>JBBIGA010000027.1:12220391-12245997 GCA_037576975.1 Alestes dentex | reverse complement strand
ATGGAATGGAATTAGGGCTGCCATTACCTGAGTCTAGGGGTTATTATGTAATCACACACACACACACACACACACACGCAAACATAAGTCTGCATCATATTCACAAAATGTGTAACTGCAAAATGTGCATTCATGAGATCCTGCTGATGTGGGATTCCTCATCTTTCCTCTCATTGAGGGTAGGTTTCCTCTCTTCAGTTCAATGCACACAAAAGGCACTGGCAGCCACTCCTCCCCGACCACCTTTACTGCCCCCTGATTTTCTGTTCATCATTTAAATTGCAAAGTAATCACTAAACTAACCATGTGTAATTTATTTATTTTTACTGCAATTTCTCTAAAACATGTGCATGCTCACCTGCAGCAGGACAGCATGCCAACTGCAAGTTTAGTGCCAAAAGGCTATTAAGAGACACCACCATGGCGAGTGATTTCTTCATGAGAAAAGAATCCAATGAACAAAACACTCCATTAATCAACATGCTTCAAACAGAGCACAAGTTACAAACAGATGTGGTCTCTACTATAAATGAACACATGAAGAGAAAGTAAATACCACTGAATGAACAAGCTGGGGTACAAAAACGCAGGATAACCAACATAGATGTGCTATGTAACTACAGCGATATCTTCAGTCGCAGGGGACAGCATAACCAGAGCAAACACTTCACTCAAATCTTGGCCCCAAACATGCAGGAGAGGGCGGGGGGGTTGCTGGAGCACAGTCAAGCAGGAACTACGAGCACATTGCACCATTTTTCCGTCCAGGGCCTCCGCATTCCCATAAAAGCAGATAATCCTGTTCTGCCAATGGCATATTTTGGCAGGTCAGAGTCTCAAGGTGCATTTTCTGATCTGAGGAGCTCGGGAGTCGGAGAAGTGGAAGAACGGGGGAAAGGGGAACGTAATGACAGACAGACCGACATTTCTTTCATCACATCCTGACAACACAGAATCCTCAAAATGCTACAATGTAAACGTTCCTCTCAAGAGACTGACCCACAGTACAGAAAGTAACAGCTGGCTGCCTTGTGTAGCTATAACATTGGTGGGAGCAGAGAGAGGGAGAGAAAGAGAGGGCGGGGCAGGGGGGGAGCCTGACCAGGATTTAAAAAAAAAAAAAAAAAAAAAAAAAAAACCTGCTGGGAGATCTAATAAAAGACCTCCTGAACAACACAGCTGAAGAAGTCATTCTTCAAACCGCAAGTAAAACAAGGGCAAGACTAGCACATTCTAAATCCAGCCATGCAGGTCGATGTATTGATCTGACTAACTCTCTTAAGAGTAACTGAAGCCAGGGTGAGATATTTAAGCTGAAGATGCAGGTGCTTCTGGACTTTGACTGTGGCTAATATGCCTCACCAGCATCACAGTTCTGTCACACAAATCATAAGGATTCTATATTTAGCAGCTGCCTTGACTTGGCAGAGTGAGCATGAAACTGGGCAAATGTTTTAAGCCCTTCTAAACTGCAAGGTAAGCGAGTGAAACATTTGGGCAAGCGAGTACAGTGTCCAGTTAGAGACCTTGTCAGAGCAGCAGACAGCTGACTTTGAAAAACAGGATATTGCTCAATGTAACTGCTGTCAAAATCCCACCTTTTAATTAAAAAACAAAACGGTGGGTGAAGGTGGTATTAGCAAATGTGTAAGGAAGGGAAAGAAGCCAAGAAGCAGAACAACCTTTGGAGCCTTTTGATGGCCATTTTTGTCTGTTATTTCAAATCTGTTTTTAGCTAGTGTCTCACTTTCAGCTTTACTGGTCTTTCCCCATCCTCACAGGTAGAAGGCTGGTCTTGTATGAACAGAAACAGCTGCCCAAAGGCATCTGCCAATGTTGTCACAAAATGAACAGACTTGCCTCTAAGGACTTTGGTTTAGTCTGATGCACTCCAGCCAGCCTAACAAAACTGTCGCATACGGTTTGCCCTCTTGTCTGAGAAACCAATGTGAACTTGCCGTTAGGGCCTTCTTCTATATTCACCTTTCGTTACCAAACGTACCATCACCTGGTCTAGCTGGAAGATTATCACCATTAGGACACACAAAGCTAGTCCAATATGTCATCACAGAAGTCAGAAAACAAGAGATTAGGCCCGTTTCTAAGCAACAATTACCCCAATAAGATTACTGAATTTGGGATTACTGCTAATGAGGTTTTGAGAGTGTGAAAGGAATGGAATATACTGCAAGAGGACAAACTGTAACACAAGAGGACTCCTCTGACGGACTTAATTAGCATCCTCAAGAGACGCAATTATCCTAGCAAAGTACTGTGGGGATTCGTCTCCCCATCTCTGAACGAGGGTATCAGTTTTGTGCCAATGCCTCTGTCACTCTCGCTTGCTCATCACACCTGATGGAATAATACGTATATGCAAGTCTAACACAGCCACGCGGAAGGAAAGACTGTTTGCAAATCATATGCTTGACAACCTACTGAATGTGTTACATAAAGTAGATGTTTACCAGGGTTGAGATGCTCATGTTCAGTCAAAAGAAGAAAAAGGGCAGCATTCCTTCACTACTTCAAACATGTTCATGCACTAAAACCTGTTAACTAACTGCCACACGTAAAGGTTGCGAGATTGTTGTTTCTAACACTGTTTAACCGGTGCTCACTAAGAACCTGCATAACTAGTTTACTGTAATTTAAAAAAAGCAGGCCGTCTGTCAACTTGTGAAAATTGGAACTGCATTCTAGTCCTGTCTGCTTTAATGCTGTTGTGGCTCCAGAGCCTGCTGTTACCTCACCTGTGAGGGTTGATCTGGACACACCAAAGGGCCTTGGTGCACTATGATATAAATGCAAATACCCTGGGAGCAAGTTTAAAAAATGTCAAATAAAACAATTCACTAGATTATAAATTAAGGCTGCAAAATACGTAAGTAAATCGCCATGTTTGATAATGCTACTGGTTATTACAATGATGTAAGATGGTACACCTGTGTGTGCATAAAATTTTTTTTTTTTTTTGGTTGTGTAATTAAAGAGTAACGTCTGTTTGATACAAACAGCAATAAAATAACCACACAAAAATAAAAATGTTGAAATAGCAACTTGCAATTTAAATTAAAAAGTCAGATGTCCCTTTTTCACTTGAAACAAGCCTACAAAAGATTTATTTTTATTTTCTATGTAGGTGCATAAAAAACTAAATATATAATTCCTTCAAAATGTATGCGATGGTTTCTTGTGAAAGTGTTCACACAAAGAACTGGGACTGAAATAATCCTTTGAAGTCATTTCATTAGGAATCCGACCATTATCAGATCCAGTATTGAGCATTTTTTTGATCAGTGGTATCTTTATGTGGCTGCCAATAAAATGAATTTAAAAATGCCACTGGCTCTGATGCAGCTGCCTCTCTCTATCTGAAGTCACCAGAGTAATGTCCCGCCCACAGCACTATCTATTACACGTCCAGTAATAGCCTATTAACACCTAAGGCGATTGTGCCACAGACAGGCACAGAGGAACGCACCTGCAGACTGGAGCTGTGTTTCAACAGTCAAAGCAGCACATACTGCAGAAGTTGCAATAAACATCACAAGCCTCTACAACGAAGTTTAGGTCTGGTCCGTATGTTTGTTATAATGGTATCATCATCATTAAACACAGAGTTTGAACGCAGGGGTTGAAAAGCTCAGGAGGAAAAGCCCAAGACAAACACCAGTGCAGTCAGCCTCTAAATCTGTACGACTTTAGTCAAATGAAATTGAAATAACTTGCCAAGCTCCTTGGCTACCGAAGTTACTTGTAAACATAATTTATAAACTTGAAGTTGGCTTCTTATTTTTAGTGATGGGCCGAGCCACAGTTTTCCAGTTCCGATCCGATTCCGATACACGACTGCCGATACCAATACAGATTTTGATATAATACATCTTTTTTACTTTAATATTAGCATTAGTTTTGTTGAAATTGTGCTGTTTGTTAGTAAAGTTACATCACAGAATAAATAAACTACTAACCACTTATTAGAAGCAAAAAATATTCACAACTACACTGAATTTAAAGGCATTCCAAAGGAATTTGTCACTTCATAAAAAGGTAGCAGCAACAGCTGTAAAATTTTGTAAATATCAAAAACACAACAATCTTGGCTGAATAATTTAAATAGCTCAAGTATTATGTCCATTCTAGCAGCAACAACTGTGTAGTACAAAATAAAGTGCAAAACTAATACATTTACAATAACGTGAATTTGGAGACACGACAGGGCAGAGTGTAATATAACCACTTCTGTATTTAAGGTGGACGGGCTGAGTTACGATATCCCCAACTTTAACGACTGAATAGTCTCTTCATTCTGTAAAGAAGGTAAACTGACACTAAAACGTTCATGAATTAATTTCCCACTTTTTATATTTATATGTCTATAAAATGGATGTACAAATTATATATAAATAAAATGGATGTGCAAATTATGTGTAAAACTATCAAAAAGTGCAATATTTTAATTTTAAAACAAGCCACAAAATTAGCAAACACTGAAATTGGGGTTAAAGATTAAACAGAAATGGAAGTGGTTCACAAACACCAAAGAGTATTTAATGCCTAGGAATTGCGGGCAATTCTAACATAAATTGGTTGCAAAAAACGTTGTTGGTCTCACTGATTACTAGTAATCAGTCGACCTTTATAGGCTAGCAGTTAGGGACAGACGCAGCTCTTGATGCTATATTCCAAGCAATATAATTGCATCACTCGGGTGCTGCACATCTATAATGTAATTTATTGTTTCATCAATGCAGCCATTAACAATATCTTACTTGGAAAGTGACAATAGGGCTAAAAATATGACAGCACATGCAGCTCCACTATAAAGGACCAGGACTGGGAACCTGTGACTCATCGAATAAGAGGAGCAAGGAATGGTAAGAAGGTCAACGACGTATTAATGAAGAACCACTGGGTCAGTGATCTAGATTTTATGACTTTCCTATTAAGTGGCAGTTTCAAATTCATGAAAAAAGAGGAAATGAGACGAACATGCTTGATTACAGCTACACAGTTCTGCTTCCTTACAAATTCATTCCATTTCTCAAACATCAGGGCTTCAGGGATCTGAGAAACACACGTTGTACAACTATAACTCATCACATGTCCCTTCTCCACAAAAAAAAAAAAAACATTTGATGTTAGCAAATAAAAAGGGAAATTCATAGAGTACAGGCTGTCATTTTGAGCTTTTATGTGACTCCACAACTCCCCGCTGAGTTTCACCTTTCGAATTAGGACAGCACAAGCTCACAGTTCAAAAGAACACCAGGACACAAAGGAAGGAGGACCGAGCAGAAAGACAGCAGAGAACAGACCAGGCCCATGCGTATAAGTGTGCTGGCTGAACAACTGCACGTCAGCCAGATTCACTGTGCAAGGAAACAGACAATTAACTTGGCTCTCATTCACTGAGGCACATGGGAGCATAACAGTCAAGCCAAATGAAGACACTCACGGCAATAAGCCATTACATAATGCTCAGCTCCCTTCTCAGTGAACATACACTATATGGACAAAAGTATTGGGACGCCTGACCATTACACCAACCGGGACTATAATGACATTGCATTCAAACACAGACGCTAATATGGAGTTGGTTCCCCCTTTGCAGCTATAACTCATTCAACCATGTCTTTATGGACCTTGCTTTGTGTACTGGGGACAGTCATGGTGGAATAGAAAAAGGCCTTCCCCGAACTGTGTCCACAAAGTTGGAAGCATGGTGTTGTCCAGAATG
The DNA here is from genome assembly GCA_037576975.1 of Alestes dentex. NCBI lineage: Eukaryota > Metazoa > Chordata > Actinopteri > Characiformes > Alestidae > Alestes > Alestes dentex. Next base: position 12,240,254 of record JBBIGA010000027.1, on the reverse strand, counting down.
TCTTGGTATTAAGATTGCCCTTCACTGGAATTACAGGGTCTAGCCCAAACCCTCGAAAACAGATGTGTCCCAATACTTTTGTCCATATAGTACAGGTACACTGACTTGAACTAGAGTAACAACCCCTAGGACTGTACTTAAACATACAGGGTGTTAATATATTGGCCCTCTCATATCCTGTTAAAGCATAGAATCCACCAAACTGGCTATAGATTACAGATAAAAGAGCACAAGAGGACAGGTAAAAGTGTCAGAAGGTGTCCTTTGTGATAAGACAATTCGCACAGCCTGATGAACTTCCACGGAAGTTATGACAAGCTTCCCTCATAACCTTGACCCTCTGGCTGAAGGTGAGGCACCACTTGTACTGCTTCCATAAACACTGTGCTTCTTCAGTCTGTTTTTGCTCAAAAGGTCCTCCCATCCTTTCCCTGGAACTGCTATTCTTGTGACTTCTTCCATAGCACTTCCCCCGTTTTCCATTTGTCTTTCTGGGGCAGACTGCAGGTTTCAAAAACACACAAGCACTCCTAGTCCTCCATTTTTCTCTTTGCTCTCGGTGAGAAGCAAGACGCAGAGACAAAGCACGTGACGTATCTTCACAGAGAGCTGACAGGCTATAATTAACCACACATTGTTAACCGGGTACCTCATCCTCAAGTCTACTTTTCCTGCACTCTTTAGAACACAAGCAGCCCAATCAGCTCTATACCAGTGGCTGCGACTTCTGACTAAGACATGACTGAGAGAAACTCAACAATGAATCAGCTTAACACAACAGCAGGTGCAGGTTAAGGACACATTTATAGAGAGAATAAGAGAACATTACCAACACATGATCAAAAACGGATGTCGTTTTTCAAGCTATCAGCGTCTTTATTAGCAGTCCTGATAATGTTTTTATAGTTGTCATTTATTTTCATCAGCAGGGAACACTCATAGTTTACTCAGCCTAACCTAAAGAGAGGAGCCGACTCAGATCAACAATACTGACCGCACCAGATGTCTCCTAAACAAGTCTGGAAATTCCTGAGCAGCCATTACACCTTTGGATGCCAATTACATATTTTCGTGCATTACTGTTTGAAACTAACTGTTCACTTCAAATTGAAATATTTTCCTACTAACAAGCAATACTTAACTATCTAACACATTCCTATTCTCTATACTTACCATTATTTCTTGGAGCCTCTGCAAGACGCCGGCAAAATATTTGTATAAACTTCATTTACATTTACTGTGTTGCGCGCACGCACACACAAAATCTGAGAAGTAATTTCGAAATCACTTTAGGACCCCAGGAACATCCACTCACTTTCGCCACGACCGTAACCGCAGTTTATTTCCTCACTTCCTCTCTACTCTACACTTCTGTTCAGGACAGACAGAGGAGCTGCATCAGCACTGCCGTTTATATTCGATTAGCCAGTTCTGTGAAACGTGTTTGTCGTGCAGTGCACAAACATCCCAATATATTAGCAGAACAGGATGAAACGCTGGTGAGGCTGAGAAACATGCCTCCTTGAACACAGGAAAGACGATAAACAGACAGAGAGGAGGACGGATGAGCCAAGGAAGCAATTCCCTCTACGGAAAGTAATGAGTAAATAAAAAAAAAAAATCCAGGGAGCTCAGCTGCAGAAGGCCCAGATTGAATGAAGACGAGTCTCCCTATGCCAGCCAAGAGGCCATAGTTCCTCTCTCAGCTTTATGGAGGCAAAATCAGCAGGACGGCTGCCTTTCCCTGGCAACAGTCAGTGAGCTCAGACTTGCCGTAAGCCCTCGTGGACACTTCCTGGTCAATAACGCTTACCACACCAAAACTGAGTCAGTGGTGCAGTCAGCAGTACCCTGGCATTATCAATACTGATAAATGCTCATTTCCAGCCTGAAGACAGCTGCAGAGACTGAAACTAAAGCGAAGGAGAAAGGCAAAATGGCCAGAGTATATACTGAAAGACGAACTCTGCAGGGTTTGAGGGGGGTTGGGTTTGAGGGGGGTTGGGGGCATAGCTTTTGTTCAGACTGAGGCCCAGCACTCTTGGGACGGGCTTAATCCATCTGAATTGCCTTCACTGGGCTGTACTTGTGTGCAGACTTCAAAAGAGGCCTGGTCTTAGTTCTAAGAAATTACCAAAAAAAAAAAAAAAAACCCAGAGGAAAAAGACAGAACAGGCTCATGACTGACAGCCTCCGTAAGACAGACCAAAAGGAGTGAGAGAAGAAACAGAGAACATGAACTTGTTTAAAAGTTACTCTCAGCTCCAGCTCCCGTTCAGAAACATGTTTTGACAACAGAAAGAGAGGTACACTTGACAGCAGATCCACATTTATTCAACCTGAGCTAAGCAGGGCCTTTGAATCCACGTGTTAACAACGAGCGGAAATGCACTTGAGGTAACGCGGCTTTGCATTCATTCAACTTCCTCTGGCAGACCTCTTCCTCCAAAATCACGTTTACAAAAAGAGGTGGAGGGGCATTTAGAGTCTAAGGCTTGCACTCCAGTGGCCAGTGGGGAGACAACATGTGTGTACTTGTCATCCATGGACAGCCTTTGGGAAAAAAAAAACCTGAATGAGAAGCAGAAATGTTTGACACAAATAATTAAGACTATTTGTTGGGCGTGTAGTTCTCCCCTGCTTTGCATTTTATGTCATGTGTAACACCTAGCCCAATTTCTACTGTTGTACATTACTTAATGATAAATTGCACAAAGGAATGGTTGCAATGTGAAGAAAAGGCAAAGGAATGTCCATTTGCAGAACAAAAACTGACGCTGTCCTAATGTAAAAGGATGCATTTCTGTGAAAAAAGCAAGACAGTTTGACAGCGCAGCCTGCTTGAGAAACCAGTAGGTAATTACTAAATAAAAGCAGAGAAATAAGTCAGTTTCTTAACAGAAGGCAAGAAAAAAAAATGTCTCCCTGCATAGTCTCAGTAACAACTACAGTCTAAATACTGCTCCTACTTCAGAGAGGACTCATAAAGGACTTACATTCATTTTCATTTCATCTGGTTCTGCCAAAATGCAGACGTATCTAGACAGACAAGGCTAAACACATTTAATTAACGTTGAGGTGTGAAAGAAATTGCACATATGCAAGAGGAATGCATATTTAAGGACTTCTCTTTTTTAAGTGACATTATGATTAATAAGTTAAAGCCCCCATCCAAACAGTGACCACATGAAAATTAGGTCCAGAAAGTCCCATAATTCTTATGTGAGGAAATAATGAATGCATTCATAAATGGGTGATTCAGCGTGTTCATTTTCCATTTCGAAAGCTAAAGGATGCAGGAAATACTGAAACGAGGCAATTTGATGCACACAGGCATTTTATTTCTGAATCAGAAAATATAAAAGTTAAATATATTTGAAAGCCCATCATTTTTAGACATGTTATTATTACATGCATCCTATGAAGTGAATCATGCAAGTCAAACAGTGTTGCACACAACGTGAATTTGAGACTGCACATTTTGAACAGGCGAACATAGTAAGGAAATGCTGCCTTTTTAACGAGCACCACTGTCTGTGCCACAATATGACCCTTTCTAGCACTGGATCGAAACGGAAATAAGCGGCATTGGGCTTTCCTACTTTCTGACATGGCTCCACTTCGAAAGCTGAAGGATGCAGTGAATACTGAAATGAGGTCATTTGATGCATACTGGCATTTTTTCTGAAATCAGTTCAAATCTGAGTTGCTTTCCAGCACAGTGCTGCTCACAAAAGAAGGACAAGTTCAATATATCTGAAAGGCCATCCTTTTTTTATCTGAAAGATCTCATTATTTCACGCATTATTTCAAGCAAATCAAACAGTGTGATACAATGTGAGTTTAAAACTCTGAACATTTCAAAAAGGTGATCATAGCGAGCAACATGCACTAGTGCCCGTCCAGCACTGGATCAAACAGGAAAGAAAAGGCATTAGCCTTTCCTACTTTTTGACATGGCTCCATTTCGAAATCTGAAGGATGCAGTAAATACTGAAACGAGGTCATTTGATGCACACGTTACTTTTTGAGTTGCTTTTTAGCACAGTGCTGCTCAGAAAAGAGTGAAAAGTTCAATACATTGGACAGCCCACTCTTTTCAGACATCTTATTATTTCAGTGGTGTATCTCATGAATTCTTCTGAGTGAATCAAGCTATGTCGAAGAGTATAACACGGTGTGAATTTGATACTGATACTGTGTCTGTGCTACAGTCAACCCTGTCCAGCACTGGATCGAAAAGGAAATAAGAGGCTTTAGGCCTTTGTTACTTTCCGACACTGAATAAGTTCCAGCGGAGAAAGAGAGAGGCAGCAGCCACCGCCCAGCTCTCTCCAGAGAGAAGGAACTAGAAACTCCACCGCAGGACAGGAAGGAAAGCAGCTCAGCTCAGCTCCAGTCGCCTGCAGAGCCATCTTAGACCCTCTCCACCACACTGATCAGGTTTTTTTTTTAATACTAACACAAAAAATCGAGCCTATACGTCGATCCTAGCTGTCCGAGTCCACTTTACAGAGCTTAAACATTTGCCAGTCTCCTCTTATCGGGTCCTAAAGCACACTTAAGAGTCCGATCCAGGTCGGCTTATCGACTAAATCACATCCAGCCAGTGCCAGGATTCATTTAAAAGACTGAAAGTAAATAAAATCAAATAAATCTGAAAAAAATGAACACAAGCAAGGGCTATTCCAACCCCTATATCAGATAACCCCCCTATTACATACATCTGCATGCTTTCTGCCCTTAAAAACGGTCCAATCTGATCGACAGCCGTGAACTACGTATTTCCTAATCGTAAATGGTGAAAACGACTCTTAAATAAGAGACAAACAGGTCTTTGTACTTTCCACACTACAGGAAGTTGAACACTACCCTGCTCGCTAGCTAAGCTAAAACAAAAAAAACGCCCAGATCGGACACAAAGTGGGAAGTTAAAATAAAAGTTTACAAAAACTCACGATTTTAGAGATTATATCGTAATGACTGAAGACACCTCGATGTAGTATTATGATCTTTTCTGGCTGACAGAAGAGATTTCTTCCAGCTGATCTTCGTACATTCAGACTTTAGCCTGTTAGCACATGCTAGATCAGCCCAGATCTATCTGACTGGTTCGAGAGGACGCTTTTAGGACCGAACGGTTAATTTTCTGAGATTCTGATGTGAATTCTCATAATTTCAACTTTCCCACACTCAACATCAAGCCAAAAAGATTTCCTCTCAGAGCATGGCACTGAAGAATCATCTTAAAAAACTTTAAAACACGACCAACAAAGAAGAATAACCTTTAGGAAAAGAGGGCAACGTGTGGCACTGCAGGAGTTTCGACAAATAACTCTTTAAATTTAAGTAACTCTTTGACTAACACACATTAGATGCTCTAAATGTGCATCTGTATAACCTATCAGGCACAATCAGAAAACTACTGATCCAAGAGGAGACTACCTATGTTATGACTGCACTGTCACAGAGACGAGAACAATATAATATATAAAGTCTAAATAAATCCAATAATCTGTAGGGGAAAAAATCCATATGCAAACACACTGTTACATACACAAATGCTGAATCTTATAGATAAATAACATAGATAAGTCAATACTATGGGTACGTAAATACTACGGATAAACAAACACTACGGAGAAACAAATACTAAGGATAAACAGATACTACGGATAAGTAAATACGTAAATCATATAGATTAGATTAGTAAATCCTATAGATAGGTAAATCCTATAGATAAGTAAACACTACAGATAGGTAAACACTATAGATACGTAAATACTAAGTTAATCCTATGGATACATAAATACTATACATAAACAAAAACTACAGAAGGATAAATACTATAGATAAGAGAATATTATAAGACAGTCATATAGATAAATAAAACCTATAGACAAGCCTGATAATTATTCAGTCTCAGCACGTGAGACTAGACTGATGACACAATATCCTGCATTGTGGACAAAAATGGGGGTCACCGTAATAATAATATTAGTTGATTTAGTGGTGTCTGGGAAGAGGAGATATCTGAGGAGTAACTCTTCATGTTTTTAGAGAAGTTTTCGCAACCTGCTAGCGTTAGACCTGCTCGGAGCTCCTGCTAAACTTCAGAGCGGCTAAAAAAGGCTGAGTACAGATGAACCCGCTCTCGGGGTGTTTTGGAGCAGAGAGAAGATGAAGAAGCCGGTTTTATTAGTGAGTTTTGAAGCTCTTACCGTGTAAACGCGCTGAGTCTGTCCGGGAGCTGTAGAAGCTGCTCTGACTTTACAATGGCGCGAGGAGGGAGCGGCGACACGCTTCCGGGACCGAAGCGCGAGGCCAGGACCGCGAGAGCGCGTTCGGTGGTTCTATGCGCACGCGCAGAAAGCCACCAACGATTCTTTCGAAACGTTTGTGTTCTTTGGGGAAGGGTTGCATATACACTAAAACACTACATGGACAAAAATATTGGGACGCGTAACCATCACACCAACGGAGGCTTTACTCACATTTAATTCAAATACATAGACTTTAATGTGGATTTGCCCCCCCTTTGCAGCTATAAGAGCTTCCACTCTTATTGGAAGGCTTTCCACAAAAGAAGTGTTTCTGTGGGAAATGTGTGTCCATTTATTCTGCAGGGAAGAGTTGTATATACAGTTCTATATCAGTGGACAATAGTATTGAGACGCCTGGCCGTACTGAGACGTTGAATCCAATTCACAGACACAGAATGGAACAGAATGAATGGGGCTGGGGTGGGTGGAGGGGTATTCTATATATTTGAGTGCAATGTCATTAAAGGCCGCGTTGGTGTAATGTTCAGGCGTCCCAATATTTTTGCCCTTATATGTGTATATACACAGTTGTAGAAGTGTCTAGATCACTAGCCCCTGATGCTTTTGCAGATAACTTAAGCCCAACGTTGAGGATTGAAAAATATGAGTGCACCTTGGCTCTTTTCCTGTTGGACAGGTTTATCTTGGGGGTTAAGTTATCTGGTGAACACGAATAACCTTGCTTTGTGAAGAAATAAAAAACCCTGGAGGCACATGTTGTACATTTGAGTGTTTCATTCTTGATCCAAGTCAGCAGCTCATTAGCAGCCCCTCACTATGCTGCGGAGGGTGTCAAAGCAGGACTGTGCACATCCAGGACCAGGGCTGAGATCCAGGAAAGCTTATTAACACTCAGAAACCACAACACTGGATCTAGCAAGAGGCTCCTTGGCATTTCTCACATGTTTTATTTCCCCTGCTGTTGAGACATAAATGCTTTCAAATGTGTTTTTAATTTTAATCTCCCATTTAGACTAAGGAACTGGTCATGAAATCAGCCACAGATGCTTTCCTTTTCCATCTCACTAACGGTTCATGTTTAAGTCGCATTTATGCACAATCTATTGGAAGTAGATATGGACGTAATGATACGTACCATGACATGTGGTATTTTCGACCAATCACGACGCGCTTTTCGGAGAACTTATGAATATTAATTCGTGCTGCCGCCAGTCTCTAGAGCTCAGTTTAAAACGGGACATGTTTTTTGCCTCGCAACAACAGATGTCTTGGATGCTGATTTTTGTTCTCAATATAAGTAAGTTTTAGATGCAACATGCATAGTTTTATCTGCATTTATCTGACAATAAGCCTGAACTTGTATTTTGGTGACATCTAGTGGCCAGAAGTGGGAACACGGTAGGACTACTGCAAAAGAACCGTAACAAATGTGTTGGAACACACCTGCTTTTCAGGATGTAGGCTAGGCCCCCTTACTTCCAGTGAAGGGCAATCTTAATGTTTCAGCATACCAACACGTTTTGAGCAACGTCATGATTCCAACTTTGTGGACAGTTTGGGGTAGAACCTTTTCTATTCCAGCATGACTGTGCCCCAGTGCACAAAGCAAACTCCATCAAGACATGGTTGGGTGAGTTTGGTGTGGAATAACTTGACTGGCCCACAGAGACCTGACTACAACCCCAATCAACACCTTTGGGATGAACTGGAAGGGAGATAGCGAGCCAGGTCTTCTCATCCAACATCAGTGTCTGGCCCCATAAATGCTCCAGAAAATTAATGGGCACGAATTCCCACAGAAACTACAAAATCTTGTGGAAAGCCTTCCAAAAGTGGAAGCTGTTATAGCTGCAAGGGGTAGGGCAAACACCATGTTCAAGTTGATGTTTGAATGCAACATCAAAGTCCATTGTGGGTGTAATGATCAGGCATCCCAATACATTTGTCCATGTAGTGTACAACATAATTGAACAAGAATTGCAACAAAAGATCAAATGCTAGCATGCTTTTTTTTTTTTTACATACAAAAACTGCTCGTAACATTGACTTTTCCTTTTGCAAGACTTTTAGTACATTTTTAAAAGTCAGTTCCCCTATCCATTAAAGAGCTTGTTAGAACTAAACTCGAGTGACAGACCATGGTCGCATGTCCCTGATCTACTTCAGCTTACAATGAGAATCTAACTAGGAAAGACTATGGGTTTTAAGATTCTCAAATCTGACAACAAAACTATTATGACCCTCCATCAGTGACTTTGCACAAACTACTCCCCATTAGAAATACTTTTTCCAAGACTAGGCTTGTGCACAACAAGCAATCATAGCCTGTTCATTAATTAGCACCAGCTAAAAGACAGGACATGCCGCTACAAAAGAAATCAGGTGTTTAAGTGTATAATGCACAGATCAAACAGCAGCCTTGCAATTGAAGCATGAAACTTGGTGAAATTGTTTATGTACAAAAATATACTGGATTGACAGTTCTCAGAAGAAAAAACAAAAACAAACATTTCTCCAAACTACACTTTGACCAATAGCTTTAAGTTATGCAATAGGCTCTAAACATAAGCACAGATCAAATAGGCAAGTGTACATTTGGTATACAAGTAGTCTTAAATGACTTTACAAACCAGACTTTAACATCTGTCCATCAAAATGTTAAAATTGATTGTACAAAATGAAAGAGGCATGGCTTGGATACTATTTACTGCAGGTTTTATTACAATGATCTACAAAGGGAAGGTCAAGACAAGTACCCACCCATCAAATCCTACAGTCAGACCAGTTTTGTCAAAAAACTAAAAACAAAAAAATAGGTAAAAAACGTGTCGGAGCATTTTAAAAGGAGAAAGATTGGTACACAAGTTTAAATCACTTGAAGACATTTAAGTGTAAAACGTCCATGTTCAAAGTTGTAACAACGACCGCTGTCCCGTATCCAAAGAGATGAACAAAACTTGGGCCAGGTCTGTTTAGCTGGTATCCATCTGCAGACATGGCAAAAGAGAATAAGTAACACTATAGCTCAAGGCACCTTAAGTTACTGAGCATAAGCAGGTTAAGTAGTACGACAACATACCCTGGCATTGTAGGCATCTAGCTGGGCATCCAGCTCTTCTGCTGAGAGCTGCTGTTTGTTATTGCCTCTTCCTCCTCCTCCTCTGCCACGACCTCTGAGTCCACCACCGCGACCTCCCCGGCCTCTCTGTACACCTCCAAAGCCTCCTGGTCTATTTCTGTTCATACCTCCGCCACCTCCACGATTTAGTCTGAAAATAAAAAAATAATAATAATAATAATAAGTTGCATCACACCAATACCAGTTCACAGGGAAGTGAAACAACTTAGGTTCTCTACTCACCCCTGCATTGGGGTTCGCCTCTGTGCATCAATCTGTGATGTGACTAGCTGTATGTTCATTGGACGACCTGGGTAAGAAAAGAAAATTAATCTCCAGTAAAAGCAACCCAAAAAAATGTCCTGGTAGAAATGAGAAATATCAGATTGTCATATCTAAATTTGACACTCACCATCAAGAGGAACACCATTGTACTGTTTCATGGCTTTCAGAGCATCCGCTTTTCTCTCAAAGTGAACATCTGCAGTGCCGAGGCTGCGTCCTGACCTATCATAATGGACTGCAGCCTTCTTCAAAGTGCCAAATTCTGCAAAGAGTTCCTGTGGGCCAAATTAAAGACAATTAGTTAACCCATTGTATCAGAGAGCTCATGAGCATTTCAGGAGTTGCAACCCCTTTTCCGAAAAACTATACCTGAATGTCCGCATCTGAGACACCAAAGTCAAGATTGGATACAAGAAGTTTTCCTCCGGTTTCCACGCCAGCTCCACCACCACCACCTCCAGTTCCAGCACTGGCACTGTAGCCATTGTCGAACAGGTCATGCTGCCACTTGTCAGGGAGCTGCTTGGGCTGCAACAGACGAAAGAGAACGCACCTGCTGACTTCGGATCCCGTCTGTCACTGACAGTCCACTCGGCTGGGTGCTGGGGCAAGCAGGGGGGCTCCACCTCAACAAGGCCAGGGGGACCCAGTATGCTCACTGCGTATTTCCAGCAATCCCTGCCCACCCCATCACTAAACAAGTATGCCAATGCAAGGAAGGAAAACATTGCCAATGTACAATAGAACCAACTGAGAATAAGGAGACATGTTGTGCAGTAAGTTTTCTACTCTGCAGCTTTGACAAACAAACCCAAGATTCATTGGGTGTAGCAGTAATCTAGCACATACAATAAACAAAATTTAAAAAAGTTACAAATACTGCATGACCATAGAGCATCATTACAGAAGAGAGCAAATCATAAGCCCTTCAATTTATTAGTGAAAACTCCTGATTAAGCCCTGGCATTGCTGCCCACCCTCCAGGTAGTTTGCAAAAAACAAACCACCAACAAAACACCCCAAAGAGTCTCTTGCCGTTCACTCCAAATGAATCCCTGCAGGCCTTCCCAAGGAGGAGATCCACAGTAGACATTCTGCTCTCGTCAGATGGATCTTGACAGTCCATTGTGGGCAGAAGTAAACAAAAGAAAAAAAGGGGCAAAAAAAAGTCCATCACTGGATTGTGTGCTGGAGGCCCTTTGTGCGAGAGGGCCACCTCTGAACGTCCATTTTGAAAGGCACGCCATTTTGGCACAACTTGCAAATTCCTCCTAACACTATTTTATAAGGTGTTTCCAAATGCATGGGCTGATGTGCTAAAAGGGAAAAGTCCATCATCTCCTACTCTGTAACCCTAACTCGAACATCTCAGCACCTCTCTCAAAGACTCTGGAACACAGGGCCCCTCCCAATCAAAAGGACTCCACCAGGAATGCAGGCCAAAATATAAAAGGTTGAACTCTCCACCGCGGGTTGCTGTCATCTCTGGAGCTTTAAGGACTCTCGTGGATGTACGCTGAAGAGGAGAAAAACAGGAAAATCGAAAAGCCACCATTTCATTGACAAAAGGAGCTGCTGTATCCAAAATGGCGCCGGTTGCTGTGGGTTTAGCAGATTAGCCGCTTTAGCCACGATGTAGCCGAGTTAGCTCCTCACTCTCGACGAAAACGGGGTTATTTTGGGGGAAGAGATAGAGAACGTTATGCACAACACAGCCTTCTTAACTTAACGAGCCAATTTAACGAGCTTCTCCATATACACATTTTCTAGAGAACCTCCCGGAAGGGAGAATGGGGGACGGTAGCGCGGCTGGCTAGCCAGCTAGCAAGCCTAGAAAGAAAAATGGGGCACTCTTTGTTTTGGATGTGCCTCAAAGGGGTTTTTTGCGCCTTCTTTTCTCAGCCAATTTTCTTTAGCTTTCTCCTACCCTGCTGTACGGCGTGGGTCTGCTTCTACCGCGGCTCAGGACAGGGCGGTTCCTCATGGGGCCGGATCCTCCGCCGCGGCCTCCGAAGCCTCCGCCCGAGCCGCCGAGTCTCCCGGCCCCGCCGACACGGGCCACGCCGCCTCCTCCGCGACCGCGGCCTCCTCTTCCCCCGCGGCCGCCTGCTCCTCCGCCGCCCCTCTGCTGCTTGTTTTGCTTGATGATGTCGTCCAGGGACATATCCATCTTGTCCGCCATCGTTCTGCTCCTCTAAGATTTAGATTAAGGCCGAAAGAGAGAAAGACCTATCTGCTAAACCCCCGCCCCTGCACTGCCCGGAGGAAACCACCCTTTACCCGCCTCCCCACCTCTTATAGCGGCAGAGCAGTGACGCACACCAGCCCGTGACGAGTTCCGTGCTGTCAGGACCAATAGTGACGCTCCACCGTGGGAACAATAACAAAGAACAAACACTACATGGACAAAATTATTGGGACACATCTCTTCATTCAGAGTTTGAGTTAGATCCCTTACTTCAATCTTGATGCTTCACCATATATTTTAGACAACGTTGTGGACAGAGTTTGGGGAATGCCCTTTTCTATTCAATTGGTGGCCTAATGGTTAGGGAGTTCCACCTGCGATCACAAGGTTGTGGGTTTGAATCCCAGGACTGCTAGTTGCACTACTGAGGTCCACATTACACACCCTGGGCACCTGGTTGATGGCTACTCACCGCTTCACTTGGTGAATGAGTTAAATACAGAGATAGAATTTCACATTGTTCATGCTGTGTTGTGGTGTGTTCATGCATAACTATAAGGGGTCACTTTAGATTGATTACTTCCAGTGAAGGACAATCTTAATGCTTCAGCATACCAAGACATCCTGGACAACGCCATGCTTCCAACTTTGTGGACACAGTTTGGGGAAGAACCTTTTCTATTCCAGCATGACTGTGCCCCAACGCACAAACCAAGCTCCATAAAGACATGGTTGCATGAGTTGGGTGTGGAAGAATTTGACTGGCCCGCACAGACCCCTACCTCAACCCCAACCAACACCTTTGGGATGAACTGAAACGGAGACTGCGAGCCAGGCGTTCTCATCCAGCATCAGTGCCTGACCTCATAAATGCTTTACAGAATGAAAGGGCACAAATTCACTCAGAAACTTCAAAATCTTGTGGAAAGCCTTCCAAGAAGAGTGGAAGCTGTTATAGCCACAAAGGGGGGACCAACTCCATATTAAAATCTTTGTATTTGAAGGCAGTGTCATTAAAGTCCCTACCTGTGTAATGGTCAGGTATCAGTGTTTCATCACACTGGTAATCAGAAATAATTGCTCACACTTTTGATAATTCACTCAGTTTCACCAGATAGTTTGTTACAATTTTGTGTGAATGTAATGTTTAAAGTGGCCCCTCATAATCACATGTGAGCACACCACAGCATTCAGCATGAACATGAAATTCTTTCTCTGCGTTTAACCCCTTCACCAAGTGAAGCAGTGTGCAGCCAGCAACATAGCACCCAGGGAGCAGTGTGTGGGGACAGAATCTTGCTCAAGGGTATAGCAGGGATTTGAACCCATGATTTTCTGATCGCAGGTGCAACTCTCTAACCACCAGACCTCCAGCTGCCCCAATCAGCCTGTTATAGTGCATCTAGTCTTTGAAGAATTCTCACACTGCTCAGTCTTTAATAAAGAAAAAAAAAAAATCTTACTGTCCACAGGCCCCCCAACTATTCTCTACACATTTCACAAACTCCCCAATAGTCTGAAATTGTATTGCCTTGTTTTAAAACTTTTGCACTTTTTTTCCCCAAGTGAACTATAGATGAAATCATATCTTTCTATCACTTGATGAAGATCATAAGCCGAGTCAAAGACGCTCTTGTGGGGCTACCTATTTCTGTTCTGTGATGAAAGAAGTAAAAGTTCTCCAGAAGTAAAAGTGCTTTTAAAAAGTCATTTTCTTAATATTTCATCATTCTGAATAAATTCTACTTTTGCATTTAACATAGCAATGATCTAGACACGGACCACATTTTAATAGACCCGTAATCATTCAAAAGTGATGACTGAACAATGTAAAATGGTGTGAATGCCCGTTCACTCAGGTAAGAAATACAGCACCTCTTTATGGCCCATTGTCTGATCAACTGGGGCATTTGACTACGAAACGACTGCCTATGCATAAGTAAGTACTTCAAATACTTCAAGGCAGTTTCAATAGTTTCACAGGATCACAATGACCTAAAAAAAAAAATCCCTTTATCCCAGAAAGCTTGCCAAACAGGGAAAATTCTAACTTGAACTGTTTACAGCTTTAGTCAGATGCTCTTTGCTTTCATTACTTGTTACTATTATTACAAGCAGCTGCAGATCAGACAGACATGGGAATGAACATGAATGAGAACGCTGTAAGTCAGAATAATTAAATGACAACAATCCAATATTCCATTAGAGGTTGAGATACCATAAAAGTCACTTTTATTTCAATTTCAAGGCCTGAAATATAAGATGCAGAAAAAGTACTTAAATTCTTTAAAGGTACTGATATTTAAAAAAAGAAAAAAAGAAAAAAGGAAGTATCTCTGTTAAAAACATTTGGCTTGCCAAACTCGCCTGTACTATTGTACTAAATTTCCTATCGTACTAACCCCCCCAAAAGGAACAAATAAAAGAGAGGAAGAAATGCCACCTTTTCGGCACCTTCCTCCAAAGTGACATGGATTGAATATGGAGCATATGTTTTAAGACTGCAGCCCATCATGTCTTCACTTTGAGTCCATTCCTCGGTGTCCACACGCCAACTCCTCCCTGCCATCCCCTTCTGCCACGTCAAAATACTTATTATGAGAAAACAAATGATGCTTATGAAAATCCAAAGTTCAAGAGAAGCCAAAATCCCTGAAAGCTGACTCCAGGCCTTCATGTCTATCCACATCTGTCAAAAAAGAGGTGCATGAATTCAGGGTGAGTGTCCGAATACAGAATGGGAAGGGTAAGGAAAGGGTCTTTAATTTACATGTCAGCCAGTTTGTCCAAACCACAGGTCTATGACGCAGAGAAGGCAAGGGCTTTCTGGACTAAGGTGGCCCAACATATTGGCTGACAGAAGGTTGGTGGCATAAAAAGGTCCCGAAGAGACTGAGCGGGGGAAAAAGCTGCTGAACCAAGGTGAGGGATGAAAATCCACTAAGACTTCTTGGAATCTTGTGTGTTGCGCTTCTTGAGGTCGCTTAGGTCAACTGGTGTGAAGGCTGAAACACAGAATAAAGAATGAAGGATGACGCATGCTTAATCAAGACGTTTTATGTAAATTACAGTATTGTGAAAAGTCTTGAGCACCTGTCATTTCTTTATATTTTGTTTTGAATCCTCTTGTCGGTTAAATATCTTTGGCATATTGAGTAGATTAAAGAAGTGTCACTGTCAGTTTCAGGGACTGGACTAAAAATCAAAGTCCTTCAGGAAGCCTGAAGAACCGTTCCTAAAGACTACATTAAAAATATGAGAAGGTCTGGCTCTTTGGAAAATATGAAGATGAGCGGTTGCTCAAGACTTTTGCATAGTACTGTATGTAAATTTAGTCTTTCTTTGAGCACAGAAGTACATCAATACATCACCAAAACCCCTAATCATAAACTAAATAAACTCTTGGTGTACAAAGAACTCACAATGAAGATTGGGGTTTGGGTTTTTCTCCACATATTCTTGTGGTCCACGTTCACTATTTTGCGGTGACTTAATATCTCTTAGAACACACAGCCATGCTAAAAACAAACAAACAAACAAACAAAAAAAACAGTACAAACATTATAATCAAATGTAAGCAGCAATCGTTTTGAAAGCCATTTGCTGAAAGAGGTACTAAAGTGTAAACGGGATCGAAACCAATTTACGGTATGTAAAGCACTAGAGACTTACTGTCTTGAATAAAGCGCACATTTTCTTCATGTGCAGGTGTGAAGAGCTCCCCAGAGTTAGTGGGAGACCTGGGGCTAGAGGTCCTTTTGTATGTTTGCATTCGGGATGTAGAGGAACTGGAAGAAAAGATGGTGAAATGATTAGGTGATAACGGTCAGCGTGGTGTAAATCCACCTTAGATCACCAGGAAAAAAAAAAGCATTTTAGATTTGCTTAATCCTGGTAAGTTTATACTATAATATCCAACTAATCAAGATCTGAGCAAATACAGTTGCAAAAGTTTGAACATCTCCCAGTCAAATGACACATTAAGTAAAATATTTGTTAACACATTTTCTACAGAGAACACACTTCAATAGGGCATTTCTCCTAACAGTTGTGGGAATTTGTGTACATGAATTAAAATGTGCAGCGGGGCTCCCTAGTGGTGCATGTTATGCTGTTTAATAATACGGTGTTAGCAAGAGCTGGAAAAGATGCAGTGGTGCTACATATGACTCAAAGGAAACGTGCTAGCCTTCACTCTCCTAGTGTTGGCAGTATACAGTCCTAGTTACTGGGTAAAACTGGAGATAACTAAATTGGGAGGATAACTGGGAAACCCCTCTCAAAAAAAGGATGTGTACATTCAAATTTGTATTATAATAAGGCATTACTACTGATGCTAAATGCATAAAATATTCATATGGTTATTATCCTTTGTTATAAGGTGTGTTTAACCACCAAAACAGAAGACAGACATGAATGTAAATGGTTCATGAAAATTCTAAGCAAATCAGCGGCAGTCACTTTGAAGGCCGTACAGCTCCGGAAAAAGCTGCAATTTATTTTTAAATCAGCATCTCTTAATATGACAACCATTCCATGCCAGTGTCTGTTAAATTCCTACACAAGCACCTCATTCTGCTTTATGAGGGACTGATTAGTGATCACCTGAATCACATCTTACTTACTGAGGAAAGGTATAAAAAAAAAAAAACACTGCTGTAATCAACACTCTCCTCTTGTGACCAGCTGGATGGCAAAACACTACTAGAAGTACGTCCAAGGTAATTATTGCCATTTTGCTTAAGAGTGAACAAGAGATTTGTTTTCTTTTAATTATTAAAGTTCTGTAAACACTGCATCATTTCTCTTATATTGATATTTTGTCATTTCCTTTAAAATTGTGCTTTAAAGAACAATATTTCTATTTGGAACTAATAGAAGGCAAAGCTGTTTGGGTCAATATTAGCACCTATAAAAGATAAAACCTCAGAAACTGAACATTTTGCAGTGGTCTCTTATTTTTTCCAGAGCTGCAGGTGATTTCACAGGTTCTGGTTGCATGACCTATTTCATGGCACATATTAGGGGCAGGACTCTTCCAGGTGGACACATGAGTTTATTTGGCACTGATAATCATGTTGAATTGTGTGAAGCTTTGATTCATTCCACAAACGGACCATAGGTCACTGTACAAAATAATCAATGGTTTTACATTCATTCAAACCTCAAAATCACTTCTTCCCTGATTCACTTTTTTCAAATTGGTGCCAGTAAATTGGTTGCAGGACAGTTTGTGAAATCATTTAAACAATTAAATATGATAAACCACACTAACAAGTGACCTCTAAACCAAAGATGCTTGATGCCTGGTGTCCAGCACGGTCCAATGATTTCCCTGCTCAAAGACATTTAATCATCAGTTTAATCATCAGTTCATTGTCTGGTTTAGTGGGTGTGAGTAGGGGAAGTACCAAACTGTGCTGCACACTGGCCCTCCAGGAATGGAACTGTGCACCCCTGCTCTAAACAGTTGCACATTTTAACACCCCTGTGTAAGTGTAAAGTGTCCATTTGTCATACATGACCACACCACAGCACACAGTGTGAACAGTGTATAATTGTTCTCTGAAGCAGCAGGCAGCCAGGAGCACCCTGGGAGCAGTGTGTGGTGCCCCTGACAGTGCAGAGATACGAACCCACAACCTTCCCATTGCAGGAGCAGCGCCCTAACCACCGGGCCACCATGCAAGTTAATGAATTTTTGCACATTTCTCTACTGATTTCCACATTCACATAAGCTGGTATCAAATTCTTCCTGCTGTTTAATGTTTTAGGTTACCATATAATGTAGTTTACTAAGCCTCAAAAATAAAGTAGTCTGGATAATTAGCCTTTATTTATCCTGCTAAGTCTGAAGTAATTAGTTGCATACGTTACAAGGGAGCTCAATCTAACCACTGTTATTATGATCAAATTTATCATGACATGCAATGTTTTTCTGAATGTATCTCGAAATTCTCCAGCTGTCTGTCTTCCAACTAACTGCATGCTTCATTATAAAGAGAGCAAAATTACTCCGGTATAATATGGTTTAGTGTAGTGAAGGTATTAGACTTTACTAGCACTGGTTAAAACATTGTAATGTGTATGGCAAAAACAGTATTATGGTATTTTTCTATGTTGCTCAGACATACTTAGATCTATACGGTTTTACATTATATATCCACATGGAAGACACAGTTGATTTTCTCGGAATTATATGACTTGATGTATATAAAACTGGTTGATTTTTTTGCTGTTTAATTACAGTACAACATTTTTCTTTACAGCCCTGAGTAATATCCAGCTAGAGAGAAAAGACAAACAAACTCACCTGGTCATTGTGTAATAAATAGGCCTTCCTTTCCTCCACACAGTTTTTTGCTGAAGAATTCCAGAGAACCCCCCTGAGAAACGGATCAAACATATTCAGACCTTTCAAAATGCCACACTTGCGTTTACCCTGACTGCTAAATGTCAGATGACAGGTGACCAAAAAAGGTCTTAAAATTAAACCAGTGTGGCAAAGCAGCACACCTTAAACAAAAGTAGGATTATATACTAATATGCAGGATTGGATATACACCTAAACTTAATCTGAAATGACCTCCTACTCCTCAGACTATATGGACAAATGTATTGGGATGCCTGATCATTACACCAACAATGACATTGCATTCACATACATTAACATGGAGTTGGTCCCCCTTTGCAGCTTTAACAGCTTCCACTCCTCTTGGAAGGCTTTCAACAAGATTTTGGAGTGTTTCTGTGGGAATTTGTGCCCATTCATTCTATAGAGCATTTATGAAGTCAAGCACTGATGTCGGACGAGAAGGGCTGGCTCGCAAGCTCCATTCTAGTTCATCCCAAAGAGGCTGGCTGGGGTTGAGGTCAGGGCTCTGTGTGGGCCAGTCAAGTTCTTCCACACCCAAGTCATCCAGCCATGTCTTTAGGGACCTCGCTTTGTGCACTGGGGCACAGTCATGCTAAGGAGGCACTACGCAAGCTGTACAAGGCCATTAGCGACCTGCAATCTCGCCACACCGAAGGATTTTTCATAGTTGCTGGCAGCTTCAATCATGCAAACTTAAAGACTGTTTTACACAAATTCCACCAACATATCGATTTCCCAACCAGAGGAGCTAATATACTGGACTTGGTGTACACAAATGCCAGATCAGCATACAGAGCATCCCTCCGTCCCAATCTCAGACATTCTGACCACTTCATACAGCCCACCGCTGAAGAGAGTAAAACTGGTTACAAAGCCGCATGTGGCGGGGCATCCAAGCCATCGCAGACCACAGGACCCCGCTGCATGCGTGTGACACCGATGCCTCTCTCCCCGATGCACTCAACTCCATCTACGCCAGGTTTGAGGCCCAGAATATTGTGCCAGCGGAGAAGACCAACCGCCCCCCCCCAAACACCATGCTGCCCCCTCCCACACTGAACTGTCTACTCCACACCCTGCTGCCCCTCCCACACTGAACTACACCGCACCCTGCTCTACAAATGACTATTTTACACCTACTTGAACACTGCCCTCACACTGCAATACTTGCACAACTACTACATTTGCACGATAACTTGGTAACTGTTTACATTTTTTGTTTACATTTAAGGTACTCTTCAGTACATTTGCACTGTTTTTATTTATTCCTACACTCCGCTCTTCAGTACATTTGCACTCTCTCTTCTCTCTTGTTGTCTTCAGTGTTTTTACACCTCTACTGTATACTGTATACAACATTGTAGTATGGCTATAAAGATTATTTTAAATATATGGAAATTCCTACAATGATAATTATAACTATATTTATAATGGTAGTTTATGATCACTTATACTCTTTTCCATCTACTCATTAATATTTATTCACAATTGTTGTACAATTGTATAGCAGTGTGCTATATGTATTGATATAAATGTATGTGTGCATGTGTATATATGTGTGTATATTTATATGTACAAATATGCATGTGTGTGTGTGTGTGTGTGTATATAT
>JBBIGA010000027.1:12195454-12207721 GCA_037576975.1 Alestes dentex | reverse complement strand
GTTGCTGTATTTGCAAAAACAAAATCATTTGTATGATGTCTGTTAATAAATAACATTATAGAAAACTGTTACAATCTAGGTTACTTAGCTGTGGACAATTAGCCTGGTCATTTAGATTAAGTAGGACAGTATAATACTTACATTTGTGATTTAAAACATTATTTGTAAATACAGATATTAAGGCACTTGTACATGTGCCATTCTTTATGCTGCTTCATTAAATCAGGTAACTCATCTGGAGCAGCTTTTTTTTGCTATAGGAGCAACTTATGTTGCTAAAACTCCCTCTTTAACACATTAAACCATGTTGCTTTAACATTGAGTGGCTAGACATTTGCTTTAGTTTTATTAATAACATTATTGTAAACATGGTCATTTTCTTGATTCTTCAAACTGGCTTACATTCACAAAGTCGGCTGAATATACAAACACAATTTTTCAGTTCTTAAATATGCATGTCTGCACTGAACATCTTGTGAAGTCTGTTTATTTTTGAATACTTAGTCTTTTAGTGTACGTTTTGGGCATGCTACAAGATTGTCTGAAATGAACGTTTGATGGATGTAGCCATAATAAGAATTTTGCATGTGGTCAGTCTGTGTAATTCAAGCATTTGTTAGGCAATGATGAGACCCCAGTCCAGAGATGAATTCTCACACAGGACCCATCTCCATTTCACCAGCCCAGTTCACATAGTCACAAAGACCACTAAGGACTCGATCAGGTGCATCTGAGTTTTAATTACATGACTCTGATAAATAATCCTGGTCTTCATGTTTGTATTGTATTGTGTAACAAGCACTCCAGAGCTGGCGCTGTCCAAGGTGCTGAAGATGGCAAGAACACCTTTTGTTTTGGATGGCAAAGCCCACATGAAGGAGATGCACCAGTATTACCAGCTACCATGATTGAGAATCCAGCATATGTAAGGGGGCGAAATGGAAACGGAAAGGAGAGAATGACAAAAGAAGTCACAAGCCTTAACCTCTGCTTCTGTGATGCCTAGGCTCCAGCCCTGAGGACGCACCTTGCTCCCTACCCAGACGCAGGTGACCTCCTACATCTCCACCCTCACCTATCTTCTGCTTCCATGGAGCACTTCACTACTCCTCAGCAAGCACCTGCGAGCACTGCTTCTTCCCTGGCCACTAAGCACACTTTCACCATCCCTTTCTTTAATAAATCTGCACCACTCCCATACTGGGGGGCTGGCAACTGTTTTTTTGTCTCCATGTCTGTGTTCAAACCCACTAGGTGGCGCTACACTTGTTAGTGTTTTAACCTGCGTACCAATTCTGGTACTCTGGGTATTCTGAGTACCAGAATTGGTACGCAGGTTAAAACACTAACAAGCTGGGTATTCTGTTTTTTTGTTTCATGCTGGGTATTCTGTTTTTTTGTTTGATTCCTGCCTTCCCCTATTTGTTACATTTGCTTTTCGGATTGCTGTACCGAAATCTGATTTCATTTTACCTGAAGTATATGACCCTCTTCCCTTTCCTGTTGATTCAGATTTGTTTGCCTGTCGGACTGGTTTTGACATGCTGCCTGTTCCTGTTTTCTTTTGCCTTTTTTTAGTTGGAATAAACTTGTTTGCCTGTTTAACTCCGCGTTTAGGTCAATTTTGGTTTTATTTTTTAAACATTTATGTATTTTATCCTCTTTTCAGCCTTTTAGTTATAAAAGCATGTGTTAAGGATTTTACCTCCAAGTGGTGATACATCTATTTTCTGTTAAAGCAACAGTAAGCTGTCATTAGGGATGTTGCTGTGCACACTTGGCTCTTGAAGGAAATCAGTGAAGCTGATTTCACTAGATATTGCAGCAAAATGCCTAACCATAACTCTTGATGACATGTTAATTCCAGCCTCTCCCTTTTTACAGTTTTACAGTTGGCTATGTGGCACGTTGGCTCTGATGTTGTGCTTTATTCATTTTGTTTGTGCTATGGTCATAAAAACAGTTATTTTATGTATTCTTTAATGTAATAGAATCACACAATGTGATCATTAAATATGATCTAGTGTTCACAGAAAGGCCTTCAGAATTTTGCTGCAAGACATATAGAGGAATGTCTTTGTATTGCCAAAAAGTGGGACTTTAAGCCATATAATGATTTGTACGGCAGTCGTCTCCATCACGCTCACCATCAGCGACGTCACATGGATAAAACTGACGGAGGACGGCTGAATTAGTGGACAGATGGTGGCGAGGAGAGAGAGAGAGCTTGGGATTAAGGCTGCTCTCTGAATGAAGACAAACGAACATGAGGGCAAGCTGAAAGCAGGTTAATCCCATCACAGCAGGTTGCAAATGCTCTTGACTTTCTCCCTCTCGCCAGCACGCAGACTCCAACTCAGCCTCGTCTAGTGGCCAAAATACTTTTTAAATCTGTAATTGATATTTCCTTTGAGAACCTTCACTGTCAGAAAAAAGGGTTCCTTTCAAACACTTAAAGGACATCACCTTGAGAGATGGCGCTAGTGTGTTCCCTCACTAAAAGAACTGAAAGTCAACCTTTGAGGGTACCACCCATTACAGTCAGAGCAGGCTTAAGCCATTTTGTTGGCCTAAGCTATGAAATGTTTTTTGTTCTCCCCTGCTTAAATGAAGATTAGCATGATATACAATTAACAATATTCACATTGCCAACTCATGGTGTCTGTAGTGAGAGCAAAGTGATCTTTTTTCTTGCACAGCACCCTTAAAAAGGTGGTCCTTCGAGGGGTTCTTCAATAAAAGTCTAATCAAATGTCATAGTACTATATAAAATATTTTCTGCTAAGAGTGTGTTTAAAACAGTAAAAACAGCTCGTTCACTGCCCACATGAGAGAAATTTGTCTGCACTACATATTCCTCACTCTTACAATCAGAATTCTCACAGTAGCCTTGCACTCCAGTAACATTTATAAACATGTGTTGACTTGACCCATGTTGACTTCATGGGTGAAGCAACTGAATAGAACCGGATGTTAAAAATGTTTTTAAAAACTTTTGATGTGAGGCTCCCTTTGCTAGTAAGGCCCTATGCTGAAGCCTATGTAGCCTATACTGGTCACTGTCATTGGTCAGTTTGATATTTTTTCCTGAGAATGCATGATTAGGATTAAGATTGGGCTAGTATTGGTAATCAAGCAATTTATTAGTTTTATTTGGCCAATTTCATGATGCAAATAACCTGAGCCGAGCACTCACACTGTATTTGAATATTGCTGTGGCACCTGTACCAAAATGTTATAGCATAATTTTACATGACTAATTGCCCATAATAGATATTGCCTGTAGAAATTTGTTGACCTGTAGAAATTTGTTATTTACACAGATTACTATTTTTATCAATTAAAATCCCAGTTAAAGAGAAAAAACTAGTTATGTTAAAAATGTTGTGTTAAACGTTAATGTTTTCCCTGTCTTTTCCAGTTTTTTTGCAGTGTTCTCCTGTCTTTTCTCTTTTAATGGCTAACTTCTTCATGTTCCATGTGCCTTAGTTTGTGTCTGTGTTTCCATGTGAGTTTCTTGTTGTTTTCGTCATAGCCACACCTTCATCCTGCCCCCTGTTATCCAGTTCACCTGTGTCTCGTTCTTGTCTCCTCCTCTGCCCAGGGGTTCACGTCTCTAGTTAGTACATATACCCCAGTGTTTCAGTCTGTGTAAGCTGGTTCTCTGTTTTTTTTTCTTTTTTTTACCTCTATTACCCCTATTAATCTCAGTCCTGTTTTTCATTCTGCTTTGTTTTGCTTCCTCTCATTTTACTTTATCCTTAATAATTTCCCCTATTATTTCCATGTTTGATTCATTCGTTTAACATCTTGTTTCCCCATGTTTTGTAAATAAATCTTAGTTTGCTCCTACATCTCCTCATCTGCGTCATACATGTTACAGTTGTCTCTCAATTGTTATTACTATTAAGTTACTACTTAATTGTTATTACTAAGTGTGGACAACTTTGAAATAAACACATACAGCAATATGGACTAAGAATTTCTTGTCTTGACCAGGCTGCATGGACATGATGAACACGTGAGAAGGGCACCGAAATGGCCATGTGCACTTATTTTCAGACGACAGGGACAGAACATTCATGAAAAAGTCATGAGACACTTTGAAGGTGCCTCAACTGTAATGCTTCAGCATAATCCACCTGGACATTTTGGGATGAGTAAAAACACAGTGGAGGTGCATTTAAAGACATGGTGGAGGTACTGAGCAACCAGGCATAGACACCAGGCTCTTCGCTGTGAAATTCACAGATACAAGTATTCTTCAGACATTTTTTCTCTGATCCTGTTCCAGTTGTTTCTGTATTTAATTATCCTGCAGGTGTGCTTCCTTCTGAAGTCCAGGGACCTGTGAAGTCCCTCTGGAGAATTCAGGTCATGGTTAGGACCACACCGAATCCATGCCTCAGAACAGCTGTTCTGGTACCAACCAACAGTCTGATCCATTTTACATTAATGCTTGGCAGGCCTCCCAGTTGCTACACTCCTATGAACATTGCTGCCTTAATGCTTGCCTAATTTTTCTTCTTCTAGGACACAGAGAAGTGACCTTTATCAGATATTTGTCAGATGACACTCGATCAAACAGTGTCAGGACACGTTTCCTGGATGTTACTCCAGCGTATTTTTGAAGCCACCAGGCTTGGCGAAAAGATCTTAATGATGGATGACATCCCTGCAGTACTCATTTTATCTTTTCATGTAAAAGTATATTACAGACTGTGTATTGCAGCCATCTTAGTGTAAAGCACAACCTAAAGAGGGGTGCAAATGTAACACAGATTTCTTATGTAGTTAAACAGGCACACTAAATGTATTAGTTGATTTTTCATCTATTCACCAAATATGTTAATTAGTTTAATTTAATTTTGGTTTTGTCACTGCATAACATATAGCTAATGCAGAGAAAGTGCATGAGGGAGAGAAAAAGAGAGAGAGAGAGAGAGAGAGAGAGAGAGAGAGAGAGATTATGAGAGTTTGTTTGCAAAGAGCTGATTTCCATGTTTAATAACAAAATGGTTACAGCTGAGTTTTAGTCTTTGAGTCATCTTGGCCTTGGGGCTTAACTCATGAAAGAGAAAAGGGCTTTCTCCTACACAGAGCCATGTACATATCACTTGTTACCACACAGCGTTTATGCCTATTGAGTCTGGCAGACTGTTCTGAAGAAAGGCAATACACTGTAAACATACACACACACATACACACACACACACACACACACACACAAACACACACTACTCTAAATGGCTGAGTCTGTCAAAGTAAGTTTATCACAAAATCTTTTTAAAGCCATTGCATAGCCATCATCATGTGCAAAACAGGAAATACATCAACAGTTGCTGTTCCAAGTGCCTTCTCTACTTTCTCCACGTCACTTCCTGATTGACTGTATGCTTCTTGAAAACAAGGATCAGAGATGTTTTGAGCGAGTGAAGCCCTAGTAATCTAAATCTCTGAGTCTTGCTCTGTGAAGCTCACTCAGGCAAGTGGGTCTGATCTAAAGGTCTGCTGTGTGTGCTCATGGGGTTGTTGTAGCACAATGCAGTCAATATTCTTGAGATGGGTACATCAAATAGAGGCCTAATGTCATGCAAACAGCTGGTCAGAGGAGATGGCACCGTTGCCCTAGTGTGCTTTTTTTCAAAGGACATTTTGGCTTGACAGTGACAATGAACATTTCTCTATGAGCTCAGTGAGAATGATAAGGAGGCCTTAAAAAAGAAGGTTTTAAGCAGCTTCCGTGATGAGTTGTTGAGACTGTGATCATAATCCACTGATGGGAAATATTTAAAACAAAAGTGCTACAAAATATCAATGACATAACATGCCATAAACATGCCATATGAGATGTCATGACAGATTATGTTTTTTTTGGCCATTCAGGGCTTTGTATGTCAATAGTAGAACTGTGTAATCAGTACCGAATTTGATTGGAAGTCAGTGTAGTTTTGATAATACTGGACTAAGTGGTCATATTTCCTGGTTCTAGTGGGGACTCAAGCTGCCACATTCTGGACTAGTTGAAGTTTCTTTACATTCTTGTTGGTACATCCTAGTTGGTACGTCCATACATTCTTGTTGGTACGTCCATTCTTGTTGGTACGTCCTTATAGCAGGGCATTACAGTAATCAAGTCTGGAGATAATAAAGGTATTTTTTCTGTGTAATGTAAGGATAGTGTTTTTCTTAGCTTATCAATATTTTGAATAATTTGACAGTTTATGTCATATGCTAACCATGAAATAAAGTATGTGTCGTGACTTAAGGTAAGAGAAACCTGACACATTAACAGACATAATCTGTCATGAAAACTCTGTTATGCAACTGGGTTTTATGGCACCTTTGTTGTTGCTCTACATTGGACTACAGTTTGAGCCACAACTCAGCATGTTCAAGGTAAGTTCTGGTCAAATAATGCATGAATCAAAAGTTAACCAGGTGTAAGCAGGGCCTTAGAGGAACAGGTTCTTTGAGCATATTATTATTACCGACCCTGGTCCTGGAGTATGCCCTGTGCGGCACATTTCATTGTTTTCCCTGCTTCAGCATCACCAACTGTTAATGAGCCGTGTGATTCTACCCACAGAACCACTCTTGGTTGTATTTTGCATGAAAACAGATGGGCTACAGACTATAATTGTACACCAAAAATGCTTGGTCAGAAGTACTAAAATGGTACCTTTCCATATGGGGTAGAATGTGGTGACAAATTGCGCAGCAGATGATGGGATACAGACCAATAATTACATAGTGCCCCAATATGGTAGACATTTCTGACAAATTGGCCTGAGTGTGAGATGCACCTGATTAACTGGCAACACAGTGTAAAGTAGGTAAAGAACACTGAGCAATGTAAATGATCATTATATATAGTGCCTATACAAACTAGGGCATTAACGACTTCGGATTTTTTCAGGTCGACTTATCCATCATCAAAGTCGAAGTCCAGTCGAGTAGTCGTTTGATGACGTCATCACACATGCAGCGGAGGAACACAGGTGTCCAACATTGAGCAACTTTTATTCAAGTTCTCTGTAACATTAACAGTTAACATGACAATTAAACAAAACAAAGGCAGATACCTTGAATTTTCTGATAAATTTAAGTGTACAACAGAAAGCGGGAACAGTTTAAATCAGTGTCCTCTGGACTGGACGACTCCCATGTGGCTAGCGTTAGCCATGTTAGCTAGCAGTGCCGTTTCAGATGCCGTGCAGAATGGCGGTACTGTTACTGTACTTTAACACCGACTAGATTGTACAGGTCATCGTGCTGTTTGTGTGTCTAGATTGAAGTATCTCCACAACTTGTGATGTGTGTCTGTCTCCTCTGCTGCTGTGTCTCTTGTCTTGTTGTGGTTTTGTGTTTAGATTCCACTTGCGCCAATGTTACCGCCCTTTTTATGAAGGGACTATAATAATTGGTTAAGTCAAGGAACACGTGTCAGTGTAAGCCGATCAGAGGCAGAAGATTCATTGTGTACACAAGCGAGTGCACAGAGAGAGGAAAAAAACACACAACTAGTCGAGGGGGGCGTCGACTTGTGCCTCTGAACTCGACTAGTCCTAATACAAACCTTTTCTCAAATCTTATCACAGAAACCTATGTTGTATTTTGCAGAAAACATCCAACACCTGCAGATAGTTCTCATTCATTAACCTCCAGGGCAGGCACAATTAACCTCACAGCCAGGTTCCTTGCAGCTTGTCCTCAGTGACAGACTCTCATCCTACACTGTGCTCTGCTTGCTGCAATGCTTCAGTTAACGCTGCTCACAGGTGCTTGAGACTAAGATTACATTGAGGTTTGACAGGAAATTACAAACACTCAAATGTTCTTGGGAGGATGCACTTAAGGGAATTGATCTTAAGAAAATACAGCAAGACGCACTCTGCTTGAATGAATGGTGAATGGCCTGTTTTTATATGAAGAGGGACTAAACCCAGTGCCTCCTTTGGTTTCCAGTATTATGGCAAAATGATTTGAATGAACATGAAAATGCATCTAATCTTCCTTACATAAATGGGTAAGTGTGTGCGGCCGAGAAAATAAAGCACAGCACCTCAGAAAGCACTAACTCCCACATCTAATATTGACGAGTCGTTCCCCTTTAATAAGCAGTGATCTAAGCGAGCGGCAGAGGGAAATCATTGCAGTAAAAAAAAAAAAAAAAAACTACATGATGGGCTCAACACGCCTCTGACTCTCCACGCAGCTTTGACAAGGCCGGTGCTGCTGATTTATTCCTAATGAAGACGTCATTCCTTGGCTTTATGACTAGCGCATTACTACAGCTTCGAACCGTTTCACACGTTGAGCTCAAGAGACATGAGAAAGGCGGATGGCGTCATGGCTGCCTTACTGACGCCAATTGATCAACAACTACGACAGGGAAACTCAAGTCAAGGTCCCTGAAGGTTTGTGTGCTTGAAGGGCCCAAAGTCAAGAACAGTGGTACAGCGGGCTCTTTGATTAATGATTTACAAAAAGCAGAACAGGACCTGAGAGCCAAGGGCAAGAATGAATCAGTCTGACCCAATGATTAGAATTTGGAAGTATGTAAGTAGGCAAACGTTGCAAGAATCAAACCTCCTACAGCATAGACCAGGGAACGTCAGAGGGCTCTGGGGCTGTGTGGGGGGCTGCTGGGCCATGTCATGACCAGGTTGTTTGGTGGTCTGCAGAAACCTGTTGGAAGACTCCGACATTTACATTTCAGAAAAGCCAAAAATGTACAATATGATGTTTTCAGGATTTTCTTGGCATGATTCAGGATTCTGATTTTTTAAATTTTTTTTTTTTACTTTTTTAAAACCGGTTAGCAAGCTTGCACATTTCACACTCTTGCACTACAATAGAAGAAGAATCAAGACTTTAAGGTTATAATATTCATGTCAAATCCATGAGTAAAACTAGTGTGAGTAAGAGTTGTGTGCGTGCGCATCACTTCATCTTTAGCTTATGATTTTAACAGCTTCACCACAGACAACCCTGTATTTGTAAATGAAATGTGCAACACAGATTCTAGGCTAGCTTGCTAACCGGAATACTTGAGTTCATTAAACTCATAATCTTTCAACTAGTGTAATGCAAGAGTAGGAGGCTGTGTGCAAGTGCAAAGTCCACATTAAATAAGTAAAGCATGGAGCACAAAGTATAAACAAGGCTAGTCCAAAAACCAAAAGTAAGAGTTAATCAAGTGTAAAGAGACCCAAGCAGCAGTCTAACCAAAATGTTGTGGCAGAAATAACAACATAATATTATTTATTAAAACGTTTAATAGATATCTGAGACTAATCATTTTTTAAAAGGGGCAGTGCCTATGTGTTGAGGTTCAGGTTTATAGATTGTTTGCTTAATATCCTTCGTCTATAATCAATTTCTATCTATTATATAAGTGCTTTGCTGCCTCCTGATAAACATCAAAACACTGACGTTTTCTGTTGACAGCCACAGGTTTTGTTAGAGTTTGGTAGCCTATCATGTTTAGTAGCCTATTATTGTAGACAGTCCAGATCCTGCACATCAGTGCTTCATGTGTAACCTGAAGTTGCAGAACACTGAATAGTAAATGAACCAGCATTATGTTTGCAGGGAGACAAGGTCATGGAACAGTGTAGCATTAGACATGCAGCTTAGTGGCAGATTTCTCAATAACATTTGACCTTATGGATTAACAACTGTGTTTGCAAAGTTCTCTGCCCACAATTACAAAGATTTTTATTCTGCGAGAAGGATTCTTTTTTGACATTGTAAATAGCAAAATGTATCAAATAAAAACCAAACACAAAAACACAAAAAACAACAAAAACTCCACACAGTAGGCACAATAGCTCCACACAGTAGGTACTAATACAGTAGTATGGTACACCAATACAGGAAGTAAGCCTACTGGGTTTACCTGAAAACATTTTTACCACAAATATATTCACCTTGGCTTTTTGGGCCACTCTCTGCAAGCAGGAACAAGCCCCTAGAATTTTGGAGGCAGATTTAAAGAAACTGTATAATCTTGAAAACAATGTAGTCTGCAGTGTATGACAACTGTGAAAACAAACAATGATGAAGTAATCTGATAACTGATTTGCCAGGCCCCACTGATCATACAGCTTCTTGCAGTGCTTGCTGGAAAGAGTCAAGTAGGTGTCAGTTGACATTTCAGCCATATACACAGTACACAGTACACAATGTGCTTAGCAACCCAGCACGAGGACAAGGGAGTGTGACGGGCGAGGCCCGGATGTCACAAAAGTTTTAAAAAATGCAGAGGATTTCTGCAGTTTCCGCGTTAGTGCAGGGGTTTCATCCGCGTTGGACTGAAACCGCGACTGCTGATCCATGTTAAAGTGGGGGTTTACTCTATATACATTAATCCAAGCCATTTACATTGGCAGCTAGGGAGTAAGTTTTCTTTTTTATGGCAGAACAGTTTAGTGTGTATGCAGAGCTATTAGTTCAGATTGTGTATGTGTTATGTGCAGTCTGTTATTCAGTTCTGATTATGGGGAAAGAAACTGCTCCCCAACTTCAAAGTAAAGGCTCAAATGATGTGAAATCTTCTGCCAGATGGACGGAGGGTAAGTGATGGGTGCGTGGGGTCATCTTCAATGCTCATGGCTTTGTGGATGCAGCATGTTGTGAGAAATACCTCGATGATCTTCTTGGCTGTCCATGCTATCCTTTGTAGGGTTTTGCAATCTGATGAGGCACAGTTTCTGTACCATGCCAGGATGCAACCACAGAGAATGCTCTATAGAATGTTGGAGTATTGGGGTAGTGCGCTCATCTCAGTCTCCACTGGAAATAGACACTGCTGGGCCTTCTTGGCGATGGAACCGGTGTTAAGGATCCATGTGATGTGAACACCAAGGAACCCGGTGCTCTGGATGATCTCCACTGAGGAGCTGTTGATTTTCAGAGGAGAGTTATCAACAACAATCTATTTTGTTTTGTCCACATTCAGAAACTCTGCACCAGTTCATTGGCCATTGCATCTCCTCTTTGTAAACCACCTCATGCTCAGTGTAGTGATGCTGGAGATGTTACTCCCAATCCTGACTAACTGAGGTCTCTCAGTCAGGAAGTCCAGGATACAGTTGCAAAGGGAGGTGTTCAGTCTCAGCTTTCCTATCAGATGCTGAGGAATGCTGGTGTTGAATGGTTGAGACAATATGCAAATTGCAAAGGGTCCAGTGTGGAGGGGAGCTGCGACTTTATGTGCCTCATAATGAGACTCTCAAAGCACTTCATGATCATTGGTGTGAGTATAATAGTACAGTCGTCACTGAGGCATGAATCTGAAGACTTCTTTGGCATGGTGGCTTTGAAGCATATTGCTGCTAAGATATTGGAGATGTCTGTGAAAATATTTGCCAGATTGTCTGCACTTACCATGTGCACATGACCAGGAATCTTGTGTGGTCTGGCAGCCTTCTGCATGTTTACTCTAAGCAGAGTTTTCCTCACATCAGCCATGGTCAGACAGAGCACCACTGGGGTCACTGGGGGGTGGGGTTGCCTTCCTCGCTGCCACGTCATTTTGTGCTTCTAACCATTCATAGAAGTGATTCTGTACATCTTGAAGGTGAGGGAGGCCTCACCTACACAGGGTTTGGCAGGTCTAAACACCAGTCTGTTCGCTGTGATCAGCAATACTGAGATTCTTTTAGATGGCCATTTTAAGCAAAGAACTATGATTAAAACAGCTCAGTTTAACGCTTAGTAGTTTTAAAAATTAAAATTATCGGATTAGTACTCTTGCCATTCAGTACTCTAGGCTTCAGCATCATTATTTAATCCTCTGAGGTCGGCGGTCCCATATATAGGACTTTTCGACTTTTCCAAAACAATCATCTAAAGCTCCGTGAGTTTTTGTCCTAGAAACATGTACATAACACCACTAGAAACATTGAACCCTCTACTTTTCAAATATGTATGTTTTATATTTTTGTTTTTCATTTATACTACTTTTGTGAAAAAGACAGTCTTTTGTCAGAAAAAGCATTTCACTGTATGGTGTACCATAACAATGGCAGCCATTGTTGCATGGCCATGGACACAGGGAGGGGGGAGTTACAGGTGTGAAGGTGTGAAACCCCTCTAATAAATATGCATGTGAAAGAGCAGAGAAAAAGTACCTAGTCTTTTACAGTATGTATTTAAACTACATAACATTTCTAAATGCTCTCCTTTTTGTAGCCAAGACATATGTTTACAAGGTTCAAACTTCAAAAGTCTTGCTCAGACATATTTAGGGTGTGTTTT
>JBBIGA010000027.1:12166597-12189023 GCA_037576975.1 Alestes dentex | reverse complement strand
GAGGGAAACACAAACTGGACACAAATAAGGGGACGGATAGAAAATAACGGGAGAACAGGAGGGAAAACTAATACTCAAGGGACAAGGACCGAGATGGGCGTGACGGGGATGAGGTCACCGTCACAGTATGTCTGTAAGGAACCTAGTAAAGTTAAAATAACATCCACATAATGCAAAAGTTATATAATTAACATGTGGTTTCCAAGAAACTTTGAAATACTTTTTTATGCTGCAGTGGGAAATCAAAAGGTCCCAGAGGTTTTGAGACGGTGCATGTGGCACATGGGTAACAGGTAGGGATGCACCGAAATGATTTTTTTGGACCGAAACCGAAAAACGAAAAACGAAAAACGAAAAACGAAAAACGAAAAACGAAAAACGAAATAAATTATTATTATTAAATTAGTAAAAGAATAAATATGTTACAAAACTATGAATATATTTATTTAGCATTCAAGCAATGTACAATATAAAATAAAATATAAAATAAAATATTTTACTTGGCCCCAGTCATGAACAGCCTAAAAGCAAGATAGCTGAAATAAGTGCTTTAAAAACTGTTGAAAGATATAACAACATTCTCTGTAGGCCTATAACAAACTAGTGTATTAAAACAAAGACTGATATATTAACTGTAATCACTGGAAAACTTTCTTGCCTTTTCAAAAACACAGACGGAAAGTGAACATTCTGTCATACAGTACATGAAGACACCACAGTGTGAACAGCACAAAATTCAACCTCGGCATTTAACCCATTCACCAAGTGAAGCAGGGGGCAGCCAGGAACACAGCACCTGGGGAGCAGTGTGTAAGGATGGCACCTTGCTCAGGGTACGTCAGAGGTACCCAGCGGTCTTGGGAATCAAACCCATGACTTAATGCTCACAGGGCGAACGCCCTAACCACTAGGCTACCAGCTGCCCTTCAAGAGGGTGTGCTCGAACGGTCTTGCCTCTTCTGTGCTTCATACTCTGCATGGCAATCGGGATGTTTTGATTTTATATGGTAAATTAATCCCGACGTTGAGAAAGTCTTTGTGGATGCACCCCTTCTAGAAATTTCAGCACTGCGCGCTTTACAAGCGGCTTTCCGCATATCTTTCTTAGAAATATCGAATGCGCCCACACGGCAGACATGCTCTAATCCAATCTGGCGCGTGCAGACTGCAGTTGCGTCATCATTGTGTCATCACTGTTTCGGGTTGCGTTAAAAAAATGCATTTTTGCCATTTTCGGTCGAAAATTTTCGGTGGCCGAATATTCGGTGCATCCCTAGTTACAGGCCCTTCATGATAAAACAATTATTTTATTTAATTAGTGAAATATTAGTAGAAAACATCCACGGTTCCTCGAAGTGGCCCACATTTTTTGAAGGAGGAATAGCAACAGATTAATTGGAGTAGATGTTTGGACCATAGTCCTGAGAGATAAATAATAGTAATAAACTTTTAAAAGGGAAATTTTATACCTCTTTTTAAACAAGTTATAATAGGTCTATGGGCTATACAAAACATGTTCATGAAGTTCTGTGCACAAAGTCACTCTCACATAAAGATCTCACCAGCTCTATTCTTGTCGCTTTTATGCAAATAAGCTCTTGCTGGCCATGCTTATGCTGTGCGTTTACCACATGTGAAACAGAGGCGTTATCCAGCCCTATATGTTTGACCCCGAGTCGGACCCAAAGCAAGATGAAGAGGAGCCAACAAAAATGCCGGATCTTCAACTAATCTAGTGGGTGGGGGCTCGACATGTGAGGGGTGGTTCTATGCAAATTTCCTTATCCTGACATCAGGATAAGGGAGCCGTCCATAGAAGCATATGATTCCTGATACCAAAATCTTTCAATTGGCTCACAGAAAACGGATGGATGTTTCTTTCGTGGTTGGAGTGTTTACAGAAGCAGTAGAGACCCAAATGGAAATACAAAAGGATGCAAAAACTGAGTTTTGCATAATATGTCCCCTAATATTATGTATTATGTATCCTAATTATACAAGAACCTATGAAATATGTAAGTTTTGCTGGCATAGACAGCATGGAAGTAAAGTGTAGACTTTCAGTAAATGTCATGGTTTTATATAGAATCAAGACAATTCAAAGAACCATTTGAATGCTTACATGGTTTACTGCGTGGTTAAATGGCTCATCTCTGTGAACTCGAAACCTGTAGTATAGAATTCCATATAGCCTCAAAAAGGGTTGGTTGGTACAAGTCATTGAGCCTTTTTGGCACTATATAAACAATCATATCATATTGTATTATAAAATCATTTGTATCATTTCATATACCACACTATATCACATCATCTATCATGAATCAAGTTATCAGTCAATTCCTGAATGATTCTTGGTATGGCTGTAAAGTTCTAGGCAAAGTATTTTACTTGAATAGAATCTTTAGATTTGGTTCTTTAATAAAGGTTCTACACAGTCACACATACATAAATAGTGTATTTTAAAGGTTCTGAAGGGGATCAAGATGTGTTCTTTGTGGCATTGCTCCAAGTAATCCTATCTTAATTTTTAAGTGTGTTGAATGAGCAAAAGCAGATAGAATTCATAAGCTTAAACATCATTATAATACAGTCTGTAAACAGCAAGACACAAACAGTAAAAAAGTACAACATGAAGGGAGCGTACAGAGGTCTTCTGTAGCATGTTTTGCTGCACTTGAAGGCTTTCAAGAAAAAAGAACTTTATATCAAAAGTTCGCTGTCTGGAGTGGGTGAGACTCCCATCTCACACCTTTACACACAAGTGTTTCCCAACTTTTTCCCTGTGAAGCTACAGAAGAGCAGCCTTGACAGCTGTTATACAACATCCAGGCAGTTACATCATTCCAAAGCAAGCACTATATACCTCTTTAACAAGCCACAAGGAGATCAGGGGAGCTTTAAAAACAAATCATTCGCCTTTGCCTTTTTTGTCTTTTTTCTGAATGAGGGCATAAAGGACTGTGTTGTAATAAGGCCTTCAGAAACCTGTTAGCTTACGTCCAAGGTTTAAAACCCATAAAGCTCTTTTCCTGTCCATTTAATTCAACTTTACACATCTTGTTCAATGTAAGCTAAGAAGAAGCTTTAATCCGAGCAACCACAAAACAGTGGTGGTCAGTGTGAGCTGTTGGGGGGAAGGGTGGGTCAAAGGGACATGTGCAATTTACATAAAGGGCTTGAACCAATGCTTGTCCCGTCCTGGTGGTCTGAGAGTGGAAAATCACCTGAGCTAAACACACGTCACTTAACATAATGTTATGCTCCATTGTTGATGGACCTGGGTTACGTAACTCTTATGGGTAACTCTTTAGCATAAGTAGTTGGACCTTAGCATAAGCAGAGGACAACAGCATAAGCAGATGATAACAGACCTCCTGCATTTCCTTTCAGTAGAGTAACAACAGGCCTGCTGTTGTTACTCTACTGAACCCAAAATCATAAACTGCCTTATCATAAAAAATACTAAAAGATGCCCTGTTGGTTTTGTAAAATTTCAAAGTTATCACTTTTGTTTTGCTATATATAGAATTTTATGGAATTACATATTTAATTACATAGAAAGTTACATAAATTATTACACTTAGATTTGATTTCCATGATGTACATTCAGCAACAAACCTTTCATCAATTTTGTTAGGGAGGTCTTGAAGGCTAAAGAATATGCGATGAGGGACTTTATTTAGAAAACACAAACTTAATGTCAATATACAAAGTGAAAAGCAAGCAAAAAACTGCAAGACAACAGGGTGCACTAGAGACAGAACAAATATAAAATGAATCACAGGGGTATATGCACAGAAAATTTAAAGAGGGAACAGCTGAGACAAGGTGATTTAACAAACAGACAGGTGTAGTAAATAAACAGGAGGGCAAGACAGGGGCAGCGCTTGAGATGAAAGCTAAAGCACATGGAAAATAAAAATAGAAAGCACATGGCTAACAGAAAACAAGGACAGACTGGAGCAAAAACAGAACAGGACATGACAGAGTTAAACGTCAAACCACTGGATGGGTGCGACTGTTCCTAGACTGTTCACTCACTGTTCCTATGAGTGAAAGTGAACTAGATGGATAACCATGGAGGTAATCATAACTAGAGAGCTGTGACAGAGCAGATTTCTGGGAACTGGACTGGATGAGGGAAGGGACAACAGACATAACGGGAAGTAACAGAAGGCTGGACCAGAGAGGGAACCAAAGACTGGACACTGGACTAGACAGGTAAGGGAACAGGGGACTGAACACTGGACTGGACAGGGGACAAAACACCAGAGACGGTTGAACAAGAGGCTGGAAAGAAGACTAAATGCAGGACTGGACAGTGGAAAAAACACCAGATAGGACAGGTGACTGACTATTGGACAGAATGGGAAATCGGACATTAGATAAGACTAGAGACTCAACATAGGGCTGGGGAGACAACAGGAGAATAAGACAAGATGGGGGTTTTGACATCAGAGGAGATAGGAACAAGCACATTCAGACCTAGTGGGAGCATGGATGTTACAGGTGTATGATCCTGGGTTGCCACGGAAGGCATAACAGGGGAACAAGATGGAACAGGGGATTGGGATACAACTGGGATGACAGCACATTAGGGCCAGGAACTTGCAGAACATCAGAGATAGGAACACTGACTTACACAGGGACAGACAGAGGAAAGGAAGCCTAGGGTCTACGAATAGTCTGAGCAGGAAGATTAATGGGAGGCATGCTCCAACTCTGAAAGCTCAGGAGAAGGAGCTGTCTCACGAGAGCTGTCTGCCTGCTGTGGCGCCTTTGCCTTTTAGTGGACATATCCTGGCCAGGTGAATCGCTACTGGCCATTTCTGCTGCCATTATCCAACTTTGTTCTCCACCTTTATGAGGGTGAGAACTGTGTTTTCGGTGTTTTTTATGGCTCCGCTTAAGGCCATTCACTGCAGAAGCCCAGCCTGTGGGCCCCAAGACAATAGCTTTGATGCTGCTCTTGGCCTCCTCAACCCTGATACACTATGCACACCCTCCGGTTGCCTCATGGCCTTCGTCCAAACCTGCATACAGTGTATCAGGGAGAGAGGCAGGCTCCATACCCCTTAGAATGGCCGTAACTAAATCTACCAGCTGGCCAATGCATTCAGCCCCACTCGCTTCTTATAAAGTTTGGGCTGTGTCCATTTAGTTCAAGGTCAATCTATGATGAGTGGTAACAAGGACTTAGAGGTGGATGCACATGCAACGAGGGACTTTATTTAGAAAAACAAACTTGTGAAAAGCAAATGGTAGTTATTATTTTGTTAAATAACTACAAACAGGCCAAACTACAAACAGGAACAATATGGGTAGTTTCATTGTTGACCAACAAACAGGAATTACTCCCAGGGCATACATGCACACAAAGTTAAACAGGGAACAGCTTACATAAGCACACATAAATCTAAACTTTAAAAACTGAAATCCTGGACAATAACTGCAGCACTCACCCAATTGGCTACATAAGTGCTTCTTCATTTGCTACTGGCTATATCCCGTCTCTATTCCACTCTTGGACAACATTGCTTCTGGATAACATTTCATTTAAAATCATTCTTACCCTGGGTTCAAAACCACTGTACACAAAATCAGTAACATTCTCAACAATACACCATTTCATGTAAAAGTTCTGAGAATTATTTTGTTTACTTCCCAGAGACTGAATTATGCATGTTGAAAAATCCAAACTACTCCTTATTTGGAATTGCTCAAAGGGACTATATTTGGCATCTTTATTGTTAACAAATATACTTCATCAATAAATAATGGTCCTTCTGTCACTTGAGCTGATTGCAAAAGCTTATCATTGTGTATCCCCAAGAGGTGCCAAGCTAGTAATGCAGAAAAGGAAGTGCTAACATTATCTCCTTATTGCACCTCTCATCTTCCATCCACATCTCATTCCCTTTCAGGAAGTGAGGGGCACTTAATACTAAAGAAGAGCGAACTATTGCAGTTCAGTTTTTTCAGTAAGCCCTCTTTCTGTTTAGCTGCCTCCTTTAGTTTTAGTCAACTTTTGAGCCTTGCAGTGTGAATTTATTCCCAAATACACATATTGATCGCAAGTTTCCATTTTCTTTTGCCAGCTGTTTGAGATCAATAACAATTTTGATTTGACAATTATGTGTTCATTGCTAATTATAGTTGTTGCCCTCACAATAATCTTCAGATGCTGACTGAATTAGTGAAGCTTGAGTTGCTGTCAAAATATCCATAACTTACTAGAATAACAGAAACCTACATGATCAATATTTTCATTCCAAGAACTAAAATATTTATTCAGTGTGTTTAGTCAGCATATTTTTGCACACTTTCTGTCTTTTGTTTGTGAACTTGAACCTTTTAGATGAATACTTTTCTCTGGACAAATGACTGTATGTATTCTACTGTGCGAATATCAGTCAAATGACATCTCTAGATTATATAACGACTATTATATTAGCTTGTGGCCACTCTACACTATACCATGATTGGCCACAAATGGGTGGGATATATTAGGCTCATCGTGTGGCCTTGCAAAGTCAGATTTCGCTGATGCTTAGTACTTCAGCACTGTGCACGAAAAATATCACATGAGGAAATAAATACAGAAAGAGCCATGTATGAAAAATTCAACGTGCGCTTTTGCTGCTGGGCCAAAGCGGTTTCAACTGCTGGCATTAGAGCCCTTTTCCATCTTCCTGTGGAAGAGTCCCACTTCATGCCACCTCCTCCTCCTTCTACCCATCCTCCTCCTCCTCGTGACGTGGTGAACCCCTCCTGCTCGCCGCAGAGTGCACGCGAGTATATAAAGCAGTGGCGCGCTTTCAGCGGGATTCCAGTTGACGGACAGCTCCGCGGTGCTGAAAGCAGCGCCAGTATGGAGGCCACATCCCGAGGAGCGCGCTGGACACTTTTGGCGCTTTGCTGTTGTTTTCTGGGCAAGGGCCTGGCGCAAGACTTCGGCCAGACGCAGTTCATCTGCACGTCCGTGCCTAAGGACGTGGACCTGTGTGCGGCCACGCTGCAGAACAGCGTGCCGGGAGAGGACCTGAAGAGCACGGTCATGCAGCTGAGGGAGACCGTGCTGCAGCAGAAGGAGACCATCATGAACCAGAAGGAGACCATCCGCGAGCTCACCTCCAAACTCGCGCGCTGCGAGAGTCAAAGCGCGCCCGACCCCGGGGAGCTGCGAAGCGGAGGAGGAGGAGGAGGAGGGAGGAGGAAGGAGCAGGGCACCAAGAACACCATGGGGGACGTGTCCAGGGGGCCAACAGACACTCTAACGCAACTGTCCCAGACTCTACAGTCCCTGAAACAGAGGCTGGAGAACTTGGAGGTAAGTACTTTTAGCTTAATACGAGGCTCACATTTAATTTTAAGTGGATTTTTATTGTATTAAAAAGTTTTGTTGTATAGAAAGGAAGGTCACTTTTTATTTATTATTCGTAACATATATATAATACATCTGGTGTTATTTTTTCTGTTTGTAAATACGTTTATATTGGTCAGAAGCTTCACATCTATTTTCTTGGCGTTTTTTTACTGTTTTTTTTTTAACAAGGCTTTTTTTTAGTTATTTGTGCATTTTTGTCAGCTTTTTGTTAGTTTAAAATTGGTAAGTATGGTTTTATTATTATGAATCAGAGGAGATCAGAGGGTTTTCAGGCCATCTTGCTGTGACTCTGTCCCTTCAGACTGCGCGGTGTTTAAAAACAGGCAGGCTCAGGAAAACTAATCCGTGCACTAATAATGGAAACCAGCGAGTCCACCTGAGGACAGCAGTCTAACGCTAACAGATTTAGCGCTCGGCATCAACGTAAGGCACTAAAGCCCTTAAAGATTGTAATCCTGCTTTCTGGCAGTTCTCCGAGTCCTCGGTGAATTCTCTCCTTCCGTTCAGCAGCGGTAAACTGTGTACACTCTAAAACTGTGATGGGTGTTTTGTTTCTTTCCTTTTTTTAATGTCGCTTTCATCCTCCACAGCAATTCAGTCGCAACAACAGCTCGGTGCAGGCGAACAGCCTGAAGGAGCTGCTCCAGAGTAAGATCGACGACCTGGAGAAGCAGGTACTGTCCCGCGTCAACAGCCTGGAGGAGGGCGCCAAGCCGGGGCTGCGCAACGACACGGAGCAGCGCGCGCGCGTCGAGTCCACCCTCACCTCCTTGCACCAGCGCATCACAGACCTGGAGAAAGGTGAACAGGGGGCTCCTCTTGATTCATAGCCCACTCAGTCGGTACTAGAGACGATAACGGGTGCACTTACTTTAGCAAAAAGCTCTGATGCAAACGGGCTCGATTCATAGATGGGACCCCTTAGGAGTAGGGCAAGCAAAAAGGAGGGGGAGAGGAAGATGAGGAGAGGGAGAGGGAGTGGGGTGGGGGTAGAGCGGCTGTTGCACTGCAAGTTATGCGACATCAGTTTTACAGCATTGGAAGGACGGGATTCAATCAGAGAAATCAGAGGATTTTTTTTGTTCTGCGCATGCCCCTTCCCCGCCACACTACTCAATTAAAAAAAAACGTCCCAGTCCGTGAACCTTTTTTGTGCTGTTGCATGTGCGTCATTGCACAAAAGCCATCAAACCAAGGGTGTATCAAGCTTTCTAAAAGTGGGGGTGTTCTGGGATGGGGAAGCCAAATTATAAATACAATCACGACCAATTAATCTGACAAAAGTGGGGGGATGGAATCACGTTTCAGGAAAAGTGTGTGTGTGTGTGTGTGTGTGTGTGTGTGGGGGGGTCCCCGTGTGCTATGTCCCTGGATCAAACCATGCTTGTAGAAATCTGGAGGGAGGAAGGGAGGGAGTTAGTGATGATACAATGAGACTGCAGTGCATTAGCGCCTTTTAATACTAACTACCCCCGCGATTCACAAATGACTTTTACCTGGATGTAATAAAGTTCACCCAAACTTTTTTGATCTTACACCAAATATCTCCTTTGGTGTGTTTAATTCTTTTTGAAAAAAAAACCCAAAAAAACAAAAAAACATTGCATTACTGATTGCACCCTTTAAATGTTCACACTATAAAAGATGTCATATTTGTATAGCCATGATTAAAAATCTGGTCCTCATCAGCGTAACAGCTGAGAAATATCACCTCCTACAGATGCTTGAGAGAGATTCTTTTCTTCCACCCACAGGTCAGAAGGAAAACAGACCGCTGGACAAATTCCAGTTGACGTTCCCCCTCAGGACCAACTATATGTATGCTAAGGTTAAAAAGAGTCTGCCAGAGATGTATGCTTTCACCGTGTGCATGTGGATTAAGTCCAATGCGTCTCCAGGGGTGGGAACCCCGTTCTCATATGCCGTTCCTGGTCAAGCCAATGAACTGGTTCTTATAGAATGGGGAAACAACCCTATGGAGATTCTTATCAATGACAAGGTAAATAGTATGGACCATACTGAGACATTATCTTACAGTCAGACTGCATTAATTAGTGGTGACTATCTAGAAGAACTGCACAGCACAGACAGACAACCTGAGAATTAGCTTTACATTTCCAGGTTACTGGTGGTTATTGGTGATACAATAAGAACACTTAAACATATATCCTAGATACTGAAATAGCTTATAATAGAATCTAATAATGTTAAAAGGTCAAAAGTTCCTACATGGCCTTCTTCTTCCACATTGTGGGTCCACTTACTCCCCTCACTTAGTCTGATATTACTGCAAAAGATAATGCCAGTAAAGACACATTATTTGACATATTTATTCTGATGTAGGTTGCTAAGCTGCCATTTCTGATCAATGATGGGAAATGGCATCACATCTGTGTTACTTGGACAACACGTGACGGAGTGTGGGAGGCCTTCCAGGATGGAGTGATGAGGGGCAGTGGGGAGAATCTTGCACCATATCATCCAATCAAACCACAAGGAGTCCTGGTGTTAGGACAAGAACAGGTAGCATCTCTTTCTTTGACCTTCACTGTCTCCTTGCATTCAGTAAAGAGGATCAGAGCTGGCAGTGGTGATGTTGCAGGTAGTTTTAGCCGTCATGCCAAATTTATTACACTGATTGAAGCATTAAGAGAAATATCACTGTTCTCCTTGTCGGTTGTAATGCTGCAGGATATAACAAGCTTGTTCGCCAGTCAAGGGGCTAATGGAAAAAAGAGCAGGATATTAGCTTCAGATTAGGGGAAAGGAAGCCTTTTTTACCAACAGCTTACACATCAGCCCAAGGCTTCATGAAACTCATATCAGCATGTAAAGGGCTGTACCACTGTTCAGTAGTGATTAAATTGCAATGTAATTTCTTATTTGGCTACAGTAACAATGATACTCAATAGAATGAATTATACCATGATGTTATTTGAATTACCTTAACCTCGTTAAGAATCCTTATTTAGCTTAAGCTGAGATGCCTCTCTGATGCAAAAGCAAGTGCTTTCTGGGAAATCTTCAATGGGACCAATGGGACCATAATGATGTAATATCATGCTAACTGGAATTACTAGCTTATTGTTAGCTTATAGCTTAGATCACTGTGTGAACTTTGCAAATAATCCATAAAGGATGAAGATCAATCCTGTACAAAGGAAACATGGACGCTGATTAATAAACCCAGCACACATTCTAATGCTGTTTGATTGCTCCCCCCGCAGGACACTCTTGGTGGTGGGTTTG
Source organism: Alestes dentex (assembly GCA_037576975.1). Lineage (NCBI taxonomy): Eukaryota > Metazoa > Chordata > Actinopteri > Characiformes > Alestidae > Alestes > Alestes dentex. The sequence goes on along the minus strand of JBBIGA010000027.1, from coordinate 12,178,387 downwards.
ATGCTACTCAAGCATTTGTGGGTGACATGGCAAACTTCCACATCTGGGATCGGAAGCTGACGGTGGGCGAGATTTATAATTTGGCGACGTGCAGCAGCAAAGCACAAGTGGGCAATGTCTTCTCTTGGTTGGAGACCAGCATTGAAATCTATGGAGGAGCATCCAAATGGACATTCGAGGCTTGTCGTCAGCTGAACTGATCTACATGGGAATTACAAAGCTAACAAGGAACTGGAGTTTCTGAGTCAACCTGTCATCCAACCTGTCGTCATCATTCAGAAAACACAGAGACAAACACAGACGCAAACAACCATCTGGAAAATTTTTGTTAGATGTTTGAATGAATTCTTGTGAACACTGAAGCATTTTTTTGATTGTGCAAAGAAATTCTCTTTGTTTCTTGGATTTTGAACAGAAGCTTGAGATGGTTTCTACTCTTCGCATTTTCATTTTGAAGGCACTGTATTTTTGACCGCTGTCTTTTCTGATTTTCTGCTGGGCGAGTGATGCCTTACCTGACACTTTAGCCTACTTCACACAAAATGGCAAAAGCTTTCCATTCTGTTAGCGTGGATCATAGGAGCTGTTTTTTTAGTCTTGGAAACCATGTAGTTTTACGTTAGATTTGTGAAATCACATAGGCTAATTTTTTTCCCCTCAGAACCATACGAGAATCCTCCCATATCCCTGGGATACTCACTGTGAACAATGGCGGAAGCTGAAAAAAAAGAATGTAAAACAAAAACGAGGACGAAACATAATGGCGTCTTATTTTTCTTTCAGTCATTTCTTTCTTCTCACCTGCTTTGAAGTTGTTTTGGGTGTGTGTGTGTGCGTGAATGTATGCGTGTGAGAAAACTTACTAATTGCCAACAAGCCTGGGTGCCTTTGGGCTGTTGAAGTATCTCAAAACACATTCTTCATCACTTGCAATGTACTTGTTTGTGTGTGTTTCTTTCTTTGTGTAACTACTGATTTCGAAAGCTTCGTTGACTGTGGTCACCAGACGTAATCGTTCAGTTGAGCAGTCATGACCAAAACAACTTGGCAGTCGGTGCATTTTTAGAGGCAATTTGTTTGAAACTGTAGTATGTTTGGCAGGTGTTTGTACTTTCCAAGGAATGTTCTATGTACAGAAAACAGCATGATAGTCCAAAATGCTGCAAAAAGCATCAACAAAAAAAATTGCTTTTCCTATCCTACTTTTGGGTTGAGATTTTATACCGTATTGTTATATGCTAAAAGCATGACAGCACTGAAAGATGACAAAAAATATCTAATTTTTGTAATAAAATTGTGATACCAAGTCTGTGTTGCAATGTCTGCTTTGCACCATCTCGGAGAATATTATTTTTATGGATTCAGCATGGATACCAAAGTCCTCTCATGAACCCTTCAACACCACAACTGTCTTTGGAGGAGAATCAGTCCAAGAATCATAAGCATAAACAAGGAAAACACATTCGGTCTATTCTCCATTACAATATCACTGACTTTGTCACAAAGTGAAAAATCAAAGATATACTGTCAAAAAAAAAAAAAAAATCCAACCTAGATTCTGTAATAACTTTTTAATAGCCTTAAGGAATCTAAGTGCATATGTTTTGGATGAAACCTGGTCCAACATTGCACTCTTATTATTTAGAAAGGTTAATAGTCTTTACCTTCAAGAAATATTGAGGTCAGTACAGTGTGTGAATGTTTATATGCAAGCAAGGACAGACTTTAAGTGAGCTAAAGAAAGCTGACAAGAACACACACACACACACACACACACACACATTCACACACAGCTTGCATCACAAGCAGCCCATGTTAGTGCTGAATAAATCTGCAGGCTGACTAGATGCAGACAGCAGCTCAAGGCACAGCCCATCATGGCCAAGGTAAAAAACCAGCCCACAAACATCTAGCCCAGGGCCACTGTCCTTGCACCAGTTTTGACTATGTGGCCTCTGATTTGTAGAGATGTTTTTTCTGTTCTTCAATTCTTCACACAGACATTCAAAGATCTACACAGAGATGGCTGGAAAATAAATGCAGTAGTATCACCTTCAACATAATCAGACTTGTCTACTTTAGTCTTGGACAGCATGGGACAGGAAAGATTTTGCATCCTCCAATGTTGGTTCCTTGTGCCAAATTTGACTGTGGTTCCTGGGTCAATGGAGCCACTTCTCTTTAAAGTCCAACAATCTAGACATTGGTTTTAACATGGTGGTACCATGTTTTGGGCAGGTGGTAGCCTAGTGGTTAGGGTGCTCGCCTTGTGATCAGAAAGTTGTGGGTTTGCATCCCAAGACTGCTAGTGGCACCTCTGAGGTACCCTTGAGCCCCCACATGCTGCTCCCTAAACGCTGTGTTCCTGGCTACCTGCTGCTTCACTTGGTGAATGGGTTAAATACAGATGAAGAATTTTGTGCTGTTCACACTGTGTGCTCTTGTGTTTACGAATGACAGAATGGTCTCTTTCACTTTTAACCAAAAACTACAATAGTGCTGAATGACAATGGAAGACTGTGCCCTTGCACCAACCTTGACATGAAGCTTCTTCCATTTGTGGGTTAAAGTTCCACAAAATGTTGGCAAGAAGAGAAAGTGGTGTATATTCAAGAAAAAAAACAAAACAAACAAACTTGTCGATCTGAAGTCTCACAGGACGTCTAGAGAACAACCATGAGAAATTTTTGACTAAATGTGCGTGTGACTGAAATTTCAATAGTTCAGTAGCATGTAGATATGTGTTGCAAGTGTGGAGAAGACATAACATGGGTAAAAAGACACAGTGTCTCTTGCAAAGGAAAAAATATTCTATTCTATGAAACTAGAATGTACATTAACTTTAGAAGATATCAGAGGCCAGAGTTACTGCCTTCAAACCCAGTATCATAGGTTGATACATGGAGTTAATTTTGTGTATCAAGCATACCTTGGACATTAGAAGAGCATGAAATAGAGTTTGGCCTTGTTTGTTTGAACGAGCAGCACAAGTTGTCCCCAGATGTGTTTTCTCATTAATGACTGATTAGTTGCAAGAGAAACGTTGGCACTAATTAAGTAACCACATCATTACATGTTCTGTATATCCCACAAGGGCACTAAATACCATTTCCCAGATGATTCATGAAAGTGCCATGATTCTAAAACCAAGATCAATTTACAGCTCAATAATATCCATTGTCTCATTAGTGGCTGCAACAAACCTTGTGCTTCTCAGCAGCCATCAATATATGCACTCTTACATCAATACCTTATCCTCACCTTATCCTCCAATCTTCTATACATAACCCACACACACATTATAGAATCCGAAAGAGGGCTCACATGACATCTTTCATTTCCTTCTGAGGCTTTCCCTCCCCCAACCAGTCCTTCATTTGACTTGCCAGAGTGGTCACTAGGGATTCTCCAAAAATAGGAACTTTTCTCTTTACACCATTTGCTATTGTCCCTAACACCCATGCTTAGTCATGCTGGAAGGGTGAGGTATAGGTTTCTAACATTTTTCTATCTTCCTTCTTGTTTTTTCTCTCCTTTCTTCAGTTGTTTCTGCTCTTTCCTTTTCATTCCATTTTTAAAGATTTTAAATTCCTAATATTTTATGCTGACTTTCTTCTGTCATTCCTTCTTACCTCTTCTGTCTTTTCTCTTTTGCTTGTTTTCTTCTTGCCTTCATTATTTTTATCCTTCCCACCGCCTTCTTTTCTTTCTGTCTTGTGTTTTCTTTCTGCAGTATTTTCCTTATTCTTCTATGTTTCTTTCCTTCCTTCATACCTTTTTTTTTCATTGGTAATTTTTCTTTTGCAGTTTTTCCTCCCTTACTCCATTCATGTGTTTTTTCTATCCTGCCTTTCTGGCTTCTTCTGTTTTTCTTTTATTCATAAATAATTTCCATCCCGTAATATTGTTTTTAATGTTTCTTTCCTATTTTGTTTCCTTCCTGCAATATTTCTACACTTTGCTTCTTTCTTTATTATTCCCATCGCTCTTTGCGCTTTCTTCCTTCCTGTCACCTTATTTTTTGTTGTATCCTTTTGGTCCTTCTTTTCTTCTTTCACTTTGATTTCCATCCATCTTTCTGTCTTTCCTTCCTACTTCTGTTCTTGTCTATTTTTTCTTAGTACCTTTTTCTTCACTTCTTTCCCCACACAAGTCTCCCCCTACTGCCTTCCTTGCTGATGGAGCATTATGGGTATACACTAAAGTATCGCTGGCCAGAGGCAGGGTGCATAATGAAGCCATGGATTGGGAGATCCTGCCATGGTGCGCAGGCATAAATCTGCATCATGTTTCAGGAGCTCTGATAACACCCCCGCCCCCAAACACTCCTACCTCCAAAATCTCTACAGCTCTGTGAAATAGAAATATGTAAAGCATCCACCCCTAACATATATTGTAGTCTTGTAACTAACAAGCTCTGGCTGCTCAAAATACACCAAACCCAGTCTGTCTCCTGTGCCAGTCCAACAGCTGCTTGTTAAAGTCAACACACATTTCAAACCTTTAACAGGCCCCGGCATGTGCATTCAGGGACCATTTGGCTGGTGACAAGTGAAATGCTGGGGAAAAGCATTTGTGTAGGTGTGTGTGTGTGTGTGTGTGTGTGTGTGTGTGTGTGTGTATTGTATTCTTACATATTAAACAGACCCTGACATGCTACACCACACACAGGCTTTGAGGACTTGGCCTCTATGCCCTTGCAGTCTGTACCAAGTCAGGTTACACAGCAAAAGGAGGACACTTCACCACAAGCTCCCTACTTCTTCCATCACCAGACCACCTGTTTAGAATTCTTAATGAGCAATGAGGCCACATATTCTTCTCCCAGTGGTCCCATGAAAAATGCATGATCCGTGTAGGTAAACAGCAGGACCTAAAAGTAGGTCAGTAGTGTGTGCATCTGTGTATGAGAGTGTGTATGTTGTTTGATAAATGAAAGACAAATGCAATTCTTCTCTGGACTATTATCATTATGGGCCAGAGCAAGAATGAAGAACACAGGTAGCATTTGAGAAATGTGCAAAGATGACAGCAGTGGAATCAACGAGCCCGGTCTCACGAGTTTTCGTGAAGCCATCACGATATACAATGAAATCAAAATACTTGCTGCGATCATGCTTTAAAGCTTCACTTTTTTGTGCTAGGACAATGCTTCACTACCCTATGTAATTTTAATGTGCGCTATGTAACATCACCAGTATCAGCGGTAACTGGAGACTGAGGGACAGTAGGAGAGAAATAAGTTTATTCCTTATCGTTTTTGTTTGCAAAGCGGTTGAAACAGTGAGACGGGGAAAGACACTAACCCTAACCCTAACAGTCACCAGTTAGCGCAGATACTGGCAGTGTTACACAGTGCGCATTAAAATACATAGGGCAGTGAAGCGTTGGCCTAGCATGAAAAAGTGAAGCTTTGTCCTAACATGAAAAAAAGCCCTAAAGCATGATTTTAGCACGTGTTTTGATTATATTGTATGTTGTGATGGCTGCACGAAAAGTCGTGAGATTGGGTTGAATCAACGCATACAGCTCTGGAAAAAAATAAGAGACCGCTGCATTTTATTTTGAAATCAGCATCTCTGAGTATGACAACCATTCCATGCCAGTGTCTGTTAAATTCCTACACAAGCACTATGTATTTAATGAAGAAAAGTATAAAAAAACACTGCTGTAATCAACACTCTCCTTTTGCATTGTAACCAGTTAAAAGGCAAAACACTACTAGAAGTATGTCAAAGGTAATTATTGCCATTTTGTTTAACAGTGATGTATTGTCATTTCCTTTAAAATTATGCTTTAAAGAACACTATTTTTATTTCGAAAATAGGAGAAATATTGTAAGTAGTTCTTATAAGCTAAGGCAAAGCTGTTTAGTTCAATACTTGCACCTTTAAAAGATAAAACCTGAGAAACTGAACATCATCGCAGTGGTCTCTTTTTTTTCCCCCCAGAGCTGTAAGTAATATATCTAATGAGGAGGTATATCTAAGGTAAAGGGGCTTTTGGCAGACGCCCTTATCCAGGGCGACTTACAATCGCTAGGTACAGGGACAGTCTCCCTGGAGCAACTGAAGGTTAAGTGCATTGCTCAAGGACACAATGGCAGAAAGTAGGATTTGAACCTGCAACTTTGTGGTCATTGGGGTCCCAAGCGAGTCTTATCCACTAGGTTACTACTACTATCATATCTAACGAAATCTACTTGCATGATACAGCTGTACTGGAGAGCCAAACTTAGAGACTTTAGACCAAGGTGTACATTTCCCAAAGGAAGACCATAAAGGTGATTCTATGATCTATTTTCCATCTTCTCCCAACCTAGTAAATCAATCCAGAGGAGGCCAGTCATGATCTGGGCCCGTTCAGTCTTCTGGACAACCTTATTCAATATGAATTCACTTCAAGTAGCCAGAAGAGAATCTTCCGGAACACATGAGACAGCACAGATGCTTGGATGATGCAAATCTTTGCTGTGCGGTGCAAATAACTGTACAATTTGTAGGAGGTGTTCTGCAGTATTTTTTATGAATGTTAAAGGATAATAAATCATTCAGCACCACCACATGTTCACACTTCAGCAGCTCACTTCTGGTGGCTTGTCCTGGAGGCCTTTTTCTTTTTTGTGAACAAGTTCTTCTGTCATGGTACTGTGAAACAATAGTCACCTATCACCCACTTCATGTACTGTATTGCAAACACTGACCCTCTTCCACAGTCAGTGCTGCCGACAAACCAACTAATTACAGAAATTGTACTTAAAGGAGATGATCATACATTGCTCTCAGTCTCAGACAACTTTTGCAACAATTTTTTGCCTGTCACCATGACTTTGCCTATTTTTCGATAATCATGCACAGTCATTACTGGTTTGATATCAGATTCAATACAACGTCATATACTGAGTCTTTTATTCCACAAAGTCTGATGGATGAAGTGTGAAAAGCAGTAATTAGTGAAAATAGTTAACCTGAAAAAGGAGCATGCAATTCTACTAGCACGCGCTGGCTAGTGCAACTGCTAATTTAGCTGAGTTTGTTAACTAATCTAACCTAATCTGAATTTGTTAACTAATCTAAAGTTTTAGTAAATTGCATTCTACTTTAAACCTCATTAAAGCTTCAGATAGATTATCATACAGCTAACTAACATACATGCCATATAAACTATAGACTGACTAACCATTTTTGACCAATCAAATACTTTTGGTTCTTTCCTTTAAACTCCACTCTTTCTTCAAACAAGGACACTGAGAGGTCAATTCTGTACATCAGACCAAAAGCTTTTCTGCAGTAAAGGCCCATTATTTGAAGTTATGTTGAACCTAAGGTGTTTTAGTAGATGTTCAATTTTGTATAATGCAATGCCTGCAGCTGAAAACTGGATTAAACTAAAATTCCCTACTAAAGAATCAAGGCTTGACTCACACTCATACCTTATAGACTTCAGACTGGACTTACATGAAGCAAGATTTAAACATCTATGCTAGGTAGTCAGTCACCTCCTCTGTACTCTGCGACATTTTGAGCAGGATACAGTCGCTGGCCTGAAAAACCTTGAAAACGTTTACTGCATTATGTCTTTAAGTATCTGATTTAGTTTTCTTTGAAGTAGTTACCAGCACGTTATTTCATTTGGGTCTGTTTTTGTTGTAGAACAGTTCTGACAGTCATCTACCTCCATGTTATGGAAAAACAACCACCTGCAGTTGGTCATTTTGCATTTCAGTCAAAAGACACCTTCCTGTCAAAGCGACAAATCCAACTAAAACTCTGTTGATATCCTGAAGCCTGGCACTTGATGTGGTTCTTATATCATCAGTGCTCATATTTGTGTTTGTTTATATTACAGTTAAATATTTCTACACACCATTTCTGTTCAGTGAGACACACAGCTAGTGCTGCTTTACAAAACACTCCACACACCATGCAGTCCATATATCCCTCTCCTCCTTTCTTTCCTTCTCTCATCTTCCCAGACCTCCCATCTCCCCCTTACGCTGTCAGCCTTGCACTCAAGGCTCCATGCCACCTGCATGAATAATTGATTTCATTCCGGTGGGGGAAATTCTGCTTGGGTTTTTGTGCCAACATCCAATCCAATCCTTTTCCCTTACGGGGAAAGGGGTAGACGTGGAGGGGGAGAGGGAGAGAGAGAGAGAGAGAGAGAGAGAGAGAGAGAGAGGGAGGCAGGGGTATCGGGAGATGTTGGGAGGCTAAAACAGAGAGTGAGCGAGAGAGGGAAGGTGAGAGAAAGAGAGAGAGGAAGAAAGAGCGTGAGAGCGAGAGAGAGAGTCTCTAGGGAAATCCAAACACAAACATTAGCCTGCCTGAGCTCTCTTTAAGCACTCCTGTCTTCGTGTTGCTCTCTACACTCGAAAGCCTTGCAGTAGAGGACCTCATTACCACTCTAGTGCTAGTCCTGTCATTTCGGTGCTTGCGGGAGATGGGACAGGAGAATTCTGCATGTTTGTCAGGAAAATATAGAACGCTTTAGTTATGGAGAAGGTAATGAGCAGGAATTAATCTACTAAGCATTATGGCTGGTTGCTGTCCAGGACAGGCTTATCTCTGTTCATCCTCTTTATCACTGTAAATAGGTAGACCCTAAATGTGCCCACTAGTCAGCCTGACCTGGGTCGCTGGTCCATATCTCTGCAATGGAGAACTTGGAAGGTTCATTTTTCCCAGGCTAGCTCAGGTTATCATCAGACTACAGCAATAACAGAATAGAAGCTGGTGCCACAGACTCATTAACAACACATCATAATGTATTCATTTCAAAACCTAGCCAGCAGGAGGAATAGGGAAGAGTGGGTTAAGGTTTTTCATTATTTTTCATTATTCTTATTAACTTAGTAACATGTTTTTGTAAAACACTGATACAAAACAATACCTTAACGCATCATTCCTTAATTCTGCCCTTGGTGATGCCCAGTACTGCATACTCATATTCCCAGCTTCAACACACCTGATCCGGATCAGGAATGGCTTGATAACCAGTCGATGAGATCAAGAGGGTTAAAGCAAAGAATACTTAAAACCATGTGGTGCTATAGGCCAATAGGAGCAGCAGAAAGAAACATTGCCTCTTGGTTATTAAGAAATAAAAATAACATAAAAATACAACTGAAACTGAAAAAAATCAGGAATCATACACAAGCCATTTGGATGGCCCCCGCATTGTGACATAATAATGGGGAAATCTGCATAGAACCACCTCTCATCTGTCGAGCCCCCACCCACTAGATTAGTTGAAGATCCGCCATTTTTGTCTGCTGGTTTTATGAGCACGCATAAGACGCCGAGTGCTGTGGCTACAGGCAAAGGCAAGTCACACATGAAGTGTTGTGTTCATCTCGCTCTGGGTCTGACTCGGGGTCGAACATATAGGGCTGGATAGTGCCTCTGTCTCACGTGTGTTAAACGCATAGCATTAGCATGGGATGGGTGGGACTGGTGAGATCTCTTTATGTGAGAATGATTTTGTGCAAAGAACTTCATGAACATCTTTTGTATAGCCCATAGACTAAAGTGAATTTTGCATGATATGTCCCCTTTAAATAATAATACTATTAACAGACCTTCTTAAAACAACAATAAGCCTTGTTGTCACCTAGAAAATCCCCACTGACCAGGTGTAAAATCTAATCATGTGGATATGACTGTCCATGTGTAAAAGTGCATGCATGGCTTTATCTAACCCATTTGCTGAGTCCTATGTCCTGAGAAGGCACTGCACAGCACATGCAATAAAAATGTTCTCCACAATCTGCTGACTTCAATTATAGAACACATTTCAGCATAGAACTGAGACACTGGGAGTATACAAGCAAAACAGCAAAAAAACATCTTCAAATAAAGTCCATCCTGCTGGGAGATGTCCTGTCAAAGAGTGCACAATGAGAGTATGCCACCATTTGGAGGACTGCTGCACCCTGAAAGAGAATGTTTTTGGTCTTTTATCAGAAGACGGTCAATGATGACTGGGGACCTGTCCTCTAAAAAGGAGTCTGCTGTAAAATTACATCATGGGTTGCAGTTTTAGAGAGGAATCCCTCAGTGTCCCTCCAAACCACCCAAACAACTGCTAAAACTGCTAATAAAAGAAATGCTAAGATCACTAATAGCTTCACATAACATACTATTTAAAAACACTTTAAATATATTTAAGTATAGCATGTTTTCATGTGTACAAGAACAAGTAAATTCATATAACCCTTATAATTTAATGGAAGACTGTGTAACATTTTGTTTGAACACTGCCACATAACTCTGACATAACCATGCCATAGACAGAGCACAGAGTCATATACTGTTACATGCAGATATTTAATAAAAAAAAAAATGGCTGTGAAAAATAAGTCACTCATCTCATAATGCTACTTTGCATGTCCAAAGCCCTGCCACTACTCAAAATGTTGGAATGAAGCAAAAATGTGAACTGTGAATCTGCTGGTGATCAGTATTTTACAATGTTGAAAAAGTCATGTTGATTCAATATATGATTGAATGTTGATGTTGGTTCAGTGTTGCGATGAACCAGTTTTTTTTTTCAAATTAAATCAGAAAAAGCATCCTAAGGGATGTTTAAGTCCTTGAGATTGTTTTATCATATGTGGGGTTTCCCCTGTTTTCTCAGGTCAAATTCCATCAGTTATCCAGGTTGCCTCCAATCACACAGTTCCATCTTGGAGGCTGAAGCCTAACATGTGCTTTGTCAACCAAGAGAAATAAGAGAAATAAACAAGAAATTGACTGTTCCTAAACACTGAATCATGAATGAAAACTTGAGTAAACTTGGGTTAGCACGGTCGGCAGTCTTTTTGTGTTTTAAAATGTTTTGAGTATTCAAAAGTACTCATTACTTACCTCAGACCCTGCTTTATGCTTTACATAGCAGCCAAATCTTCCCTGGGACCACCATGGGCCTGGTAAACCAGTGTTCTAATGCAGAGTCAGTGTTATCTCATGTGCCAACATGTATTTTATCCCATTGGTCTAGTCTAAAGGTAATCCTGCCCTTAAAGGCTGGCGGCTTGCGTCGTGATGCACTAAGGATGAACAAATGCCAAGAGGCTTACAGGCTTTTGCTGTGTAATATTAATGTGAGCTTCCAGCATTCAAGTCACCATTCAGCATTGGAGTTATGGGGTAGAATGAGGCGGACCATGAGTTTTCTGCTCTGACGTAATCCTGGGATAACTTCAAGAGTCCAAACCCATCATGACTGCGTCACATAGCATCATCAGCCACAGGCGGTTTCCCAGAACCTCAGTGATTTCAATGTAGGGGTGTGCTGGTGTGACCCTGACTATATCCCAGAACTTCAAACATACTGGGAAGACAATAGCAAACAACAGCTCAAAAGAACACTGTAAATGTGTCTCCAGTTATTGGTACAGGAAGTACTAATCAAATATTGATACAAGGACATGATTGACCCAGGGCAAGAAGGAGATTAACTGATTTCTTAGAGCTGAAAGGATCCCCAGTGTTTAGATGAAATACTGCTGTTAGAAGGTATTCTTGGCTTCCGAAACTTCTGAACTGACAGAGCATGGGAAAAAAACATTCTTGATGGCATCAAAACACTGAGGCAGCTCTAAATCTTTTATCAGGCCTTAAATGTTGGTTCAACTTCCAAAATTCAACCCAAACCCAACCAATGACAGTGTAGTAACAACCAGGGATGGATTATGGGTTGTGTGGGCCCCTGGGCAAAACGTTCGCGAGCCCCCCCCACCACCACCACCACCACCAGCACCACCACCACAACCACCACAATTCAAGG
>JBBIGA010000027.1:12146445-12160736 GCA_037576975.1 Alestes dentex | reverse complement strand
CTAGCAGTTGGGATTTGAACCCCAATTGTCTGATTGTAGGGCCAACGCCCTAACCACTAGGCCACCAGCTGCCCCCAGTGTAGTTGGGTAACTGTGTCAGTGAGAGCTAGGTGGTGCTGTCCATAGCTGTCAAATCACCTTGGCCCTGATTCAAGACTTGTACTTATGCTCAAGACTTTTAGCATATTTGATCAGATTATAGCCAGTTTCTGAATGAAATAACTACCGAACACTGCATTATTGCGTGAATGTCAACTGAGTTAATAGGGCAAACATTTGTGCACAAAGGTAAAATGCCTTACTTTGATCACAACAATGGCTGAAAAGCAAGTGACAGTCATTTGACACAAAACAATTCATAAGCACAGTTTGATTGTGCATATTTAATAACAAAACTTGTGTGGGACGTGTAACCATGCCAGTCAGATTTTAAGATGATTCATACCTACTTCAAAATGTCCTTGTTTGCTCCTGTCCTAATTCAGTTCTGGCAAGTGCAATGTGGTTTTACCCAGAATTTAATTTTCCACAGTATTCTTGTTTAAACATTGGTCTGCTCATGCAGCAGTCTCCTTTGTAGCCTTTCACCTGATATAATAGTGCCACACATCTCACAATATAATTTCAAAATAATTATGATAATCACTAACAGGTCTTATGAAACAGCTCCAGTGAAAACCTACAAATGGAGAGATCTCATTTTTGCTACTTTAAACAAATAATTCTTATTTTTACAATTTGTATGTTTTTAAATAGAAAACATCAGTGGCTGGATAACACTTTGGAAACCTTGGAAACAGTTGACATTCACATGATACAGCATTTATAGAAGGTTAATCCAGCATGTACAGCACAATGGTCATATGAAAATCTGTGTTTTTGGTTTACATGGCTAAGAGCCAATTTTGGAACAAAACTTGTATCTTCACAATAATGTTTGCAGTTTACAGACGTGCACAGATGAGTTTCAAATGGTCCTCACATATTATTGTCAAGAGAAAAGATCTACAATGCTATTAAACTAAGCCTGAAGAAATGAATTAGGGAGAACTTTACTGTAGGTAGTTTAGTGGTAGGATTGTGGTCAAAGTTAATATCTGTTTGCAGACAATGCACATGTGGTAATAGCTGGCTCTTTCTCTGTTATGTAGCAGCGGGAGCTCTGCACTGCTGTTATCCAATATCTGACACACATTTAGTATGGTGTAGGTGCTATGTGCGGAATGCTAGGGCTCTGCTTTCCAAGGGTGAGGGGTTGAAAGGGTCTGTAGGCTTAGGGGCCAGAGTGGCAAAAAACAAAGTAGTAGAGTGTTTTTTGAGGCCAGCATTATAACCTGATAATCAGGACTTTGCAGGGTGTGTTTTAGGAGTATATAACTAACCGCACAATAATTTGCAGAGTGAAATATACACACTATCAAAAAACATTGGTACCATGGTAACCAAATGTAGTCATTTGAAGCTGAATGCCTTTTCTAAGGTGTGCTTGACTATGTGTTATTTAAAAATACACCTAAAATACTGATAGACCCTTTCCAACATCCACCACAGACTGATCACACCCCTAGCCATCGCTAATCTTCCTAAACACTTAACTATTTATTCACTTCTTTGACACCCATCTATATACTTGATCTACATATTGTTTTGTTGTTCTGTCCAGTCAGCGTCCTGTTTATTTATTGTTTTGTACAATAATTGTAGGTTGTATTTATTTATTTTTTAAATTCTGCATTAGTTCTGCATTAGTTGTTCTTGTGTGTTGCACCTTGACGTGTTTTGTTGCTTTGGCCCAGGACAAAATTGGTCACTGGGGAAAACATATATAAATATACATTATACATAGAATATGGTGTAGTAGAATGCAATAACAAAAATTGTTCTCTCTCTCTTTCCTCTCTCTTTCTTTATGTATGTGTGTTAGGGGGGCTATGTGCATGTGAAGGGCAGACACAGTAGGTTTCTAAGAGGTTAGGGACAGGGGGCTGTGGGCCTCAGTAACCCAGCGTGAGCTGAGCTTGGGAAGAAGGCACTGAGGAACAGATAGGTTTTTCAAATACTATGCTGAGTCTGGTAAATAAATGTACATGTATGAAATATGTGTCCTATAACAGGACATTATTGGTAATTACACAAATGATATGTCTGCTTCATCACAAAAATCTTAATTTGCCACTTGGAAATGTGTACTAGCCACAACCTGAGCCTGTTTTATCTGAAATGCAGGCAGTACTACAAACTTCAGTACATTCCCACTGAGTTACTAGGAAAAGGACTGTGTTTGAGGACGTGCAGCGTCTCTGTGTGTGTGAGTGCAGGTGTTTCAGTTTCCCCTTTCAAGTCAGGGTGACCCCCCACCATTTGGACCAGTCTGAAGCAAGCACAGAGTATGATGAGACACAGTCAAACTACGATGTGTCTCCTGCATGATCAAGGAGAATGGGGCAGCTGGTGGCCTATTGGTTTCTGTGATCAGAAGCCTGTAGGTTTGAATCCCAGGCCTGCCAGTGGCACCACTGAGGTTCCCTTAAGCAATGTACTGTCCCCACACACTGCCGTATTGCTGGCTGCCTACTGCTACACTTGGTGAATGGGTTAAATGAAGTGGAAGAATTTCAAATTGTTCACACGGTGTGCTCGGCTGTGTTCACTTAGGGGCCATTTTCACAATAAGGGTCACTTCACTTTACTTCAAACTTATATAGGGAACATGAAAATGCTTCATTTTTATGTTCTGTATGTAAGTTTTTTTCTTTGTGCACTCTATGTAGTCCAGTCCGTCTTTGTGTATACTTGTATTGTTTTTGTGTGTCCTCATGGTTCTAGAGGAACACAGTTTCATGTAGATGACTGAAATGATAATAAACACTTCCTCAACAATTTGACTGTACTGTACTTGAGTAATAATTTCCCTATGTGCTTCCCACAATCCTCACATGGCTCGGCTTTAAAGATCATTACAGCTAATTGTGTGCAAAGAGCCATGCTACATGACATAATAACCTTTTGTGTGGTGGCCTTTTGAACCACAGGTCTCGTCTTTGAACCAGATGACCCCCTAAACCCCCTGGAGCGCCCCACACCTGGAGTTCATTTCCCCACGTCTGGTCACGTTAGAGGAAGAATAGACCGTCTGATGTAGATGATGAGATGAATAGGAGAGATTAATTAAGGAACAACGAGACTAGAATTAAAACAGTAGATTGCATGTCTTTCACAGGAGGACCGTGAAGGGTTAAAAAGATGTTGCTCCACGTCATACAGGTGCCACTCCGACTTGCAGAGCACCAAGTGTGTAAGTGTGAGAAGTTCGTAGACTCTCAGCTGTACTTGGCGTGGAATGTGCTTGCGAAGCTAAAGAAATGCTTCAGAAACCCACCGTTAGATATTAAGAATTCAGGGACCGCTTCCTAATCTCTCAGGACTGTTATAAGGTGGTGGAGCAGACGCTTCTCCAGTCCCCGGACAGACCAGACGTCCCTCTCGCGCGCTCTTGTCTCCAGAGCAGCGAGGGACACGGGCACGCGTGTTTTTTCAGGAAGGCGTTTCTCTGACTCTTGGCTTTAAAGCTCGGAGATGTGGTGGATGCTGTTTCCTCGTTGGATCTGGTTTTTGTTTTTGGAGCTCTGCGTCCTGCGCGCCGTCAGAGGGATGACCATCTCCAAAGTGGTGTATTCCCACGCGGGCATGTGTCCTAATGAGATGAATCCCAATCTCTGGGTGGACGCCATGAGCACCTGCATGCGCGAGTGCGAATCCGACCAGGTGAGTGCGTGCCGCGCTCGCACCTTCCAGTTTTTATTTCTTATTTATTTACTACTGTCTCTGAATATGACAGCAACCCATTTCTCGACATTTGAAGACAATTAGCTCCGGATAGACTATATAAAACGACGGCAGACTATATCAAATGTATCTCATGCATTTTCCCATATGAGTTTTTTTTTTACACAAAATGTGCTGTTTTTGCTACTTAGTTTACATATCTGGACTGTATGGTCTGGGGAAGGAATGATACACTTAAGTAAACTATTTCCAAAAAGCAAAAAAAAGAGCAGAATTCAGTTTTCTATGATTAAGCGCCCTTTAAAGTACAGAGATTTTATGCCAGTCAATTTTGTCCTGTTTTTAGTGGTTCAGTCCTTATAAAATGTTTACCCAATTTAAAGGATATCTGGGGTTTGCAAATGGTGAAGAAAAATAATTAAAACAAAGCTGCTAACTGGAGTATTGAAATGGTATTTATTCTTATACAAGTATATTGTTATGTTTATTAGGTAATTTAAACAGTAGACCTTCACTGAAAAGTATTTCTTAAAAACTCCATAGTACTTTAATGACAACTGACATAAACCACATGAACATTTATAAAGGCTTTTTCCGACAGGTGTTAGTTGTCATAATGGTTGCTTTTGTCCATTTTGTTTTCCTGTGTTTATTGGAATAAGATGTTATAAATTCTCATGTAGTTCTATGCTGGTTGACAGGCTTATGTTGCCTTATGAGCTAAAAATTCTTCCAAAGCCACTAAAATACTAATGTTACAAATGTTTTATTGGTGTTATACTGTTGTGTTTGGCTTAACTATTTCAAGAAATAGTAAACATTACTTTTACTCATTATTTTTTTCTAAGACTATTAGGAAATTATTGTTTTGTTTTCTTCTTAGTGGTTTTAAATGTTAAACTCAAGTTTAGATAATGAGTGAACCATTGCTGATGGACATTGTTGTCATTTCCATGCCTTTTAGGACTGTGAGACATTTGAGAAATGCTGTTTAAACGTGTGTGGGAGCAAGAGCTGCGTGGCTGCACGCTATATGGACATGAAGGGGAACAAAGGACCGGTGGGAATGCCGAAAGAGGCCACTTGTGACAAGTTCATGTGCTCCCAGCAGGGCTCTGAATGTGACATCTGGGACGGGCAGCCAGTGTGCAAGTGTCGTGACCGTTGTGAACGAGAGCCCCATTTCACCTGTGCCTCAGACGGCATGACCTACTACAACAAGTGCTACATGGATGCAGAGGCTTGCTCTAAGGGTGTGACTCTCACCGAGGTCACCTGCCGCTATCACCTCATGTGGCCCAACACCAGCCCTTTACCTGAGGAGACGACCATGCATCCCACCACAGTCCGCCTGGAGACTACCCCAATGGACATTCAGCCTCCCAGCATGATCAGCAATCCAGCGCACAACTTTGTGTTCGTGGGTGAGACAGCAAGTTTCTTGTGTGAAGTGTCTGGCAAGCCCAGACCAGAGATTACCTGGGAGAAGCAGGTGGAGGGGAAGGAGAACACAGTCATGCGGCCCAACCATGTAAGAGGCAATGTAGTCGTGACGAACATTGCCCAGCTTGTTATTTATAATGCCCAGCTCCAAGATGCTGGTATCTACACTTGCACAGCCAAGAATCTGGGCGGATCTGTACAGGCTCATTTCCCATTGTCTGTCATCCGTAGGGAGCAGGGAAAGGATGACGGCTGGGCAAACTCAACCCGCCTGCCTGCTGAGGAGTGCCTGAAGGCACCTGACATGGGTGACTGTGGGGAAGAGAGCATCAGCTGGTACTACGAGGCCAAGCGCAACAACTGCTTCACCTTCACCTATAGCCAGTGCAACAAGAACAGGAATCACTTTGACACGTATGAGTCATGTATGATGTCCTGTGGAGCAGAGCTCGCTGCCCCTTGCTCCCTGCCAAGCCTCCAGGGACCCTGTAAAGCTTACGAGCCACGATGGGCATACAACCATCTCCTTAAGCAGTGCCAGTCATTTGTCTATGGCGGATGTGGTGGCAATGAGAACAATTTTGAAAGCAAGGAGGCCTGTGAAGAGATGTGCCCCTTCCCCAAGAACCACAACTGCAAGCTTTGCAAGCCACGGCAGAGGATGGTCACCAGCTTCTGCAAGAGTGACTTTGTAATCTTGGGGCGTATGACTGAGCTAACAGAGGACCAGGACTCAGGTCATGCACTCATTACTGTAGAGGAGATCCTGAAGGATGAAAAGATGGGCCTGAAGTTCTTTGGACAGGAACCGCTCGAGGTAACGTTGCTTAACATGGACTGGAACTGCCCATGTCCCAACATCACTAATGCTGAGGGTCAGCTGATTATCATGGGAGAGGTGCACAATGGCATGGCAGTGCTGCAGCCCGACAGTTTTGTTGGCAGTTCCAGCAGCCGTCGCGTACGCAAGCTCCGTGAGGTCATCAACAAGAAGACATGTGCCTTTCTTAAGGAGTTTGGCAGCACACAATAGTTTCAAGTGCCCTGTGCAATGCTCCCAGAGACATGACTGCCTTTTGAAAGAAGACAAAGTGAGCTGGAAGCATTATTTACAGTTTTGATATCATATTACTCCATTATTTGTGCACTTGGACTGTTTAAACAAGTGATGCAAAAAACAAATCACATAAAATGATCACAGATAAATGTACAAACAAATGATCTTTGTTACTGATTCACATGTTTATACTGTAGTCTGAACTATTTTTGAGCACTTACTGTTGTACAAAGTTCAAAAAAAGGTTTTATTATATTTTAGTTAGACTAAAATGAGAAAAATGTATTTTACTTTAAAATCTAAGCTCTCATGATCAAATATTATGAATGCCTCATAGGCACTTTAGCGAAATCTCATGGCCTTCTGGTCTAGTAAAAATCCTGGAGTTATTTTGGTAATCTAGTGGCAAATCTTTCTAACTTATCTCATGTATACTCCTTCTAGCTATCACCATGTTAATTTGAATCAAGAATTGTTCAGTTTGTGTTCTTGCACCTTTTTCATTTTAGGATATTTAACCCACCATAAAACATTTTTTAATCTTATTTTATGTTTTATTTATTTTGCCTAATATTTCATACCTACCGTGAACTCAATGATTAGGTAGTCCTTATACATGCTTTATAAAGTGTGTGTTTTGTCAAAAAAATGTGACACCCAGTATACTAACAAGATAACTTTGAATTAACACAGTTACTGAATTGTATGTTTGTTTGCAAATGTAAATAGCATGTATGCTACCATGGGGGAAAAAAGAAATTAAAGAAATGTATTCCTTGCTCTGTCTTCTTTTCTTTATCGCCCTACTTTTTCACCAACACGGACGTGAGTAAGCATGCAAGTATGCTAATATTTAGACATAAGCACAATGGCTTTTGGCTGCGCTTTGTGAAGAGGGACATTTTATGCTGGTTCATTCCCTCCCCTTTCTTTCTCATTCCTCCATTGTCGGTTAGCGCTGGCCCTCGTACTTGAGCAGGTCACATTCCAGCTGTACGGTGGTGGGTGTTAGGGGGGGTTGTTGGGCGGCAGAGGGGGGCCAGTCTGATCCGTGTGTTGTGTCTGGGTCTGGGGCTCTCTCCTCTCCTGCCGACCTTTCATGTGAGTGCCTGGGCTCTGGCGGTCGAGCACCCTGCTGAATGGCCCTCTCATCTTCTCGGCCCGACTCCAGCCATGCCGTGACACTGCGCTGGTGGGGAACCTGCTGCGCACACACACATATACACTTGCACACATACACTGTGCTCTGTTTTAAAGGCAGCGCTTTGAACTCTTGACTTGAGCCGGATGGGAAAGAGAGGGCCAATACATGCTTGTTTTCCCCAAGGTGGGCCTCTAATGTTGGCTACTTCGGGCTGTCCAATGAGGCCCAGGTCCATGACCCTGTAAGAGGCTAATGAAAAGGGGTTGTTGGGTGGGGGTTGTGGGGAGAAGGGGGGGCTGAGAAGGAGAGAGTTCATTAAAACTGTTGACAAGTGTCAAGTACAGCAGTCAGGCTCAAGTTCACTGGTCACTGACAGCTCATGCCAACAAAGGCACTACTTTTTCCCTCCATAGTCTAGGTCTTCTTTTGTTAATTACAAGCATTTAAACATAACTGCAGTTAACAACAGGGCCACATTTTAGCTTGCCTCAGTGTTCTTCAACTAACTGTAGTTAACGTGTAGTACAAATTTGTCGATTTAAAATTCAACACTTCGAACAGCCGAATGCACAGTAACTATGAATGATGTGCATGTAATTATTCAGTCATTTATATCACCAGACTAATAGCAAAGTCATTTGTTTCCCTGAATGCATGACCTCCCTTCAACAATAGACACATTTGCCATACTGACATCTGTTGGCCAGCAGGAAAAAGTGCACAGACAAACAGTGAGTCTGTTTCAGGGTTGGGGCCATTCATGAATTGAATTGAGAATGCTTGGTAAATTTCATTTCACTTCAAGGAACAGGAATTAAGTTCAAACAAATTCCACAAAATTCTACTTTCTAAGACAATTTTACTTCATTTACTTAGCGGCAGCTGTTTGTGGGCTCGAATCCCAGCACAGCTGGTATCATCACTGAGGTACATTTGAGCAAGGTACCCTCCCCACACACACTGCTCCCTGGGCGCCCCTCTTTGGTGGCAGCCCACTGCTTCACTTGGTGAAAGGGTTACATCCAGAGAAAGAAGTTCACTGTGTGCTGTGCTGTGGTGTGTTTATGGGTGACTCTAAGGGCCACTTTAAATAGTGTACATTAAATATTACGAATCACGTAAATAAAAATATATGAAATAAATAAAAGGTAATAAAATAAAATGTATTTTTTAACCATGTTATGGATATTAATTTCTTACATTACTTTCATTTATTTAATAAGAAACATGAATGTTTTTCCTGATTTGCATGTTTTCACTCTGCACAATGCTATCCCTAACAATTTTTTTCTAATTTTGGCATTTCCCAGAATTCTATACAAGGTTAAGGTTCATAACCTATGAGTATAAACCAAGGCCAATTTGGGCCGATGTTAAAGGTGTGAGTCAGGAGATTTTGTTGCTTAGATTGGAAGGGTTTTTGATTTTGGATTGCTTTTTTGTAAGATCTTGGACTGTTTTGAGGATTTGATTTGTATATGTACTTTGGACTGCAACATTAACACTGAGATCTAGAATCCCTATGAAGCTGGAAAACTGAAATTTCTGGGAAAATCTCTGTAAAGGATCATTTTGGTGAACCAGTTCCTACAATTTCAGAACCAGTTTCTACAACAATGCAGTCTGTAAGCATTGGGGTATACCTGATCAAGGATCCAGGGCAATGTCAAACTTTAAATGGCATCTTCAGGTGAGTACTCATACCAAGCTGTCCCTGCCTCATCTGCCTCTGGGGAACGTATCTGCAGTATTGCAGTATGTGTAGGCCTGAGAAATGCAATCCTACTGATGCCAAATTTCAGGATGTAATTGTTATCAAATGCAGTAAATATATTATATATTTCATGAAATAAATATATATTAATTAAATACAAGAATGAACATGACTTGCTATTTTGTGGTTTGAGACATCACATGTGGCAGTATTTATTAAGTCAAACTGATAATCATATAGTGATATAAATAGATATAGTATTCAAATCCTCATTGTGTCACCAGTGTTGGTTAGATACTGCTCACTCACCATTCATTCATTCAAAATTCTCAGTTTTATTTTATTTACATTTCCTCAACTGTTTCTTGTACATCACTCAGTATCTGTGAGGTACCATAAATATTGAAAGCTTCAAATGTACACTATACTGACAAAAGTATTGAGACACCTGACCATTACACCAACAGGCACTTTAATGGCATTGCATTCAAATTCATAGACTTTGATACTGAGTTGGTCCCCCCCTTTGCAGCTAGAACAGCTTCCACTCTTCTTGGAAGGATTTCCATAAGATTTTGGAGTTTCTGTGGGAATTTGTTCCCACTCATTCTGTAGAGCTTTTATGTGGTATTGGACAAGAAGGCCTGGCTCGCAATCTCCGTTTCAGTTCATCCCAAAGGTGTAGGATGGGGTCAGGAGTCTGTGTGGGCCAGTCAAGTTCTTCCACACTGAACTCATCCAGCCATGTCTTTATGGAGATCGCTTTGTGCACTGGGATACAATCATGCTGGAATAAAAATGGTTCTTCCCCAAACTGTGTCCACAATTTTGGCGTTGTCCAAAATGTCTTGGTATGCTGAAGCATTAAGATTGCCCTTCACTGGAAATAAGGGGTCTAGCCTAAACAATGAAAAACAGGTGTGTTCCAATACTTTTGTCTATATAGTGTATGTCACTACGTAAATTCACAAATAAATGCTCTGAAACAGCAAAAATGGAATTCAACTTCTAGAAACGCCAATTGACATCCAATCAGTTCTGTTGTTGTTGTTTGATGCCAATTCCATTTCCTTGTTTGTAATGGAATTGTTGAGTTCACTACTGAAATGACCCTGACCCTGTTTGATTTCAGAAGCTTATGGCCAAATGATTTGCAGTCTCAGATTTGGCAGGATTCTGAGGGAGCACAGTATTCCAGTGATATTTTTTTTTACCCAAAATATACATATCTTGTTTAATTACCTTTTTAAATAGATGTACGTGTATATACAACACACACAAAACTGACAATTATACACCATGTGTGTTGTTGTTTCAACAGTGCAGTTTTCCTCTTTACCTTGTGTTAGGTTAGTCATCTGCTGAAATTGTTTGTGTCGTCACATTTTATGAGTATAAAAAATAATTTGCAATCCCTAACACGTGATCTAAACCTGGTTGCCTAGTTGAATCAAGTGTTGAATTTGGCCATGATGCATATGAATAGATTGGTGATAAATATACAACATATTTCAGTCATAGGACATAAAATGTGGGATTTGGGCACAGCAAAGGTCATTTCTGCATATGAAATCAAACAGGCAATCTGTTTCAAAGCATTAAACATGTGTGTTAGCAAGACCATATGACCTTGTCAAATTTATAAGCCTCAGATAACAAACACTACCGCATTTGTTCTCCTTCAGTCAACATCAGTCAGCTCCCTGGTACTCCCAGGTCTTCTCTGCTCTGTCTCAACCACTGAGTCATCATTTCATTCAGGGCTGGTGTTGCCAGGCAGTAAAAGGGAGCTCTAAAATGAACTGTGATGCAAAAGACAATGCAAAGTCTTTACAGCATTTAGAGCAATGACAAAAGACCCCTGCTGTCTTGCTGTTGCACTATTTAGCCACCAGAATGCACACTCTGCAACATGCTATACTAAACATGCAGCTACTACAATACAAAGAAAACATATCTGTATCCTTCAAACATATCCTTTAAACTCATCTGTCATCCATTTATGATTTGTTGTAGATAACTAGGGATACAGCGTGATTCAGGGCTACAATACTTTATTTTGAATGATCCCTGCAGTCGTTTTGAAGATGCTCACCTTGTCTTTAACATTCATCTAAAACCCTTTGACATGCAACTGAACATTGAGTGGACTGCAATAGATTATTTTAAACATAACTCAAAATGTTGATGCTGATCAGCTTTGTTTCAGCAGTTTGACAGTTTTTAACTACTTGCTGAAAGGTCTTTTTAGGGAACCAAAAATTAAACTTTAATGGTGTATCTTGAAAACCTTTTTGCTGCATTTCTTAACAAATCTACTTCAGAGATGTTTTCTTAGAGCCAAACAGTTAAATGTTATGCTGAGACCAGAGCCACTGTAGGGTTCTTAGTGTCACTAGATGGAGCCAAAACACCAGTTTCCCTCTTCTTTGGCATTTCTATGAGTATACCTAAGCACAGGATGCTTTTATCTCATCACTTTTCTATGGGCTGAAGGCCCATACATGAAAAATGCTGTTTTCGGGAGCTTTTGTCTCTATAACACAATGCCAGTGTGCAAATGATTCATGAAGGAGTGAGCAGGGTCACGTTCACATTATCAAGACAGAGTTACCAGTTACTGCAATGTTTCAGATTAGGTCGTATAGAAGGGTTGATGATAGTAACGTCGAACATTTTGCCTCTGATGTGTGGCTACAGGCATCACACATGAGATGATGCAGGAGGCGTGACCTCATTTGCCTTTGCAGTTGCTATGGCAACTCAGAGAAGTACAGGCCTTATTAATGTACACATGGCAGTTTTTGCCTAGTGATTTAGCAGAGCAGGCTTAATTCAACCTTCTCTCTGTTAAGATGAAAAGTCTGCAAGAGCAATTAAAACAGATCTATTGAGCTTGTGGTAGTGAATGGCAACACGGACAGGGACGTTCCAGAGACCTGGACATGATGAAGAACAAGACCAAAGAGAATTAACTCCCCAAATCCTGAGGGCCCCCATGTTATACTACTTATAACTCCACTCATACCTTCATAACTTAGATGGCAGATATAATTTTCCTAATTTTTTCATAATGAGTTTGATTGTTGTTCTTCAAACATTGTTGACACACAAGGACTGCAGAAATGGCTTGTGATGTCAAACACATTAACATTAAAATTCACCCTTTCAGTGCGCAGCAGTTTATCTCTGCTCATTCACATTAGTTACAGGGAGCGGTTCAGCCTAGACTTTTTAAAATTAGGCACAATACAGGACAGATAGTTAGGACAGAGAGCATGCATACATAGATACATCTGTGTTAAACACATAGTAACAGTCTGTTTAATTCTAAGGGAAAAGGAAAACCACAAATAATGTTAAACATAATCTTTTATGATTAATAACTAAATAATAAACCTGCAGTTTGAGGTAACATAGAAATGATTCCACAACTTAATCTAATTTTGTGTCTTACCTTTCTTTCTGATAAAAAATAAAACTCCTAGAGTCCATTTGTCCATTTTTGTTCCAAAGTCAGCTGGCTGTGCACTGAATATATCTGTTTCACACACTGGTGATGTTCACAGAGACAATAAAATATCTCTTCTTCTATTTCTGTACTGGTCCATTCACCATGAGATGTTCACACAGTGTAAAGGGTGGCTGGTATTTTCTAACTGTATCAAGCAATAGAAACAAAAACCTTTGGATATGAGAGCAGAAACATGGTGGAAGCATTTTGACATAACTCCTAGTGAGAATATATTTAATATAACATGTTAGAAGAGGCATTTCAAGGTGCATACACAACCAGGGAACTAATAAGGGCTGGTATAGCTGGAAAATGGCACACAAAAAGAAAGGAAAATTATGTGTGGTCTGTTCCAAAGAACTCAGGATGTTCTCCTGCTTGTTCTGGAATTGAGAATGTGCTTTCCATGAAATGTGGAGATGTGTCAAAGTGTCCACAATCTGTCCCAGCCCTGCACTTCTGAAGGCACGGTGCATATGAGCAGTGAACTCTGTTCCGCTGCTCGGTGACCTTCTCAGCCAGTGAGAGTCCGTTGGCTTGTCAAATCCCTGCCCCATAATTACTTACTGCTTCTAGCAGGTGGGAAGAAATAGGAGGACGTGTGCGGTGTAATAAGCAGAGAGAAGGAAAAGGGGAGGAGGGAGTAATCTAGTGAATAATCAACATCATAAATCATCTGCTTCATTGATCTCGACTGTGTGATCAATAAGGCAGATGTTAGATGGAGGAGCCACACGACACATATCAGCTTGACCCTTTATGCATAACCATGACACACGACTGACCTTCAGCATTGATCATGGTGCTAAATAATCCTGTGTTCAATATATGCATGCAAAGGGGCATGTTAGACATTGCATTTCATTTGTCATGAGTGCCAAAGACCACAAAATACATGCTTGTGTTTTGAATCTGTAATGTCGTATGCAAATGAGATGGACAGAGGGGTTCATATTAGTCATCTCAGAGCGAGAATACCAAACAGGAGACTGTGTTTGCATTTGGAAGTTTGTAATAAATAAAAACATCCCAGACAGGCACTTTTACATTAACCATGTGGGATTGCTTCACTTATAAACTACAAAAAAGCCAGAACATTGGCCAAGTTCTGTTGAACCTAATCAAAAATTGTAGATTGCTTAGAGGAGCCATGTAATGCAGAATTTCTAGCTATTCTAACTAGAATTTCTAACTAAGCAGGTGTAGCTAATAGAAACTAGATAGTAACAATGATTTCTTTGCTAATTTGGGCTCAGTTACGTAACAAAATCTGATCCATCCCAACCATGTGGGCTCTTACCTGCATACAGTATAAATGTCATTTTTAATTAATAATGTATCCTGAATGTTTCTCACGAATTTAAGCTAAACAGAGTTCAACATTCTACAATTTCTCATTCGCTTAAATGAGAATTTTGCCAACACAGCTATGCTAGCTTTCCCATTTGTTAGGCTCGAAGGTCTAATGGGTCAGATTAACCACCGACATACTTATGAAGCCACAATGGAAATAACCAATCAAATTATGACTTTAAGCCTCATTGAAGTACTAGATACTTTCTGACTGCAAATGTGAGCCATAGACCAACCATGTTTACTCTTTACTTAGAGAGAGATAAATATATATATATGT
>JBBIGA010000027.1:12126009-12146244 GCA_037576975.1 Alestes dentex | reverse complement strand
TACAGTATAAACATCATTTTAAATTAGTAATTTACTCACAAATTTACTCACAAATTTAAGCATGCTAAACAGAGTTGCATTCTACAATTTCTTATTTGCTTAAATGAGAATTTTGCCAACACAGCTAAGCTAGCTCTCCCATTTGTTAGGCTCGAAGGTCTAATCGGTCAGATTAACCACCAACATACTTATGAAGTCACAATTGAAATAACCAAAATCAAATTTTGATTTTTGGCCAATTTTGAGGGAAAAAACATCACTGTTCGTGTCTTCTACAAGGTTCATATAAAACATATGGTTAACATATATATGCTTCAAATGTGTTTCATCTATAATAGACAAAAAAATGTTAGTGAGTACCACTGTTATCTGAGCTCTAGCTTACTATTAGAAATCCCATCGGGGCAAAAATGGCCTAAACTGTAGTAGGCGAAAAAATGTAATGTAATTCATACAAAAATATTTTTAATGAGAACGTTAGGTAAATATGGGCCCTATTTCAGGTTAGTCAGCGTGCAGAGACTGATTTTTACTGTGTTATGTGAGTGTGTGTATGTGTGTGTGCGTGTGTGTGTGTTACTGAGAAATCATGAGCCACTTCTTTATAAAGTGCAGCACCATGATGCCGAAAAGGGTGCAGCCACTGCTGGTAGGGCTTGCTGTCATAAACACTCCAGCAGATGGCTCGGTAAATCGTCCCGAGTGTTCTGCACTGGCCATGAATCACCCTGCAGCCCCTGCTGCTGCTGCTGCTGCTGCTGCTGCTGCTGCTACTATGCGATGTACTGTACTGTGTGTGCGGATCTCACCCATACAGGCCTGGATACAGAGCTCTAGATAAACCCTCAGCAGATAACCCTTTTGCTATATAGTTGGTTTACATGACATGTTTATTTATGCTGTAATGTTATCTCATAATTAGTCACATAATGAGTTTCGTTTAAATTGCATTTACATGCTTCATTGACATCTCTGAGTCTGCCCTTCTTTGTTTCAATGACAAAGATGAGAAAAACATGGTAGAAATAAAACAGGATTTTTTTTAACACTAATTAAGATGCTACACACAGTAATAACTTTCCATCAAATCCAAACCATAATAAAATATCTTCACTTACAAAGATGTGGTATTGTGTGGTATTGATTGAGAATCGGCATGTTCCTTCAGGTCTTTTGAATCTTTTGAATTAAAAACAGCAATAATATAATATGATGCTATAATAGAAGAAATAATAACTAAATATAAGAAAAGGTCTTTCTGAGGTGTGTACACCTATGGGGACCTCTGAGAGTTAACATAGCTGCACTGAGCAAACTGAACTACATTACACCACACAAAAATAAGTGCTGTTATTTATTTTAAGCTCGTGGAGAGCCAGGCCTTTCTCCAGTGCCAGAGAGCACAGACAGCCTGAGAGAAAATGCTGCTTCGCTCTTCAGTGCAAAGACAAGATGAAGCATACAGTAGCTAGAGAAAGGTTTACTGAGAGAAAGAGAGTGCTGTATTGCTCTCCATCCTGCCGTCATGTAATCTACTCAGAACTGTCATAACAGCAAGATAAACTACCACCACCGGCACCCCCAGCCCTCCAGATGCACATAAAAAATATACACACACTCACACATTTATCTGATTGATATTGCCAGTGGTGGATGATTACTGGCCGTTCTTGCAT
This sequence comes from Alestes dentex, assembly GCA_037576975.1. Lineage (NCBI taxonomy): Eukaryota > Metazoa > Chordata > Actinopteri > Characiformes > Alestidae > Alestes > Alestes dentex. The sequence goes on along the minus strand of JBBIGA010000027.1, from coordinate 12,144,568 downwards.
TTTGATTGAATAGGAGGCGGCACAGGAGACATTTCATGTCACTGCAGCGCTGTTGCATGACTGCCTTCCAAGCCTTTATCTCTCAGCTCAAGCGCCTTACATGAGGCAATCCCAATAATGTAGCCCAGGTCAAGATTTAAGATCCACAAGGAACGGATGAAGGAGGAAAAGAGAGAGGGGCAGAGTGAGAAAGAGGGAGATTGTGTGTGCGTGAGAGAGAGAAAGAGAGGAGAGAGAAATAGAGAGAGAAAGTGAGAGAGAGAGAGAATATGGATTCTGGTGGATTCCAGCAGGCAGGCAGAAGAAGAAGCAAATATGAAATACAGAGAATGACTTGGCAGAAAGGTCAGGCTGCAGTAATGAGACTGTAAATCATAGCCAATGGTAACGCTACTGTTGACTCAAGGCCTCATTCTTTATTTTCGATCGGTTATAAATACAAAAGTCTTGTTGTGCTATTTGGGGATTATGCTCAAGTTGAATGGGAATTCCATCTTTATTTTTTAATGTAATCTTGAGGGAAAACTTCTGTATGGGCAAAAAATGCCTTATATTTGAGTGTGCCAGTGCATCTCTGTTGCATTAAGTGCAGGCAGTTTACTGCTAAAGAGACATTTCCCCATCAGCTTGTACTGAGTAATTTGTGTACCTTGCTGTCTTGATAAGCTTTAAGAAAGTCTGGAGGATTCTCTAACTGGGTGGATATACATTATCTAATGGTGGATGTTGGAGCAGAAGGTGAAACATAGTAAAAGAGCTTCCAACACAAAACATGCAACATCCAACCACGAGCCAAAAGGCAAATTACAAAGAGTGGTGTCAGCTCCACACCCCAGTGTGACTTACTGCTCCTCTCTGCTCTCCTCACCTATTGTGTGCTCAAGATGGAATGCCATAAATTTAGTTTATTTCATGTATTCTGTCACTCCTGGGGCTGGGATGGCTCCCTCATTCCCTCTCTCCCTGTAAAAAATCTGGATTTTATAAATATAAAGGCTTCATCAATAAGCCCATTAGCTGATATGCTGTGTCAAGACTTTTATTTGTTTTGTGAGTAATTGAGGTTTCCACTGCAAAGTTGAAATAACTCACAGTGTGTGTAATGTCTTCAGTTATCGTCATACAGCAAATTAAAGTACAAGTTTGTCAAAAATCGTAACATAATTTTCCTCTTATCACAAAACAGTCAGTCCAGGTCTGGCGTTATAATTTAATTAGACCATTTCTGTGTAATGTAGCAAATTGAACTCATTGCATAATTTCTGAAGATGGTTGAAAGATGCTGCTGTTTGGGTTTATGTGAAGCCTGCATTCTGGATGCACACACACTCTATTGCTTTGCAGCTTTAGATTAGGTAGGATGATGAATGTAGTGCTGTCAGCAAGAAGGTATAACAAGAAGATACTGTAGGACATTTGTAAAATGTTTCCTGTAGAAACCTTTTTTCTCCCCAACCCACTCTGAAAAATGGTAAAGCGGTAGTCTTCTTGAACTTTGTCTTCATCGTGGCCATTTTTATAGATAATAGTATGTCATATTCTATAAAATTCAAGTCTATAAAAATGACAACGGCGACAAAATGACAGAAATGACCGAATTTGGGCATCAAGAGTCAGAGACCACATAATCAGGTTCATTCGCAATGACCAACTCTCAGTGTTGGGAAGGTTACTTTTAAAATGTATTCCCCTACAGATTACACAATACATGCACCAAAATGTAGTTTGTAACGTATTCCGTTAAATTACACAATGTGAGTAACATATTCTGAATACTTTGGATTACTATATATTGTCATGCTTTTTACAACTACATGAATGTAGCAATAACATCCTGCACATTCTTATTGGTTTTTCTCTACCAATTGGCTCTTAAGCCCAAATCTCCCTGAATAGACTATATATTTATAAAAAAGCCCCATCTTTGCTTAACCATTTCATTATTTATTGGTTGCTAGGTTACGGGAACGCCGCTCCGTCTGGCATGTTTTTAGTTGTCATTTTAAAAAATACATGATTTACTGTAAATATTCATCCGATCAATTCATAGTATTGTTTAGTCTATTTATTTCACTATTGTTTTCACTATTTTTCTCGCAGCTACCATGGCAAGAACAAAGCAAAGCCTGCAAATCCACCGGTGGTAAGGCGTCCAGAACGCAACTGGCCACGAAGGAGCGCTCCGGCCGGCGGCGGCGTGAGGAACCCTCACCGTTACAGGCCCGGCACCGTGGCTCTGAGAGAGATCCGCCGTTACCAAAAATCCACGAAGCTGCTGATCCACGGGCTAAACTAACTGCGCTTATGGTCCCCAATACTTCGGCTGAGGGGATAGCCTAACATATGAAACAGGAAAATACCGCTGTGTAATCCATTTATTTCAACAAAGTAACTGTACTCTAATTACCACCTATTTAAACGGTAACTGTAACGGAATACAGTTACTGTAATTTGTATTCTAAATACGTAACGCCGTTACATATTGATGTTCTGCATACACGTCACGGGATCGCGTGACCACGCCATACTGGACGGCGGAAGTGAGGGTTTGATATAGAGAGACAAACAGACAGAAACGGACTACTGACAATTAATATACCTTTTAATTTGTTGACAGCTGTTTAAACATGTCAGTGCCGTTATCAGTGGAAGTGTGCTACCTGGATGGAGTCCACAAACATCGATACTTTGAAAAGCTTTCTATAGCAGGCTTAAAAACCGACCTGTATCTTCTCCCCCGGAGATTTACTGTCTATTTACTGGAGAAAGCACATTGGAATTTAGTTGTTTTAATATGAATTAATATTTAAATCTTTTTAACAGCACTTTGTTAATTTCACGTATTAAACCTTTAAGCGACAGATTAAAGCACCAGTTTAAAGGCTGATGTTTTGACATCAGTATTTCAAAAGAGTGTGGCTTAAAAGGGGATAAAGATAAAGACTTACTGTAAATTAGAAAAATGTTGGGCAGTTTGAAGTGTCTAGGTGCTTACACCGCGGAGCTTTGCTGCTCGGAATGTCCGTGGGTGACAGAAGTAATGGGACACCCAGGCGAGGTGAACGATTTTTGGCTAAATACTTCGGGGGGTATTTTGGCAAACGAGATATCGTTGGAAAGGTCTCACCGAGCCCCATCTAACTGTGTATTTGTAACTACAGTCTTTATTTTATTCTTGAAGACGTCTTGTCGCAATTCTGCGACTTTGGCGTCTAGAGGGTTAAATACATACATAATATTACAGGCATGAAAAATGTGTTGATAATAGCAACAGCTCGCCGCACAGCATGAAATAACCATTTTTATTATGTCTGTGAATCCCTGTTGTCTCTTTTAAACTACTAAAACACTTTCCGTCTAATCGCGCATAACTTACTTCTGCCGGCCAGCATGGACGTCCGCATAGGCGCGGGAAAAACGTGACGTCACATGCAGAACATCCATATTCCGTTACTCCCCAACATTGCCAACTCTACAGTTAAAGGTTAAAAATATGGTTATAAAGTTTCAGTTAAATTGAACCTAGTGATTACAATTCTGCAGTTTTGTGATGCTAATCTGTAGGGGAGCATTATTTGTTTGAGGCAAACAATAGACAAAAAGATGTCTTGGCTGCTCAGCCACACTTGGAGTAAAAGTTGAAGGAAAAGCTGAAAAAAGTTTCTTGTTTGTTTTTGCGTTTCACAGTTTTGAGTTTCTATTCTGTCACAAATAAAGAAAAGAGCTCTTTCTCCTCACATCTGCTGTTTATCAGTTTGGCTTGCTGCTGACATGCTGAGAAGGAGATGCTATACTGAAAGACAAAACTGAAACCAAGTCTTGCCTCTGTTTCGAGGACAATTGTCCTCCATCCTCTGGAGGAACACAATGTGTCTCTAGGATATCAATAACACTTACTTCTATCGGAGCCTGTGTGTGCAGATCCAAAAAAATCTGCTGTTGTTGTAGAGGCTATCAAGGAAACTGTGGTAGTCTGATAAAGCTGCAGTACACTTAAAAACACTTTTTGTTGTTTTGCTGTACATTGGGAATAAAAACCTGATTCTTCTATAGCACAATGCAAAGAATCCCCTTCGGAACCATTATTTACACCCTTATTATTAGTTTTTTTTCATGATTATTTATAATTAATGAAATGGTTATTCAATAACTTACATTTAAAACCAATTCACATTCTGTATCATTAGGTTTACTTTTACACTTCTGCCTTTTTCATGAACTTAAATGCAAGACTCAATATGTAAAGAATGTTTTCCTTTCATGCAAAACAAGTTATGCAAGCAAAACATGCAAAAGGTTCATCCAACTCAACTCACAATTATGGATGTCTTCTTCCACTAACAAACAGAAATTTGGCATCGGCTGTTATCTTAGAATTTGCACTTTAACTACTCTCTGTCCCAACCTGTATGTCCAGATTAAAACAAAAACCTTATCGCTGCAGTCTAAAGGAAACGAAGTTGGAGCCATCAGAGTTATTGTGGCAGTCCGATAAAGTGAGTGAGAGAGAGAGAAAGAGTAAGGAAACAGACAGAGAGAGAGAGAGAGAGAGAGAGAGAGAGAGAGAAATTTACATTTAAATTAGTTCTCATGTTTTTCTGGGCTGTTCATGCACAGAATGACGCCCTTCCTGACATTGTTGCCTGCCAATGAAGCCATAATTAGCACAGCGAGGAGCGACTCTGCTTCTTAATCAAATGACAGAGCTGTGACGTACGCAGGGTTTTTATCACTTCAGGGTTCTGGAGCATGCGCGTTCATATCTCTCTCACTGAGCTCTGCTCTATAAAAAGGCGCATGGAAAATACATTTATCTCTTCCTAACCTTGTTCACCCACCGAGGGGACCGGTGCTGCTACATATTCATGTTGATTCATTGTTTGTTTTGTAAGGCAGTGTTTTAAGTGTGTGTGTGTGTGTGTGTGTGTGTATGTGTGTGTGTGTGTGTGTGTGTGCGCGCATGAGACACAGAAAGGGAGAGAGACAAGAAGGCTTGCATTGTTTATGCTGGAAGCTTTTTTGTAATTGTTTTAATTAAAGAGATTGATAGTATGTAAACATTCAAATTGTAGTGTTCACTCCTCAGCCCATACTGTCCATATATGAGAACTTATCTATAAAAACAACCAGTGATAGTCGTGACGTCACTCATTTACATACTCTGCCTAAAGCAGTTTAGCCCACTCATTCACGTTGACCTGACGAGGAGCTACTGGGTGCAGTTAATTTATGTTTTTGGTGGGGGGTATTGGCACTATTAAACATTGAGCTGTTCTTGGCTGCAAATGTATCACCGCGCAACCTTGGACCCAGACATCCAAACGGAGTGGCTGAAGTTTATTTTTACTGACATCCCTGAGGATTTCAGTCCAGATTTAAAAGTTTGTCCTGTATATTTCATCCCGAACTGCGTGGTGAATTGTATCAGCAAGCAAAAATAGCCTGTTTGATTGATTTGGGTACATAAGTGGATTTCATGGTGAAAAATAAAGAATGAAGTGGGCCATTTAAAGGCTATTATGTAAGCTGCAGGGCGTCCCATATGCTTTGATATGGGATATGCCCAACGTGTTGTGTGAGATATGTACACTATATGCTTTTAGGTGTGAAATATATGCTTGGGACCTATTATATAACACATATGCTATGTGTCATAGCTAAAGTAAAGTAATGCATATGATCTAGATTGCTGCTGCAGTCTGATAAAAGTCCCTGCTGACAATATGCGCAGTGGTCATAGACTTGTGCGTAGGTACCACTGACGAGGGTGGTGGGGCCGAGGGCGGGGGGTCATGAATGTGGGTGAGGAAGTGTGTGTACTCTGTCATCAGCAGTGTGAAATGCATGCAGCATTTGTACAGAGTGTCCCCTGGCTGCATGTTGACGCTCCGGACGGGTGGTGTGGAGAAAGGCAGTGGTGGATATTATTAGGTCCTGAATGCTCCAGCACAGCCCTGGCCATGTTTGGTACCTCAGTGCTCCTGGGGACCTAATGGAAAACACTCATCTAAACAGCAGTCTTTTACAGGACGGTTGCTTATGTTATGTAATACAGAAGGAGCTTACCCTGATTTGCCAGGCATTTTGTTTTTTTTTTGGAGTAGATAGATCATAATGAAGCTAGCACTTCCCATTGTTTGACATTCAGCTCTATTCTTCTGGAGATGCCATCGCGTTGCCTCCTCCTTTGAGGTCGCACTTAACTGAAGGGTAATCATTCCACTGTAAAAGCCTATAATCAGAGCTGGGCTCCCAAGCAATCTGACGGATACTGGGATGTGATTCAAAGTGAAGCATTCAGAGTGAGTTCATGTTTCTTAGCACCAACATCCAGAAAAAAAGTGAATTATAAGAATAGGTGAGCTTGCCAATCAGTAACTGAATTTCTCTTGGGACCTATTACTGAAAATCTTGGCAAAATGAATTAGTGCTTCTCCTATTTAGTGCTTCTCCTATTTAAAGTCTGGTGGTTTTCCAGCTAGTCAGACTTAAGTTATGTGCAAGAGATGCTGGAAGTGTATATGTGCATATTAGGTCTGCAGCAACATAAGCACTGACATTCTAATGTGTTGATGTGAGTGTGTGCTATGTGCGTCAGCCTAGACAACACAGTGCAAGTTACCGTGACACCTGAGGGGTAACTGTGCCCACTTATTCTCTGGTATCCAAACAAATGACCACTGGGGGGAGTCGTCATGTGCTCTCTGGACCCCTTCTACTCCAGCATTGCTCACTCATGGTGTCTCCTTGGCCTTTCTGGGGTGAATCTCCCTCTCTGGGTTTGTCTCAGTGCACTGTTAAACAGATGAAAGCCAGTGTTTGGTTGGGTCCCATGACGGGATCTCAGAGCAATATCCTGCGTGGATGAGATTTAAAAGGGATAATCGTTGCTGAGAGTTACGCTCTGTGTTGGCATGCAACCAGCTAACCATCTGGCATGAAGGGAATTGCTCTACCTCACATTCAGCCCCATTTCATTTCAAAGTCAAAGATAGCACTGCAATAGGAAATGAATGTGAGTCCGAAAGGACAAGCTGTTCCTGGGACAAGAATTAAAGGACCCGCATGACAACAAAAAAACATGGCATATGTGAAGATGGCAGGCCCCTAAAAAACGAGGCATCTCCATGCTATAGACAAATACAGTCACTCAAAAAAAAAAAGACCATATAATTAGGTTCTGCAAAAATACCATGAATTTTCATTCAAGAGACAATACAAAAGTATGAATTCGGTATTTACTCTGTTAATGACAGCCAGGTCATTTATAGAGTCATAATGAACTGGAAGGAATCACAACATAAAAATCACTATTATGCACATTTCTGAAGCGCTTTTTCAAAAGTTTCTTACATTAAATCATAATTAATAATCAGATTTGCCATTCTGCACAAAGTGAAGCATTTGATTTGCTTTATTCAAATGTGTACATTCTTTATATTCTGTTACTGCTTGAATAGAATATATGATTCATTTCTGTCCTCTAGTTTACTTACATAAGTGTGGTGTCATATTTAATGCGTGTAAATTATGTACATATTGAATTGAGTAAATTCAGTGCAGCTTATGATTAAACAAGCCACCATGATGCTGGAAAGTTTGCAAACGAACTTGCAAAGTGAAGAAGGTAATCAGCTGAATTGATTTCTTAGTCTAGCTCAAGAAATAATGTTTACAGAGCCTAGGATTCACACTTGAGGGACTCTGAGGAGCTCCAGGTTTCTGACTTTTATTTTAATTAGGTATTACCACTTATTAGCGCGTAAAATAGATTTCATTTGAATCATTTTCTGCAGGTATTTGCAATGCAAATCCAGTACCGATCGTGGCACTGAAAAGAACCTGGAGCACTCGGCTTGGCCAGGAATCGAAAGACTGCGAGCCTCCAATTACAAAACAATCTCCCTAACCAATACTCCAGAATACAGGACAACTCTGTCAGCTAAATCACTCCCCTCAAAGCCCTGTCACCATGACAACAGCTCAGCATGCCAGTGTCCTCCGGCAAACATTTGATTTCATTTCCCCTGATTGCCAGTCTATGCAACTGTGGGCAGAGCTGGCACTTGGCAGGTGGAATCCTTAGAGACAGCTCATTACCACTGTGTTATAGCCTTGCTTGGGAGGCAGGGCAAAGAGCAGACGTCAACTGAACCAAGTGAATTTCGCTTAGTTAGAAATACACAGGAATGGAGACAAATTCACTTGTGAACCTAAGAAAACGTGCACATTCTCTCTCTTCCTCTCTATCTCCCTCCCTCTCCCTCTCTCTCTCTCTCTGTCTCTCTCTCACCATCTCTCTCGCTATCTGTCTCTCCCTCTCTTCCTCCCTCTTTCTTGGGGTAGATGGAAAAATCGCTTCACATGTATACTCCTCTGCCCTTGCACCTCTCCTTACTCCTCATCTATCATGTGAGACTGGAAACCTTAACCTGTGTGAGCTAACCACACAAAACACCCACGCACACAAACCCAGTCTCATTACTGCAAATAACATTCAGTGTCCGCCAAATGTTCACGCGTTACACATTTCTCTCTGACATCAAAATGCACCAAGCATCCCCGAAGCCTTTTCTGCAACATGCTAACATCACAGAGAAGTTGTTTTCTGTAGTAGCTGCAAAGCATTTTAGACTTTATCGTCAGTACATATTCATACTGGCTAAAGGCTAATGGCATTAATACGCTCAACACGAACCTGATCATGCTGTGTAGCTCAGGCCATGCTGTTACCAAACAGCAACATCTCCGCTTTTAAAGCAGTGAACACATACTTACTAGACCTCTGAGTTCCACAGCAAGAGAGATGATGTTGTAAAACTGTTTTCAGGTTTATGTTAATAGGAAGGTGAAGATGACATGACAGAAATGAGACACCTTATATTAGAGCAGGGGTGTCAAACTCCGGTCCTGGAGGGCCGGTGTCTAGTACAGTTTGATGGTTCTTCTCCTCAAACACATTCACTAAACCTGACAATTAACTGCCGAGGTGAACCAGGTGTTTCTGAGCAGGGAAATCACCAAAACGTGCTGGACCATGGCCCTCCAGGACTGGAGTTCGACACCCCTGTATTAGAGAGTGAGAAAGGAATAAGTGAAGAGTAGGTTGAATAAAATGAGAAAAGAAATAAATGAAAACATTGTGTTTCATACTCATGCTCATGCTAAAAACTTAACCGAAGAAAATGTAGTCTAAGAAAACAAATAACGCAAATCCACATGTGTTATAATTACTGGCATATCTGGATTTGTTGACCGCAATTAACAGCTCCTGTAATGTTTGATGAGAGATTATATGAAAAATATAGAGTATACAGTGTGAGACCACTCCTCCTTACAGAGTCTTTCCAGATCCTCCATGGTCCTGGGTCCTCTCTTTTGGACTCTCCTCTTCAGCTCACATCACAGGTTTTCAGGGGAGTTTAGGTCAGGGGATTGGGATGAGCATGCCAGAATCTTGTTTCTGTGGTCTCTGGACCACTTTTATGTGGTTTTGTATGTATATTTTGAATCATTGTCTTACTGGACAATGAACCAAGTTTAGCAGAAGAAATGAGATTTTCATCTAAAATCTACCAGTATTTCATGAGGTCTGTGCTGTCATGTATCCCAGGGCCTTTGTAGGAAGCACGTGTTAAGGTACTGTTAAGATAATATATGTATTTAAAATTTGGTACTTTAAAATGTTTACTTTAAGGAGTTTAGAATCTTTACATGTATAATTCAAGCAGTGTCCTTCCCTGTGTAGTCAAGGTTCAATGACTAACCACTTCATTCCTCCCTCTTTTCTCCTTTCTCGTTTTCTTGTTCCTGCTGCCATTCCCTCACTAGAAACTGTGACTGACATGAAATCAATATATATGTCTGTATAATCCCAAAACTCAATAAGACATTCCTGAAGGTCATTTAAATGTTTAGCATCATGTGGTGGAGTACACATATGTACGCATGTGTGTGTGTGTTTAGCTTTGTAGTAGAACATGAGGAAAAAATGCTATTTGTAGAAAGCATCGTGCTGAGGCATATGTGGCCCCTAAGCAGTCTCAGAGATAAGTAACAGAGAACCTGAGCAAGGTAATATGAGACAAAAAAAAATCTCATGCAAACCAATTTGGCTTTACCTGATGCATGTCTTTGCTAAGTGATGTGACAGGTATGAAACGGTCAGTGCAATGTGCAAAGGTATAGTGATGTCATATCTAAAAATTGACAGTAACAGTGACAGCTGGTCATAATATTGGATGAGAGAGCTAGCTAGTCAATAACTATTCCTTAATAACACCTATTGATCAGGAAAAGAGCTGTATTGCCAGATAACTGTCACTTTTAAATGTTTAGCAAGTTAACACATGAATCACGCTATATTTCAAAACAGCAGCTGCACTGTATCAGCTAAAACATGAATAGATAATGATAATTAATTACTGAAGGACTCTGTAAACCAGAAATACGCAAAGTAAAATATATCTTGCCTAATTGTCTGTTGCAAGCGTCTACTAGTCAGGGGTCAATCCATTTTTTTCAAAAGCGGAAAAAATATCAAATCATAATGAACTTCCTGCATTTCTACCTGTACATTATGTCAACAGTGTGTAAGTAATATCAAGTTTTAATGTACAGTGTGGTGTCACATTGTGACCAACTAAATTCACCAGTAGGTCCGACTAATAAGATCTGAATTTTTAGTTCATCTCATTATAACCCTGCTCACATGTGCCTTGTGTACATCCCAGTTATCATATATAACAAAAAGAACAGTAGTAGTTCCTATATAAAGGAGTGATTCTATGATATGAAAAATATGGCAAGTTATGCTTGGTTACTCACACTTTAACTGACTAGCTAACTAAATAAACCTTACTGTCATTGGCCAACATTAACATTAGCTGGCTTAGCTAGCCACCTAACCTAGTAAATTGTATTTTAGGTCGTATATTCCACTGATAATGGTAGCAAGACAACATTGCAACACTAAATTCTTCATTTCAATAAACAGCAGTAACAAATTACACAGCAAATTTGTTGACACCTTTCGAGATTCAAGATTCTTTATGTCATATGGATAGTTATACAACACGTATTGAAATTCATCCTGAACCGCTCCTTTTATGACTGTGCACACATTATAAAATAAGTACAAATTTAAATTTAAAAACAAATCTAAAATAAAAAAGGTTAAACAAGGAACACAGGTTAAAGATAAAATATGGATGTCAAAGTCACATCCACATGAACCCTCAGCTGGTGGGCTCGCAGTTAGGGAGTTGCCCTTGCAATCAAAATGTCATGGGTTTGAATCCCAGGACTGCAAGTGGATCTTCTGAGGTATTCTAGAGCAAGGTGCCGTCGCCACACACAGCTCCCGAACGCCGTGTTCCTGGCTGCATTTAACACATTGGCTGCCCGCGGCTTCACTTGGGTGAATGTGTTAAATGCAGAGAAAGAATTTTGTGCTGTTCACACTGTGTGCTGTGGTGTTTACGTATGACAAATAGACACTTTACACCAGCAATCAAGGGTTCCCAGTGGAACATTGCCCAGAGTGTCACACTGCCTTCTTCCTGTAGTGCATCCTGCTGTTATCTCTTCCTCAGCTAAGCGATGCACATCCCAGTGGTTCATTATATAAATGTATCATTATAAGATTCTCGATCCAACTTTTACCTCCTGCATTTGTCCATTTCTTCTTTTGTGCACACTGTATCAACGGTAATCAACAGTATGCCTCAGATTTGTCTGATAGAGACTAGATTGCAAAGTGCTGGCATATTCCTTTAAAATAAACTGATGGGCCTGGCCACTTGACACTTCAGACACCCACCAGCCCCAGGCTATTGTAATGCTGCACAGACATGGCCACACATTGCCTGGACAAGGCCCGCTTGTTTTCTCTGAGCTTTGGGCTGCCTGCCTGTTGAGCCTCTAACCCTGACCTCACCCATTATGCAGCATCACATTCCCTTAAACACACGCATACACTCACACACACAAGCTAATGCCATGCTAATGCCACCACCACTGCAGCACATGCTAGCACAAAGCATCCAATCACTAAGCATATGTAAGGGGGCCTTGGCAGAGCAAGCCACAGCTTTTGTATATGGCCCTTCAAAACAGGCTTCTTTTCATCTTGTTGTTTTTGTCTGTTAACGCAGGACTTTCAGAATTAAGCATTCTGTGGCTACTATACTATTACATATGTTTATTTCGTCATGCAAATTAGAACTATTCGGTGGTACAAGGGGGCACAGTACAGCTCAGGTTCTGTGGAATGAATGGAACGTACTATGGAGGTTCAGGTTATATTTGCACTTTACAGCTTTATACAACTGTACAAGAAAGAGCCGTGAAGATGCTCTCAGGGGGACTTTGCATTTCTGTTGTAGTGAATGCAGGTTGTGTGCTTGTTTCCCTACAGGGAAAAAAAAAAAACCCAAAAAAACAAAAGCACAATGGAAATTGCCTGCTCTAACAACGTGTGCAATAGAAAAAGACAACCACGTGTCGCTAGTGTCTCTCTCTCTCTCTCTCTCTCTCTCTCTCTCTCTCTCTCTCTCTCTCTCTCTCTCTCTCTCTCTCTCTCCCTCTCTTTCCCCTGGCAGGGAACCAAGCCGCTAAACATAAGCGCACAAATATAGAGAGTCAAAGTGGGAGGGCCATTTCTTTGGTGACTGCTGTTCCCCATCTCTACTTATCTTCATAGCAACAACCACCCACAATAACCATAAAATGATCCAGCGGACCCATACCATATGGCCAAGTCTTTTTTTCCCCTCCTCAATTATACATTCATTTGTTTCCTTTTAAAAACTATACAGGAGCAGTGAGACACTGACTCAAGCAAACAAAGTATTCGGCTAAGCATAAGATGTAAGTTATTATATTATCATTTTCTACAGTGAACAAAACCTAAAAAGCAGAACTTTCTTTTATTTTTACCTTCAAGGTAACAACCTGACAATAAATCCACGCCGTGCCTGCGTCTGGCCTGTTTTGAGGGCTCCTAGCGCTGTTTCGAGGATACACATTAATTTGCTCCCTGGAGAAGAAATCGGCATGAGTCACTCTTCCAATTAAAGCAATAAAAACAAAAGTAGCATGAGGGGAGAAAGGGGAGAAGGGGGTGTAGGTAGGAGTCTCCTCAGAGGCCATTACTACCCTCTCATATTGTTTACTCATAGCGTGAAGAGGACAGTTACATGACATTTCAAATGGAAAAAAAGTAGGCTTGTTGGTAGAAAGGGTGTCACAGGAAGTGTTCTGTATGTGAGAAGCTGAACAGATATAGCGTACTTAGGCTCAACATCTTTGCCTGAGAAAAATGAAGGTAAAATGAACCTGCATACACAAACCCAGCAAGAGTAGCAGGCATTCTAGCAGTGGCTATAAGGAAATGACAAAAAATGTTAACTAAATTAATATTCTGATGCAGTATTCTGGCTTAAAATTCTAGGGCTGTTATTTAGTTTTGATGAGTTCCACTGATGTTTAATTAAATGGTTAAGATGTGAATGCTACCATTCAGTGTGGTTTGTTGTAAAATGCTGCATTCTCACGATACTGACAGTCAGAATTGTTCACAGCAGTGTTGACGAGTATCACATTACCAACATATTTGACTAAATGTCTATTGAAGTCACCTTAATTAACCCTGATCTTTAACCTCAACCCAAAACATAACCATTACACTGGTCACAAACCTCACTGAACCCTAACGGTAACACTTTTTTCAATCAACTGAATTTACCAGATGAATGATGAATGATTTAAACATCCACAGATATTCTAACAGGGGCTATCCAAATCAAGTAGGACCACTGCCTTCAAAAACCAAGAGATGAGATGTTATACCATTGTTTTGAGATCTGAAATTTTAAGCATGTAATGTTTTTCATATTGAAGTGATACATGCAGGCTATATTCAGCCGCAGAGCGCATTTTACTATGCTGAACATGTACATGCAGGCATCCCAGCATCAATTTTAATCAGGTATGGTGCACACTGTCAAAATGTATTCTTAGGTAATTAGGGATTAATCGTAAGACTTTTTATTTAGTTACTTCTATTTACTACTCAGTATTAAATGAATTTGTAAGGGATCCAGTTATGAGAGTAAGGAGCCAAGGTGCTCTCTCACATTCAGACCCTTAGAGCTGAACTACTTCTGTCATCTATTAATGGTGCAAATAAACAGTATTCCCAAAACAACTGTTTATGACTGGTGTCAGGCAACAGCAGTTTTTTATTGGCATTAGCTAACTAACTCCATATAAGAACAAGAGAGAGGCAGTACATATGTATGATGAATGATGAATAGTAATTATTGTGCTCCTTTTGAGCTCCTTGTCTTGCAATCTTCTTTCTTTTTGAGCCATCAATCATTGCATATGCTTGCATGCTCGTGTGTGTGAGTGTGTGTGTGTGTGTGTGTGTGTGTGAGTGTGATGTGTGTATGGGCGAGTGTGAGGTGACCCTATGGCTCAGTGTCTCCTCAGCACAAAATGCGGATGGCCTACCGCAGGCCCTACTATAATCATAGTGCCGAGCTAAGCAGAGTGAAAGCTCAGGAAACAGTGGCGGGGCCCAGGCAGGCCCATTCAGGGGGAGAGGAGGCCCGGGCTGGCCAGAAAAGCTCAGATTACAGGCCACATAAAGGGAGACCTGTATCAGCAGGGGCAAGGGCCACCTCGCATTGTGCTGAAAGCACCCCCCCCCCCTTCTGTTTTGCGTGAGCAAAAAAGTGAGAGGTGATACAAACCAGCCCCACGCAGCTGCTGCACCAAGCAAGAGAGCAAATTAAAGCGAGCGAGAGAGAGAGAGAATACGTGTCTGTGAGTGACGATGATGACTGCGTAGGCTGCATGTGACAAGAGCTGTCAGAAACGAACCACTGGCTATCCCTGCGTGCCAGGGATCAGGGAGGGGTGGTGGTGGGCAGGGAGATTTGTGCTGGAGTGTGTTTTTGGCAGTCTGTGAGTCAGCTGAAACATGCACTCTTGTATAGCACAGGCAGCGTGTTATTTCAGACCGCGCAGAGGAGGGGGGCTGGCACCGAGGGTCCGGAGAAGGGCACTCATTTGTGGATCCAATCACTGTATTCAACTGTTTACTGCCATTTGATCCGCACAGAGTGACGGCACAGGACTCACAGGTGCCGCACTCAGCTTTACTAATAGCTGCTGTTAACGTCATGCCAACAAAACGCAAATTCTCACCTCAGACCAGACATTTGTTTGTGTCATTTTTTTCTCTGAGGCTACGGTTACCCCTGCCCTAGACATTTTACTGGTTTCCCATTAAAAAAAAAAAACCCTAACTCAATTGTTCAAATGGGGAACAGTTTGGTTGACAACATCAAGATTGATTAGCTGATAAGTAAGATAAAGTATTAGTGTAGGAAAAAAAACATCTACTTGCAGCCCTGATCATGTTCCAGCCCAAGCCCACATTTTGGGTGAATTTTAACCAGTGCAGCCAATGTACACTGGAAAGTCAGGCTGATCAAGTATGAGTTTTATTGTCATTTTAGCCTTATACACAACATAAAACAACATTCCTTTAAGACATGGTGCAAAACAAAAAACAAAACCAGAACACCATAGAACTACACAAATGCTTACAGGACAGGACTAAAGAGAAATAAAGACAAGAGCAACTGCACAACAACGTACAGGACAAGAAAACATACAGTGCAGTCGACATGAACAGTAACGGCACTAGTGTGTGTGAACACAGTATTATGACCTCCTATATTCAAGAGTCGGTAAAATGCAAAGATTGAGGTAGATGGCTATGAATAAATATACAAAAATAGCAAGTAGCAGCAGTAGGATTAGACCAAATGTACAGTATGTAAACAAATACAGGGTATTTACAGTGATAAAAATAAGTCAGTGTTATGTATGTTTAAAATTATGGCACTGGGTATGTTAAAATCACTCTCAACCTGGTAGCTAATGTGACTCCAAACTTTAACCCATTTACTAATTTACACAAGCTAACATAGCTAGGGAAGCTAATCATAATCTTAAATACTTCATTTTGAAAGAAAGTGAGGACTTGTTCCGCATAGACTGGGATTTCACTTTGTCAGTCTTCAGGGCTGCAGTGTGATAATACTGGACAAAACACCACTGGTGTAAGGACATGTTTGAGGATATCAATGATAGCCCACGCTCACGTTATGGTATCATACTATTGTTCACCTGAATCTTTTTAGAAGGGGGTCACCGCTCCACATATGTAGCATGTGCTAACCTTTGGCAGTGGCAGAGTGTACACCTTAACATGTGTGACATTTCTGCATGCCTTCAGGGAAGAACTTTTGCTGTTCAGTCTTTGACCTGCTGTGCTCTCATTGCTGGTTGAACATGAGAAGCTTTGCTGCATTTTGGAAGTGCAAGTGAATTTGAATGTAACTCTGAATCAGGACTGGAGTGGTCACAGTTTGATACAGTTAATGACTAATTACAGCCGAGTCTATGATCCTTTTTTTTTCTGGCTCCTTCTTTTCTTGTTTTTTTTTTAATTACTCTAGTTTTATTTTTAGAAAGGGGAAAATTAAAGGGGACCTTTATTTACTGTACCTCAGATTTTTCCATGTAATGTTGATAATGGGAAAATGGTGACTAACATGAGCAATACGTTTTTGGAGAGGACTGTGTGGCCTTACAGCGAATGCGCTTCATGTAAGTCAAAGTCAAAGTGAACTTTATTGTCATCTCAACCATACACAAGTATACAGAGAGACGAAATGGCGAAGTTCCAAGTACAGAATAAGATAAGAGTGAGATTTAACGCGTCCTGAGTGTGTGGACAGCTCTGTGTGCATTGTATATAAATAAAAGTAAAATAAAATGTGCAATGAGTGGCAAAATGTGCAATGTATCAGAGGATTTTGCAAACAGCATAACCAGTATAGCCAGTATAGTGTAAACAGTATAATAGTATAAAAACAAGAGAAAATGTACCACTACATGAATGGATAAAAAGGTTATAAGCCAGTTATCCAAACTATCAGAGCATTTCTCTGAAGGCCTCTGTTATTAAAACTTCTTAAAACAATTCAACAGTGGAAAAATTTTGAACTGTCTATAGAAATCTACTTTGAGAATTAAATCTCAAAGTAGATTAACAAGGTGCCAGAAAGGGTATTTGAACCAACCCTTCATTAAAGGAATGCTCCAGCTAGTGTAGCATATGGTCGCTTTCCATTAAAAAAAATACTAAATGAACCGAAAACTTCTAAACTGTTAACACAATTATAATAGAAGGCAACAGAAGTGTGTTGGAGT
The DNA here is from genome assembly GCA_037576975.1 of Alestes dentex. NCBI lineage: Eukaryota > Metazoa > Chordata > Actinopteri > Characiformes > Alestidae > Alestes > Alestes dentex. The sequence goes on along the minus strand of JBBIGA010000027.1, from coordinate 12,127,273 downwards.
CATCAGGTTTTCTTCAGGGAAAGAAAAATGACCCTTCTATGCTGTGGCTCCAAAGAACACTATATTTTATTAGGTCATTAGGAGCTACAGTCTTCCTTTCGCTTTTGTTTCACAGATAAAGTCCAGCATCATAGCTACACCCACACTTCATACATGAATCATATGTTGCTTAGAATGCTGGGAAGTCATGTTGCGTGAGTCATGTTTGTGCACAGCTGGCTTTGGAGCCGGTTCTTTTTTTTTTTAAATCTGCTCTTTTCCTAATACCTGCCTCAATAACATTAAACAGATGGCTCAGAATGCTTAGAGTTCCACCGTTTGAATAAAAAGGATGACCAGATACACAGAAATAAACAGGCATCGTATGTAATATATTTCTATTAACACAGACACACAAACATGCATACAGATAAAACCACTCATACACGCATTGGGAATAGCTAAGCAACAAAACACACTATTCACTTTTACAGAAATAGAGAACCATAAACAAGCAAACTGAAGAAGAAACAAACACATAGTCACACACAAATGCAGACACACAAACAGTGGTTGTCCTCTGGGTTTGTAGGAGGACACCGCTGTGATTTGTGGTTCTCTGAAGTCTTTGGCTATGGGTGCCGGTGAGGGAGATAAAGGGAAAGAGCATGTCCAGAGCTATTTATATGCACACACACACACACACACACACACTGCATTTGACTCCTGACACAGGAGATATGGAATGATTTGTGGCTTTCTATCCTTGTGAATTGGCCGCTTGACTAGGTTAGGGATCAAGCTCCACAGGACTAAGACCTGGGCTGAACTGAACAAACACAATGCGCAGCAAAGCTCACACATTGGACGGCTGGCCTTATCAAGACCAAGGGTGGGTAGTGTACGTTCAAAACCAATCAGCCATATCCGTACAGTAACCCCCCGCTTTTCGCGGGGGTTACATTCCAAGAGCACCCGCATATAGTGAAAAACTGCGTTGTTGTGATGTGGTTTAAAAAATGCCTGTTTTTATAGTGTAAACCCTAAATATGCCCCCAAATATGCACCCAAAACATTTCAATTTCATTTAAAACTCTTTAGCCTTAAAGAAAATGTAAAGGTAAACACGTATTCCTGCAGTTCTAGAATGTAAATACCGATGTTACCCCTGTATAGACTGTACTGTAATTAATGCACAGCCGTTTTCGTTGGTATAAGCAGGGTAAATACAGTAATAAATGAATTTAATTTACAGTAATAAAAATACAGGGCTTTAAGAAGAACA
>JBBIGA010000027.1:12106568-12125909 GCA_037576975.1 Alestes dentex | reverse complement strand
ATATAAGTGCATGTATATATAAGAAAACATTTTTGTCATGGCAGTCCCAATATACACTTAATATTTACACATTTCAACCAAAAGTCAGCAGCTCTTCCGTACTGCAAGTCTTATATTATAGACAGATTATTTATTACCTACAGTTCTTTTCCATGCATTGTGCATCAGTATACCGTATTAGTAGATCATTTAATGCAGTTTGGTTCATGAAAATTTACAAGTTATTAAAAAAATTAAAAGGGGCAATATCGCTGAAGAAGCACTTTTGGTTCCCCAGAGGTTCTCAGCAGGTGGTTCTTTAAAGAACCATTTTTGTAAATGAGATGTGTGAGTAAGAGGAACAAATCTAAAGTTTAGAGAGCCTACGCATACTGTTAAGGGCTCTTTCTAGAACTGTGTTCCAGCCAGGAACCTTTGTTTTTAAGAGTGTAGGTCCGGAGCTAGGCGGGCTTGCTGTTAGCCCATTACACCGTATTAAGAGTTATCCCATCACCTGGTGTTTAACGCGAAGGCACCCATACAGTTATTCAACACCACCCACGGCGAGCGGAGCCACTTCGCACCTCCTACATCCACTCAAGTGCGCTCCAACCAGGCCGCAGATTCCAGACCCCTTACTGCATGTGGGGGAGAGAGAGAGAGAGTCATCAGCACAAATATGCATCGAAAGCAGCAGAAAAAAAAAGAACTGTGGGGGATAGCCCTTAGGCATTCTCTTGAAAACTATGTGATGAATTTCATCATATCTTAGCCCACGCTAAAATGACCCTTTGTTTATAGAGTGTTTTGTACACTGTTGGTGGATCTGTAGTGCTCTGTAACATAAGTGCTGTACCCACTGTATTTCAAAAGTGCTGTGTTACACTTTGGAAAAAATGATAAAAACATCCATTAGGTCAAGGTAGAGGGATGAAGTGTTATGTGATTAAATGTCCTAAGAAAGTTTTGTTTTAATAGACATTTGCATTAGAACGAACCAGATATAACAAATATAATAACAAGTGAAAAAGAGGACCACACAAACTAAATGCTACATGCAGTGACACATGCTGATATCCCCTCCTGTTAAAAAAAATTGTTTTACTGCCGTCCTGTCAATATCTCCTCGTTGCATCCCTTTATATTGTACAAACATTTCTAATGAAGGATAAAATTGAAAGCTAGGTGAAAGATAAACATAAAATAAAGTTTCTTCTTTTCACCATTTAAAATATATGAGATGTTATTATGACGGCAAGGAAAAGGAGATCCAGTGATGCACATTTCATTTTAGGAGTGCATGCATGCCATTGGGCTGACAAAACACACAGCCCATAATGCAGGCGTGTGTTCACAGTAAACTTTGAATTCCGCAGTCCTGTGTTTGTTGGGGATGGGCTGTATGCAGTAATCGGGTCAAACTGGAGTCAAGGCAGTGAAATATTCAAAGCATGCAATGAAGGAAAACAGTTTTGACTAAGCAAAATAAAATCAAACTACAGGGTTTATTTAGGCTGCTATTCGGGAGAGAGACATATGGTCATCATGTGTGATATAGCTGATCTGAACTAGACATGCCAAAAAGGGCAGAGGGAGATGATGTGTCATAACACTTTCATATGTCTTATGCTTCAGGACGATGTCTTGTTAGTGACTCATACGCTCTTTTGCTTATGCTTTTTGGTTTTGCGTTTATTGCATGAATTGTGTTAAACACGCTATATGTAAAGAAGTACCAGAACAACTGACCATTACACCAATAGGGACAATAATCACATTGCATTCAAATACATATAATTTAATATGGAGTTGGTCCCCCCTTGGCAGCTATAACAGCTTCCACGCTTCTTAGAAGGCTTTCAACAAGATTTTCATGTATTTATGTGGGAACCCTTCATTAGAAGTAACTCGCCAGCTCAAACCCTGAAAAACAGGTGTGTCCCAATACCTTTGTCCATATTGTGTATGTTCAACAGGACATGTCTACCACCAAAAACTGTTTAATCAAGTTGTAACATAGACTTGTTTAAAAAGCCCCAACCAGGACAAACTGACATGCAAGACATTCTGGACATCCCTGATAAATGGAACCGGAGTGTTGAACAGGAACTGCACTGACTGCTTGAATTAGGAAAGACAAGCAAAAGTGTTTGATGCCACACCCATTCTTTTACTCATTCCTATGAATTATGCAATTGTGGCTACAGTTTAAGTCTTATATCTGTAAATCATATTTTCTTGCCCGCAAATTGTTGTTTTATTATACAAAAGCCTCAATGTTAGAAGTAACTGCAGTGAAATATAAATTCGTGGCCACGTGTTTTAAAACTGAAGTTCACAGCATAATAATTTGTGGCCACTTACAAACCACCATAGCCATACTTAGTACACCAAGAACTTAACACATGTTAACTAAAATTAACACCAGTACCATATTTCCACCTACCTTTATCTTTAGTAAAACAATTTGACAATTTCAAATTTCAAAATTGCAAATGAGTCCTAAGAGACATTTATCCTAGGACTGTCTCAGCTTTACTGAGAAATCTTTGGGTACTGTGAAATATTTGGGTATATTGAAAGTCTCTGTTCATCATCTAATCTCATATAATTGTATAAAAAAACCATTGCATACTAATTTGCCTGTGCATTGTAAACAACACCTCCATGACTCAGCTATGGGGACCATTTCCCACTGTCTACACTGCCTGCAAATCCTCCTACGTTTACAGGCGTACACCATGTTTTCTCAACCTTCTCTCTGTCTGCCGTGTCTACAGCATATGGTCGATTATGGACAATAATTTCCCTGTGATTAGAAAACAATGAGATACACAGAGGCTCAACTGATATTTAGCACGAAATCCAATGACCAGTTGCTTCAGCTTATAAGTCTGTTTTTCATTTGCAATCCTACAGATGCAGAATATAGAAATTAGGTTGAAAAAACTGCCAGCAAACTGTATTTCTTGAAGGCTTCCTTCACATTCTTACTTACAGTTCATTCTTACTTACAGGTCCTTATGGGTTCACACTTATTTCTGCATATCACAGCATTTGGGACTATTATCTTCCCTTCCTCTGTAGTTGTCACCTCCTACGTGGAGAAAGTACGAGAGAAAAAACAGCATGGAAAGACCCTGAGAGAGAAAATATTCTGATCTAAAATATTAATCATATGTTACATTAAGGAACATGCAGTATGAACATCCTTGTTGTTCATTACAGTAAATGTTGGGTATTTAGTAAAAGGAAAATTTGTCCTTGCTTCAGTACTATCAGTTATCATATCATCCTTTAGAAAAACATGTAGTCTTTCAACTACTTAAGCACAAATTTTAATTAATTTTCTTTACATTAAAGTAAAGTAACATGCTAAGAGTATGCCAGGGTCATTCTGGGGAAAACAAAATCACATTTGTGCCTGTATTTGTCTCTTGGGACCTTGGAAATAATGCCATATCCCATGCATTTTATCCTCTTGTTGCGATGTCAGACCTCACAATTTTCTATTTGTGCTTTTAACAATAGTTTGGAAAATAAAACTGGCAGATCATTATTGAATCAAAGTCTACTCTTCATGCCAAGGAAGACGCTTTGATAAACAGTCGAGTATGGCAAAATATGTCTAAAGCATTACTATTAATAACTAATATGAATTATTATTCAATACAGTTAATAATAAATACAAATAAATATTTCTACAGAGCGTTATGCTAATAAGATAGCAGTTACTTTTTCTAACTTAACTAATAAAATTCAAAGGAAGGCAAGGTGTCTCAAAACCTGTTCATGACAAAAAATATATGTTTTGCTTGTGGCACCTGTCATATGTACAAGTATTGGGAGGCCTGCCTACTAAACCAACAGGGTCAACTGACATTGCATTCAGATATGGAGTTAGTCTTCCCTTTGCAGCTATACCAACTTACATACTTCTTAGAAGGCTTTCCACAAGATGTTGGAGTGTTTCTGTGGGGATTTGTGCACATTCATTCTGTAGAGCATTTATGAGGTCAGGCCTTGGTGTTGGACGAGAAGGTCTGGCTCGCAATCTCCACACCAGTTCATCCCAAAGGTGCTGGATGGGGTTGAGGTCAGGGCTCTGCGCGGGCCAGTCAAGTTCTTCCACACCGAACTCATCCAGCCATGTCTTTACTGACTTTGCTTTGTGCACTGGGACACAGTCATGCTGGAATAGAAAAGGTTCTTCCCCAAACTGTGTCCACAAAGTTGGAAGCATGGCGTTGTCCAAAATATCTTGGTATGATGAAGCATTAAGATTGTCCATCACTGAAAGTAAGGGGCCTAACCCAAACCCTCAAAAACAGATGTGTCCCAATACTTTTGTCCATATAGTGTACCTCTAAACATGGTGGTTTGCCATGCACCTCACCCAGCTACATACCGGCCACTATCACTCCAGAAACAACCTTTAGCTACACTGGAGCAAGGCTGTTGTGTTGTTCTCCTGGACTGGATGTAGAAATAGCAGGTGTTTCATCTCTTGCCACAACACTACGCAGCATGTGTGGCTCCAGAGACGACTCATCCCCTCGCTCACCCAGCAACCACGGGCCAGGCCTTCCTCCTCTGCACGGGTTGGACATGCAGAGACAGGGGAAGGGGTTTCCTCTGCTCCATATCAGGACGCTGCAAGCTGAGGGAGTGGCGTCGAACAGTGCTGTGGAACAGGGTGACATGATGTACTGGAAGGCGATATCTCCTGCAGGGGGGACAGAGGGGGCTTAGCTTAAAACTTCAGCATGCTGGAGATAAGGATGCCAAGAAGGCCTGCACTGTACATACATGATGCACTAATGCAAAACTGGGTGTATGTGTCACTGTTCAGAGAGATAATGACAGCAAAACACTCAAAAGAAGCTATGGAGTCCGACTGCCCTGTATATTTCCGTCCTTGCGTTTCACAATGAGCACTTCCATAGTATATTAGCTCATTACTGAAAAAAGTGTGTTCACATTTGGAAATGAAACCGGATATAGGGTACAGTTAATACCCACATAAGCTATGGAATGAAGTGTGAAACACTGCATGCTGTGTGTAAACACAAGTCGTATGTAGCAGAAGGGGAGCCATTAGAACTGCTATTGGAAACTTCAGAAGTGAGTTAGATGTCGCTGTTTTTTAATAACTGCAATTTAACATGATTTGAAGCGAGGCGGTTTACAAGCAGGGCATGTACTGGGCCTATCATGTTAGCTAACTCAGCTATACCAGCGCCTCATTCTACTCACCTGAATCAAATCTTATTTAATGAGGAAAAATATAAAACACTGCTGTAATCGACACTCTGCTCTTCCAATGTGACCAGCTGGATGGCAAAACACTACTAGAACTAGGTCAAAGATAATTAGTGCAATTTTGTTTGAGTGAACAAGAGATTTGTTTTCTTTTAATTATTCAAGTTCCGTAAAGGCTGCATCATTTCTCTTAAAATTATGCTACTTTTATTTGGAAATTAGGAGAAATATTGTCAGCAGTTCTTAAAAACTAAGGCAAGGCTGTTTAGTTCAATATTTGCACCCATAAAAGATTAAACCTGAGAAACTGAACTTTTTTGCAGTGGTCTCTTATTTTTTCCAGAGCTGTATATGGAGACAGGGACGGATTTGGATTTTGGACTGTAATAGAGAAATCTACAGGCTGCAAAAAGTTTCACCAATTAATGGAAGACCCATTATTGTGTGGGGCAATTTGGCCATTGCAGTGTGAAACCAAATGAACTAAACGAAAAAGATATCATTAGATTTCTAAGACATAAAACCAAGTTTGAAACAGCCCAAGATTTCAAATTAGGACAACGGGAGAGTTTTTCTTGTTTTAACACACCAACTTTACCACAGGAAAGGTTTGTTAATTGGCTGCTTAATGGGATGTTGTGTTAGAGCACTGCAGACACCAACACAAGCCAAGGCCAGGGTTGGAAACTGCTGAAAAATGTCAATACATGAACCGTGCACACTGATCTAAAAGCCACATCTGAACCATTTAAAAACACTGCCTGATAAACACTGAGCAACGTCACTTCACACAAATAAGAAAATAAGTAGTGGGTGTCAAATGGCTGAACCACACACATAAACTGCAACATTTATTCATTCATTTCTCTCACTTTGCAGATAATGAAGATTAATCCATTAAATATCAATGGCGACAAATGACCCTCCAGTAATGCGCAATAAAGGACCTTTATTTTTGGAGGCCACTAAACCACAGAAATAAAATTCTACCAGAAGTGTGTTGATTGCTGTATCTAGCAGTAAGAAGCAGGAAGCTTGCTCTGCTGGATTCAGACACATTACAGGAAACAAAGAGTGCATAAAGTGAGCAAGATGTTGGGTCTGTGTAAGCTTCCTACTGAAGTCATTTCTCAATCACCTCTCCTAATCAGAGAGCCAAATATACATGAGGGTCGCATCTTGCAGTCACTAAACGCTGAGCCCAGCAAGTTGCTGTTTTTAGAACGATGGAGTCTGTGAGAACTAGGAGAGCCCCCAGCCACCCACCCCCACACCTAATGCTGTAAGTGTGAAAATCTCAGAGGCCCCAGCAACATCAGGGATGCCACAGCAGTCCTCAAGCTTCATAACATCTCTGTTAAATCCCCCAGGGCTAGCCATGACAGCCCCATTCACATGGGTTGACATAAAACAGATTTATCCCATGAGAACATTGCTTTGGGAACCCCCCGTCATGAAGGCTTAGCCTACTAAAGACCAGAGTCTATTTGGAAGAAAATAAAACAAAATCCTGTGACAACAGTAGTTTGCCAAGGGTATAACCATTAATTTGGTAAAAGGTACTCTTCTGTTGATTATATTCAGATATAGAATAGAATTATTTTTAAATGGACTGAAGTTTCTCAACTGGGTTTGAACAAATTTGTTCAGAAATAAAGTAGAGTGATAAACACAAAAACACCTCAAAGATTTATAGAAATTAAATCTAATTTTCAAGGTAGAACTCTCGTCTATGCTGCTTTAAGGGTTTATAATCAGCTATATCAGCAAATGACTTCACTAACGTGCTACAAAGCCATTAACACAGAGAGTTAAATGGTATGGCTGTGTTCATACATCCAGCTGCATCAATCAATAGAAAAAAAGGGTTACACCAGAGTAAATTTTCAAGCATTTTAATACAAACTTAATAAACTCAGTCCCTCTTAACATGTAAGACACTGACTCCAAATACTTTGTTATACCGTTTGTTTTTATCAAGTATTGCACAATGTAGGTACAAAATTAATATACGATTACATTTTGTCCATAATATAGCAAAAATCTTTTAACTCTTAACAGAAAATACAACTCTTATGTTTTTTCAAAAAGCAAATATTCTTAAATCCCACCACTACGGAATATTCTGTACACAATCTTTAGAATAGTGGATGTTTTTAAAGATGGATTCATTTTACAATTTCAATAAAAAAAGAAATAACACAAAAGCTGCTGCAGCCATCACGGATCACTGGAGTAGTAAAAAGATATAAATGCAATACCATGTCATAGAAACAATATATACTCTGATATTTTACAAACTCTGTACTAAATTAAATTATACAATTAGAAAAAAGACCAGGAAATCCCACTTAGTATTTATGCCAATTCTATGAAAACTGGCTGTCCAGCTATTTCTTAAATACTGTAAGAGGCCATTACTTGTGTTTTAATTCCTCATAGAGATATCTTAAAACAGTCAATAAAAATAATTTTGTGCTTGGTTGGCAAAAGAAAAATAATGTTGAGTTTAGGTAACCAAGCTTGGACATGTAGTTCTCCAAGCTTCAATATATAGATATAAAAAATAATAAAAATCATAACAAAAAAACTCAAGGGGGCAAAGTAGTTCACCCTCGGGCTCATGCTCTTTGACTTGTACACTGGGACTGTACAGTTGACGTGTAAGCTTTTCCTTTTTTCTCTTTTCTATTTTTTTTTCCTCTTTTTCAGAATTTTTGCAAGTAAGCAATCCTCCCCACCCTCCCCTCCCGTCACATATCTCTGGTCATTTTAGTCACATCTTTGTTTCCTAGTTGGCCATTACTGGCTGGAATTGCTGGTTAGAATACTGCATGTTGCTCAAGCTGAAATTCAGGCCGTCCATCAGGGACTTCTCGTTCAGGCCCCCATAGGCGGCGAACATGTCAAAGGCATTATTGTACTGGAGAGGGCTGAGGCTGAGGGAACTCTCCCCGGGGAACATTGCACTTGGGCTGCCCTGGCCTTGCAGGCTGGGGAACACAAACTCCTTGGCGTTGGGTGACAGGGCTGAGGTCTTCTGCTGCTGCCCACCCAAGCCGAGGCCATAGAGAGAATGCATCGACGTAGAGATGGCTTTCTGCTTCAAGAGGTTGTTCACATTCAGGCCCAGATTGGTGGGGGAGCTCCGTGCCACTTTGCTGCTGTTCCGCCCGCTGCTTTTCATCTTGGTGGAGCCGAACTTGGTAGCGGCAAAGGTGGCAGTGGTGAAGGTTAAAGGCTGGGTGGAGCGGGGCATGAAGGTGGGGCTCACAGCGGCCGACTGGCCAAAGGGAGGGGACGGGGAGCTGGACGTGGGTGAGGGTCCTACAGGCTCAGTGATTGGCATGAAGACCTGGGCCTCAGGGTTAAAGCTGTTCTTGATCTCCTTGTCCAACTCCAGCCCGTTCTCGTTGCTATCGTCCACATATAGCACCTTGACAGGTCCCTTTTCCCCAATCTGATAAGACACCTCAAAAGGATCGATCCAGACGCTAAGGTCCTGAGGCAGGTTGTTGCGGACGTCTTCAATGTCCAACCCGCTCTCTTTGGCTGCTTGCTCTACGACCGGGTCCACTTTCTCCCCAACATGTATGCAGCGAAACCCAGACCCTTTGTATGGCTTGTCCGGGTACCAGTGTCCCTCATATTTCTGTTTCAGCTGTCGCTCCAGCTCCTCACCAAAAATGTTGACACGTCGCCGCGGCAGCTTATTGTACAAATATGAAATTATAAAGTTGAGTGCTACTTGGATTTCAAGCTGCATAGCTGCTGAACTGCCCAGGTGCAAAATATTAGTATTTCCGGTGACGGGTCAAAATCTTGTGCAGTGTCAAGCCTCCTGCAGGATGAGGTTCAGTTGGAGCCAGGCAATGGAACAAAGTGCTGGTTGCAGAGGAAATGCCTCCTTCCACAGATGAGAGATCCAGTTCCTTGAGAGAAACAAAGGGAGATATGTTTTTTTTAAACAAAGCAGGCCAGAGACTACAAACCATGACAGTCATCAAATAGTCAGGACGTTCTCACTTTACCCTCTGTTTTTAAGGTACAGGTACTTCATGAAATGGCCAGTAGGTTTGAAAGTCAGTTCTTTCTAATCTTAAAAAGACAATTCAACAATTTATCGAACAGTGTCGAAATTAAGTCGAAATCTTTCCGATCCGGTAGATTTAACAGGGAAAACCAACGCTTGAAAACTGCTTCAGGCGTCGAGCATTTATTTCGAGTGATCTGGGTGTGTTGAAAGGTCTTGCTCAATTCGGTGCTACGTACTAACAAAAGGAGAAGATTTTAAACCATCGCCACCAGGTGACAACCAGCACCAGTGAATACTCGACATCTGAGAAGGTCTAAATTCAGGAGAACCTGCTCATAACCATCAGTAGCAGTGTGGCAGTGTGTTAGAGGTGGAGAAAAAACAGAAGGCAGCCCTATCGACGTAAGCCTGCGTGCTATATGCAGTTTGTCGTCAGAGGCAGCTGTGGAGCTCACGAATCTAATCGCGTTACATAATAACTCGCTTCCACCAGACTCCCATACAAGAGAGACCAATCCAGCCGAGTCGGCACGTCGAACTAGATCTAGTTCAGGCTATTTTTGGAGATAACGTGTTGCGGCGATTAGAAACCTGAAGAACTATGTGGGTAATGAGGCTGAAGTATTGAAGCCGAGGTTGGAAAAAATCATAGAACACTAACCACTGCGGTTACATTTTATATATACATACGCGCATATATGTGTGTGTGTGTGTGTGTGTGTGTGTGTGTGTGTGTGTGTGTGTGTGTATATATATGCACATTCACGAGGCACGCATGCATGCAAGTTCATTTCTGTCCCTCGCGTCCCAGGCTACGACATTTTATCCTCTGCAGCTACAGAAAGACCCTTTTAGCCTGTAACGTGTAAATTACTCAATTAAAGAAGTTTACAGTGTCTTTAATGCCTATACCATACAGACGATTGCAGTGCTTCCTCTTAAAGAAGCCAATACGACACCAATGGAAGAAAACAAGACGTTTAAGTGCCAAAACTGTAGACAAACAGACTACTAACCGTTGTACTGCTTCTTATAAAGTGAGAAATTCAGAAATGATACCAAGTGGAGCAAAACTACTCGATTATTAGGCTGATTTCCAGAGTTTCACGAGTTTGCAACCCCTCCCAGATGCTGCCTCTTTTCCTAGCACTGACGCAGTAAGTTGGCTCGATATTTAAGTTGCCTTAATGTTCATATTTACAAATGTTATGCCTCAGTTAAATGCATGACACTGTCAGGAATATTATGAATTACAGAGACGAGAAGCTCTAGAAAAGTAACGGAAAACGAATGTTGGTACTTACTTTCGTCTTAAAAAAGGTTCTCAGTAGTTGAAGTACCGTTAGCTAGTGCAAATAGAAAAACTGTAGATATAAATACTTTTTTCTTCACATTAAGTAAGTTAACATAAAAAATGGTATTCCAGTTTGTAGGCGCCTGAAAAAAAGGTTAATTTTGATTCCGTGTAACCTTCTTAAAAGCGTCTTTCCACCCTCTTCTCCCTGGGTGTTTTTACAACTTCGTCGTCCGAGCTCCGTCATCCTCCTGTATTTATAGTCTCCCTCCGCCACGGACACGAGGTGGGCGGTGATGCGGTTTCAAAGGTCAAAACAATACGAACGTCCCATCAGTAAGTCTGATTCGTCCGATTCATGAGATAAATCCGCCCACTTCGTGACGTCTCTTACGTTCATTGACGCTTTTCGCCGTCGATTAAAATTTCCCCGTTTTTTTCATCACACAGGCTTTCGTCCATTAAAAGGACTCGAACGCCACGCGTTACCTAGTTCCAGCAGTCCCAGCACAAAGTTATTTCTCTAAAGGAGCCACATCACTACATTTTCAGAAGCTCAGGGGGCATATTCAAGCAGAACAGGGACTAGTCTTTAGTTAAAAAGATGTTCGAAAGCTATAAAACTAGAGCCTCGTTTCCCAAGTTGAAACATTTCAGTCAGACTACAAGCTAAACCATTTTTCCATGCACCCAAAAGTCTCCACTCGAGTTCGTAGGCGAGACTGGTTGTGTTTTTTTTTGTTTGTTTTAGCAGGCCTAAATAAAAACGGTAAACACTTATTATCTCACTTCGGCAGTCAGCAAACAGTCAGCGGTTCACGCACAGCCTGCGCGGAGTGATACAATGATAGTAGGGGTGGAGCTGTGTGCAGATGGCAGCAGTAGGAAAAAAATATCTGAACGCTGATTGGCTCAAAAACTGGGCGGGATCTTCTCGTGAATGGCGCACTGATAGCTCGGTGCCGACGTCACATGCTGCCTTAGTGGTCTCATCTGGGCTTTTCAAGATGGGGCATCACTTTTCTCCACAAATAAAAGATTTCTGATGTTCCCCAGACTGAACAAATATCCTGTCAGGTAATCATGGAGTCACATGCACTCCATCTCAGAACAGAATAACATTGGCAACACGCTACACGGACAAAAGTATTGGAACACACGTTTTTCAATGTTTGGGCTAGGCCCTTTACTTCCAGTGAAGGGCAAACTTAATGCTTAATTCTGGACAGCGCCATGCTTCCAACTTTGTGGACACTGATATGGAAGGCCCCTTTCTGTTCCAGCATGACTGTGCCTCAGAGCACAAAGCAAGGGCTATAAAGACAGTTTGGGGTGAAACTCTTTATATCAACCCCATCCAACACCTTTGGGAGGAACTGGAACAGAGATTGCAGCTGCAAAGCAGGGACAACTCCACATTACCTCCATATTAAAGTCTATGTTTGTAAATGCGTCCCTATTCGTGTAATTGCTCAAGTGTCCCAATACTTTTGTCCATATAGTCCCAACAAGTAGATGCAGCCTGCCTTAATTTGGATTATGGATTTTGTCCATTCTGTTTTACCACCAAAGATGTCTTAGCCTAGAGAGTGCATCAGGTAGTTCACAGTATTCTGCCTGTGAATGTGGTAATCCTATAAGAGCTCTTCATTTTGCAAACATGCCAAGTCAGTGTAGACATCATGATTTACCAAAAAGTCACCATATTTCTGTAGTCCTAACTATATTAGTATTGAAACATGATACAAGTTGTATTATTTAAATGATTCTGTGAGTGTGTGTGTGTGTATGATCAGTACTTCTTGAGGCAGGGATATGATAGGGCATGTATGCACTGAGGGCATGACACAAGCAGGCACAGGTTTGGCAGCCTGGTTCATGTTATTTATACTGCAAACAGCCCACAGAAATCTAGACATGTGTCTTTCTGTCCACAGAACAGTGGTGCTGAAAGCTTTCCGGCTTTCTAAGTGTCACTAGCTCTTTTATGGAAGTCAGTGGAAGGTTGCTCCGCACCTTTGAAGGACATTTGACAGTTCGAAAGAAACAGATTTCAGGGGTTCATACTGTAGAATGGTTAACTATGTTCATAGTTACCAATCTTAAATGCGTCAAAGATCAGTACTGTTAAACCACACAAACGTTTTGGTTAATCCAATAACACACATTCCAGTCTCTGCTGCAACTTGTTCTTGTCGAGGGATGTGAGCTTTAAAGATCAGTAATCTCCGATTAATTCCCAGGGGGATTCGGCACTCTGCCAGGAGGAGAACGACTGCAGACTTGAGTGCAGAGCATAAAGAAATGCAAAGTTGTAGATTCTACCACGTCCTGCATGACCTTGCATAACGTCTTTGTTCACTAGGCCTCGTTCTGGCAAATGGTACAAGGGCAGTTCCTTGTTTGCCTGCATTCACCTTCAAAACAGAATCCTCACTATTGTAAAGGCACATCTATGTAGGAGGAGAATATATAGGAGGACCTGCAAGCTTGAGAAAAAAGCACAACAGTGCTAAGCTTAAATTCTAGCACAAAGGTTCTATTTGAGCCAAGAAGATGAGCACATTGTACACATTTGAGTAGAATGACTACAAACATCAGAATACAAAATACAAGCTTGTAGACTGTAGTATGCTCTACACAACCTTCTTACATCTCCATTCACCAGGTCCTGCTCCTGCAAACAGGACAAAGGTGATTTCTTCTCTTTTCCTTGCATTTACCTTTATAATCATCACTACTATAAGGGCACAACTGCATAGGAGAAAAATGTATAAGATGTACTTCATACTTAAAAAAGGAGTTCAAATATGCAAGCAGGCCCTACACAATGTTATACTGTAGGCGTTGTTCTAGCAAGCAGGGCAAGGGCAACTTCTACCTTTCTGTGCTTGTATTCACCTTTAAAATAGAGTCATCAATATTATAAGGGTACATCTATATAGGGAATGGTTGTATAGGAGAAGATTGACCACAGGCTTAAGAAAGGAGCATTAAGAAAACAGAGCGGTATATTCTGGCATGCCCTACTCCTTTGCTCACAAGGCCTTATTCTAGCAAGGACAGAATCTTCACATTTTTGCCCACAGTCATTTTCATACAGAATTCTACCCTTTATGCGTTTATATAAAGTGAGATTGTATAACAAAGAAAGTGTGTATCATTTGCTTGACAAATTATAGCACATCCTACACAATCGTCCCCAGAATTATCTGCTAAAAGGACAAGGGCAATCTCTTCTCTCCTTCGCCTGCATTTGCCTTAATAATAGTGTGAACATCTGTGTAGGAGGAGGACGTAGAAGGGGATAATGTTTTTAACGTTTGAGAGCATCAGAAGGTTACGGAGAGAATGTACAGGAGAGTGATTACATGCTTAAGAAAGGAGCATGAAGAAATGCAAGGTTGCCAATTCTGACCCACACAGATCCTCCGTAGTGTCATTGTTCACAAAGCATCATTCTAGCAAACATGACAAGGGCAGATTCTTCACTCTTCTGCCTGCGTTCACCTTTTGAATAGAGTCATCACTCTTAGGAGGGTACATCTGTAGAGTGCTGCATTCTGTTGTGCTCCGGGAAACGGTGCTGATGCATGGCCGTGTGTAATGGCCGTGATATTTCTGCCCCACTGCAGTCAGCAGAAGGCAAGCTAATTTCCAGGAAAAGTCAACGCGGAGAGGTTTTCCCTGATTGGACAGGTTACTGACGCCACTTAATATGATGGTTGCACATAAGCACCACCCCACACTACACACAAAAACACGCACGCGATGCAGCCATGTGTTCCTCCACCCACCCTCCCTAATTCACTACGTCTTTCCCCCCTCCTTCCCAACCACCCGGCTCCGACGGAAAGCCTTTGACGTCACAGGTTGCTATTACTTAACATGGAGCTTTCAGGCGAGTTCACACAATAGACAGATGCTCTGCCCCCTTCTTTGATGTGGGATCCGCAGAACAAGGGTATGCGTGAGAAAAAAAACAAAACGGGACGGGAAGGGGAGAGTGAAAATGAAGGGCCAGGGAAGCAGGCGTAAAAAGTGAAGCTGTTAAAGATGAAACCGGCAGTCAGTGCAGGAACCTAAAAGACTTCGTCTTTGGCTTTGCTTCCCAGCTCTGTATGAGATTCATGTGATGAGCATTAAATGATTTAGACTTGTTTTTCAAGGCTGAGCACTTTCCTTGTGTTTACGCTGCTGGTACACTGACCCAAGTTAGTCTTTAAATAGGCTTTAAGTCAGCCTTCTTTCTGATCCAGTTAAGTTTTCTAAGAGTGGAAGCCGAAGTAAACAGGTTGTAAAGGTAGTTAATGTGCAGCCACTTCCATATAAATGCTACCTCATGTGACACAGCTTTTCCAGTATGTAAGTAACTGCATGTTAGTTATTACCTCAGTTGGGTGTCGCTATGGAAGATAAAATACAGATATATTGGGAGGAATTCCAAAGGACAGAGTTACTAAACATCAAAAGAAAAAAAGGCCTAGTTTGGTCCATGCAAATTTGGCTCCCCAAACTACCTTTTTTAATTTAGTTTATACTTTTGGACTGGAGATATGCAAGTGTGAAAGAGCTTTAAAGCTTAAGACACATCATGTAAAACCTCTGTACCAATTAAAGGTTTCTCAGGGAAACATTTTAAAGAGGGTAATGATATAAACCAAATCATATGCTTTTCCCACAGCGCTATTTGTCATGGCTCTTTCTCAGCTGGCCTTTTTAAGGAGTCAGGCTAGCTGGGTCCCTCCTTATTCAGTACACACAGACATTTTTTTCTTGCTTTTAATATCATCTTAACTGATTACTCATAACATCCCTCCCTTCACCCCACTGCGTCATGCAACGCTGGCATTATCATCAGTCCTATCTGCCACACTGTTAGTGCTCTTACGAAGCACCCGAGAGCCGCATCTTACATAATTCAGCTGCACTGCATTCAGCCCAGTCAATAGTTCCCCGCTGCAGAGAAGTGCCTGGGCTTGCTGAAAAGCACCGATGGCGCATGACCTAGTTTGCGTCAACAACAATGAAAAATACCTTTTTATTGATCACTCGCTCTCACTGGGGGGGTGGGGGCAGAAAGAAACAGAGATAGAGAGAGTGCTAGACATGAGGCATTTTTTGCCTCCTCATGTGCTTACACTGAGCTGTTTTCTTGGTTCTGATTGGAGGAATGATAGGGTGGATAATGTCTAACATCACAAATATGTATTGCTTAAAAGTGACAGAAGCAGAAAAAAATTCCATTACAGCTGGTCAAAATATATTAATACGATGTAATATAACTGTACAGACTGTTGAGCAATGATGAGAAGTGAAGGCTCATAGTGACCTTTGAGCAGAAAAAGACCCGTTTTACAATGGACATTAAGTCCACTTCCAATGCTGTGAGGCCGCAGAGATTCAGTTAGAGGGTTTAAAAACTAATTCTTAGATTTGACAGATTTATAACATATTTCTATTCTGTACAGAAAAGCAGAGAGCTGACACTGGGCAACTGTGCTAAAATTTTTACTTTACTGCATTTGTAATAATAAATAAATTTCTTAGTAATACTAATCCAGATGGAACTACTCCCAACACTGAATAGCAGCACCGGCTGACAAATTCCATATCAGTGTATCTTCACATTCAGTCATGTATGCTGTTCTGCACAAAAGTCAGTTATTAATATCTCTGCAGCCCCACACTCTATGGAAAATCAACAGTTGTATGAGGGAATATTCCGTGTTAAAAAAAAAATGGCCTCTGTAGCCTGTAATCTTCTACCACTGACTTCTACTAAGAAACCCTTTAATGGGAAACAAATGAGAAATAAAATGTGTTCAGACCTTCTTTGCTTGCCTAAAGGGTTTTAGACATTCTGACCATAATGGTTCAGCCAACCTTGGTTAGAGATCATTACTAAAACATGTTACCGTGAACACAAACACATATAGAGAAACAGGTACACACAATCACGACACCTATAACAGGCATATTTTCTTAGGCTGTTACGATACGCATATTAAAAGTATATATTTCTGATACAGAGTTTTATGTGATTTTATGCTGTCAAAATATTTGTGAAATTAGACAAGTAGAAATTATTTTAACACAATACATATTGTGAAATTTGTGCCACTACACCTCTGATGTTCAGAGCATGTCGGTATGAAACCTTGGGTTTCATTTGAGACGGTGGGTTTCCTTCTAATTCTAGGAATTCTAGGCGGTCATCACATGTCCTTTTATAGGAGCCATGCGGGCCCATCACATGCCTCCTGCTATGGTTGAGTGAATTAGGAGAGCTGGGTCAATACGTTAGATGTCCCTGTAGTGTCAGCTGATCTGGGGGCACCATCTGAGCCATGAAACTAGCCTCTGTCAAATGAAAAGAACAAATCTCCCACTAAATGACACGAGAACATGGTGTGCTAATGAAGCCGAGGGAGTTAAGAGTGATCATGGAGCTTCAAAGATTGTGTTTGAGTGTGTTGGTGTTGGGGCCGCTTCTGGGCATGTGGGCGTGTGAAAAATGCGTGGACTGTTAAAGACTTGTCTCAGCAGACATCAGCATAATGAGGAGCAGGCAGAGGGTTCCAGTATTTTCATATAGGAGGAGAGATCAGTGTGAGCAATATTAATCCCGTAAACTCCCAGGCACTAACACAAATTGCTCCAAACAGAAACACATATTGATGACTGGGGTGGGGTGGCTTGGCTCTTTTTGTATTTTTTTATGATTTTGTGAATTTGGTACTTTTAAATGTAATCTATATTGGGGTGTTTTTAAAAGGGAAATTGCACAATTAAAAATATATATGCAATGATATTGTTAAGGTAAACAAAGTCTATCAGAGTGGTTTGAAGTGAAACGCTCCCTCCTTTCTGTTGACAGTTCTGTTTATATTATTTATTAGCAGGCACTGGGCCTGACTTTTGTTTTTTGCTCTTTTATTTTCAGTTATTTTTGCCTTAATATTTGCTAATAGTTCTACATACTTGTCTGGCCTGGTCAGTGTGTTACAACATTAAAACTACTGACAGATGACGTGAATGACATTGTTTATCTCATAACAGTGGCAGTTGCCAAGGGTTGGGATATATTAGACAGGAAGTGAACAGTCAGTTCAGAGGAGCACAAGGATTTGAGGGACCACATTGTGATGGCTGGATGACTGGGTCGGAGCATTTCCAAAACAGCAGGTCTTGTAAAGAGTTGCCAGTATTTATCTACCAAAAGTGGTCCAGGAGAGGACAACCAGTGAACCCCTGACAGTACCTTGGGCACCAAAAGCTTACTGATGTGTGTGAGGAGCAAAGCCTAGCCTCTCTGTCTGAATCCCAAAGCAGAGCTACTTTAGCACAACCTACTGAAAGTGCTAATGCTGGCTTTTATATGTGGTGACATGAAGTTTTCACCGCTTGCAGCGTATGGGGCTGCATATCCAGAGACCACCCAGAGTGCCCATGCTGACCCCTGTCTACTGCTGAAAGCACCTATAAAGGCCACATGAGCATCAAAACTGGACCATGGAGCAATGGAAGAAGATGGCCTGATCCCTTTAATCACATTTTCTTTCATATCATGTGGACTGCTGGGTGCATGCCCATTACTTGCTTGGGGAAGAGATGACACCAGTATGTATTATGGGAAAAAGGCAAGCCAGCAGAGGCGGAGTGACGGGTGACGTTCTGGTCGCCCTTGGGACCTGCATTCATGTGAATGTTACTTTGGCACAACTAAACATTGCTGCAGACCAAGTACACCTCTTCAGAGCAATGGTATTCACTCTTTCAGGGACGTATCTTGCCACACTGCAACATCATTCAGGAATGGTTTGAAGAACATGACAAAGAATTCAAGGTCATGACTTGGCCTCCTAATTCCCCAGACCTCAATCCAGTCAAGCATAAACTAGTCTGATCCATTGAGGCTCCACTTCAAAATTTACAGGTTTTGCAGCCTCTGTTTCTAATTTCTTGGAACCAGATATCATAGCACACCTTCAGGCTCCATCTTTGACCAGTCTAAGCTGTTTAGGTGGCACAAGGGGGACGTACCCAATATTAGGATGGAGCTTTTAATGTTAAGGCTGATCAGTGCATGTGCACTCATCAAGAACAAATCCTTGTATAAACAAGCACAGAATCACAACAATCAAACCAAGCATAATCTTAGATTTAGTGAAATGTCCAAACTTGGCATTAGCAATGTTAATTCATTCTTAGCATCTCACAAAACACATTTCTCGCTCTGGCACTTTTCGCTCTCACTTCTGCTCTGTTTAAATGAAACGAGTCAGTGCTATTTTTCAGTCACAGTGACAGTTTTAATGCCGAGTCCACACCTCTATTTATACTGCTTACTGCCTCTACTGTTCTGTTTGGGGTTTTTTTTTCAGAAGACTGCTGATTTATGCTCTTGCTTCTTATAATTAAATTGACTTTTTGCTGCGGCTTTGTTTACCAAAAAATAATGCCGCTCAACTCAAAGCTTTCGAAGAATGAGAGTATAAAATGTGCACTGCGGGTGTTTTGAATAAGGTGAGGGCGGGTTTAATTCACTATACCTAATAGCAAATGTGACAAGCTACATATAACCGATGCATCATGCACACATGCTTTATTTATATTTATAGAAGTACCCGTACTATGGAATTAATGCTGAGAGACATGGAGAGAAAACAAACGTCATGAAAGAAAATGATAAACAACATGCATTACAACATTTTGCTAAAGTGTTTAAAGACGCTAGAAAGGAAACGCACCAGTGGAACATACAGAA
>JBBIGA010000027.1:12057598-12087140 GCA_037576975.1 Alestes dentex | reverse complement strand
AGACAAGAGACACGGCAGCAGAGGAGACAGACACACATCACATGTGTGGAGATCCTTCACTCTAGACACACAAACAGTTCCTGGTTCTGGAGCCCCCTTGCCCTCCATATTTGACTGTTTTCCTGCTCTAAAAACACCCACTTCAGTCCAGAAAAGGCTTATGAATTAGCCAATTAGTTGAATCAGGTGTGTTGGCAGCAGTGAAGACACTAAAATGTGTAAAGCAGGGGAGCTCCAGGACAGAGGCTGGGAACGACTGTCATAGTTCTCTGGTGTCTGCAAGCAGCGATGCAGAAGGAAGTGAGCTACTGTTCACATGTTAAACTATACCCAGTTTCATCTGATAAGTGAGGATGGCCATGACAGCTAGAAAGAGATATGAGGCAACCATGTAACAGTAGAAGTTGAGGACCACTAATAGCCACTTGAAAGTAGACTGCAATTTGTATATATACAATATATGTATATATTTAAAAATATTAATCTAATTAATTACAAGCTCTCTGATTAATTAAGCTAAATTAATTGCACACATTTCTGCTGCTAAAGTATTTTAAAATTTTTGAATTATGAAATATGTTTGAATAAATAATCAACATTACAGACTTCTGTCTTTTTTATTTTTGCACTGTTCATGTCCAGTAATGGTCACAACAAACAAAAATACGACCTGAAGATCATTGCGTCATCACTGTTTTGGTCGTGTTAAAAAAAATTACCAAAAATGCATTTTTTTGCATTTTCGGCTGAAAATTTTCTGGTGGCCGAATATTCGGTGCGTCACTAATATATATATATATATATATATATATATGTGTGTGTGTGTGTGTGTGTGTGTGTGTGTGTGTGTGTGTGTTATTAGTGTGTTATTTGATGTGTGTGTGTGTTATTTGATAATGTGTGCAATTCTGTGTGTGCAATTATACTTTGTTGTTAAGTTTTTTAAAGATCATTTTGCTAATGATAACTGCTTGGGCTTATCTTGGCAAAATGACAAAATATAATACCGGTAAAAATTACACCAGAAATCTTTAAAAAGATCCTAATCTAACTAAAGAAAAAACCCAAAATGCATATACATGTGTGTGTACTTCAGGCAGAATCATTATGAAAACTATGAAAACTAATAATTTCTGATTTATTTAGAGAGTGAATTTTAGCTACCGTTTTAGTTTTAGTCATCTTTACCTATCAATCAGCCGTGGTCTACAAGGTAAGAATTAATGTACTGACGTTAAGGTCCATCTTTTAAGCCATAAAAACAGGGCACAGCCACTGGCCCAGCACAGATATGGAGAGGTATTGGATTTCTCTTATGAAGGTCACACACCTTGAAACGTTCCTCTGATTAATTCTATTGAAAGGTTGCTTTGAGCGTCACTCATGACACCTAGAATTTATCACGCTTAGTAAGACACCTCACAACAGACTGTCACATGTGGTGTCACAACCCACCCAGAGTGTGCTTAGTAGATGAAAAGCAAGACTAAATATGACTAAATCTTAAGTGCTCATTACATTAAATAATTCTATTTATTAGTGACTAGCCATGCAAAGTAAAGTGTAGGAAACTGGACCTTATCCACACTGAAAAAAGTGATGTTTTGGATTATATTACTTGATTCATTGTACTGTTTGATGCATACATTTTTTGAGCACAGTTATAACCCCATTTGGATATCTTACAGAAGAGGAACAATGGAAGAGTCATGTTTGATGTACAACATAAACTGACTGCTTGTCCTGTATTTCATAACACACTCAGAGGAGGAGCGATTTTCAGGGTAAAACGTGGTGACCTGCTGTGCAAACATGGTTTAATCTGATGCCTGAGCCGAAAATAAAAGTGCTGTTTTGGAAGCACACACAAACTCAGCACTGCAGATAGGTGTGGAGGCTGGATCCACACACACACACACACACACACACAGCTGCCCAGCCCAAAGGAGAAACAAGGAGAACGAGGCTAAGCTGTCCAGTAATGCGGCCGCCAAGGGTTAATGTCACTCAACCCGAGGATTATTCAGTTTAATGTTTCAGTCAGAAAGATCTATTATTTAATCAGAGCCCACTCTGTCTCTCGCCAATTTGGTCATGCAGTCTCTTCTCTTATGCTTTGTCTCTGTCTCTGTCTCTGTCTCTCTCTCTGTCTCTCTCTCTCTCTCTCTCTCTCTCTCTCTGTCTTTCCAAGGACATGACAACAACCCTATTAAAGGGAATGAGGAATCCTCCAGTCTTTTTCTGAGGTGTGTGTGTGTGCGTATGATGAGGGTTGATTTATCTTATATAACTGTGCTAATACTAAAAATGCAATCTTTATAATGTAGAATGGTACTCAACATATGGCATTTTACCTAATTTCATTTACAAGCACATACATCTATCAGTGCAGTGAAGCATGTTTACATTCATCCTGGTTGTTTTCTTGAATGCATAACATTGAAATATTTTCCAGGGTTCATGGTAGCCAATTCTCACCACATTCTTTCCTGACTCACTCAAAAGTTACACTCAGAAAAATGCAATCACTCTGTTGCTGGCTTTAATCAATTTGTCCCAAATTCGTGCAACTGAGTGAAACTGAGTCATTTGTGTTGTTTCAGTGAGTTGTCAGTGAAAACTAGACACTTATTGAAAACGTGAGTAAAACTAGACATCCTTCCCACTGGCAGCCAATATCATCAATTTACATTTTATTTTCTTGTTTTACTCTTTCTGTTCTCGTCCCTGTAAGCCAACACTCATTTGTACATGTCTTTTGACACTCCTTGGTTAACCATGGGTATGGGTGATAACACACATTTTATTTTCAGTCCGAACTCAAGCAATATCATGGTTGAATTCCCAAGACAAATTTCATAAGAAAGATCATTGTTACAGTTAAAATAAGACACCAAACATGACCATTGAAATTTAAATAAACCACCACATAACTGAATGTTTGGCGATATAAATAAAATAGATTCAGTTTAGGTTAAGAAGAAAACACTTAGTTTTGGTGTTTTCATGTGAAAATCAATTCTCAATGGAAATGTAAAGATCAGAAGTACCGATCTACCAGCATCAATCTGCCTAACTCTAGTTTACTCCCTAAATTTGCTCTTGTTGGTTGTAGGAGTGAGTGATTATGTCCTCTGCTGTTGCATGTGACTGTATGACAGCTGGGTTGGGCAGTAGCAACTTAACTGAATTACACAAATCTAACTTAAGCCTATTAATTTGTGTTGTTTCTTCTACTTTACATAGAGGAACAGAGTCAGGTTAAATGGAGATAAACTGAAAAATCTTCTCAATAGCCTGTGCATGGCATTCAATCAAGAGACATGGTTACATGGAACCACTGGACAGAAATCAATCAACATTTTATTTTTTGAGACTACTAACCATGAGCATGCACAGCCAGTTTTTGTTGACATTTGCCAGTGTTCTTGTGTTACAGGACAGCTTTATCTGTTTGGTCCACAAAACCTCGTTGACAGCTTGCACATTGCTTCATATTGACACAAAGAAAGGAAGTACGCCATCCCAGCATGACCATATGTACTCTTATGGACCCCTGATCCTGGATGCCATTGGCACTGGAAAGAGTGAACTCAAGCTGTTCAGTGCATGACCTGCAGAAACTGTGGCACACAGCCAAATTAAAGGCCATTCAATCACGAGTAACTTTCCACTCAGTATCTCTCTAAGATATCGGGCCAACTGTGGGATAAGAGTTTTCTTGGTTCATTTTAATTCTTAATCTAATAGTCAGATGCTTTATGAGTGTTCACTGATTTGCGATTTGTGTCCCTAGATATGGCTTTGATGTTCTATGTTTTCTACCCTTTTAGTTTTTTCTCATGGGGTACATGAGTGATGTTTGTGTGTGTTTATATATCAAAAACATAATTCAAATTTACATGACCATCGTCCAGCCTTTTCTTTGTCCTTTACAGGCTATTTTTGTTACTATGGCTTTAAAACTAATATATGCTACAGGTCTCTGTTCTGATTGGCCAACTTGCATTGTGCCTCATTCAGAAAGCAGCCTGGACCGAAACACTCCTTCTAACATCAGTGTCAACAAACAGAGCTAAACTTCTGATATCAGAAAAACAATTCTTTCACAACTGCCTGTTTTTGCAACTTAATTTACGGATATGGATGGTATAGACTGGGGTGGGGGGGGTGCCCTTTTCTATTCCAATCATGCTGGAATAGAAAAGGACATTCCCCAAATTGTGTCCACAAAGTTGGAAGCATGGCGTTGTCCAAAATGTCTTAATGCTGAGGCATTAAGATTGCCCTTCACTTGAAGTAAGGGACCTAGCCCAAATGCTGAAAATTGGTGTGTCCCAATCAGAGGTGGAAAGTAACGAGTTACATTTACTCACATTACTGTAACTGAGTAGTTTTTGTGAGTGCCTGCTTGGTTGTCTTTAAAGCATTAGTGTCCTGGACACTTTGAGTTTGGTTGGTTTAAGTTTCATATGTGCCTTTTCGTAAGTCTGCTTTAGTGGGTTTAATTTGTAGCATAGACAGCTTTCGTCAGTAAAGAAAAAAAATGGATCATATAATTCACAATTTATGCCACTTGCACTTGAAAATGTTTTATGAGGTGGTCTGAACAAAGTTTGCACATTATACCCCTTGAAAGGTCCTAATTATTATTTGGACTAAAAGTTGATTAAAAACAACTAGTGCTGGACTGGATTTATGACTCGTTGTCCTTTTTTTTTTTTTACATCAAGTAGCTAATTGAAAGTAACTAAGTCACTATAACACAAAGTACATTTTAAATTAAGTACTTTTTTTACTTTTGCTCGAGTAGATTTTTAGATGAGTACTTTTACTTTTACTTGAGTAGAATTTAAGCAAAGTAAAGATACTTTTACTTAATTACAGTTTTGTCAGTACTTTTTCCACCTCTGGTCCCAATACATTTGTCCATATAGTGTATGAATAGTGTTTCATTCCTTTAATACAACACCATTTTAAAAAGTCAGAACATCTCCATAGCATTTGTCATGACGAGGTTAAAGATGTTCATCACTTGCTCTAGGAAGTCTACCACATTGGAAATTTATCACATCTGCAGGTCAGTTCCAGACTTCACTTCCAATGGGACCGTCATTTTCACACCAATGCTAATGTTAATCCAGGAACCTAGTAAGGTGAGCTGATTAAATTTATACCTACATTTTGGAGCTTCAGCCAAAGTGGAACTGAGTGCAGTTTCTGACATAAATGCTTGAGATGTCTTTACAAATAATAGAGGAAGACAACCCTCCTGATGTCTGTGCTCGGGGCAGAATTCAAATGAGCTTCTGATTTGAATAAGAAGCGAGGTGGATCTGAAAAGCTTTTGATTGTCATCCTCAATGACAGGCTATAAGCTGAGTGTGCTAAGTGTTATTGCTCAGAGTCAAACCTCAAGCTTTTCTTCTAAATTGTACTAACTGTTGAGAATGTTTGACACTTTGTTACTTAGGGATTTACAGCAACGATATCTTTATTGTTCGATGCATTATTTGTTTCAACATATGAATATATTTTCATCTAAATAAGAAGGGTTATATAAGATTCTAGTTCAACAGCGTATACTAAATATCACACTACTTAAAAGGGGAAAGTTTTTAGTCCAGTTTTCTTTCAACCCATGTCTAGGTGGGGAGAAGAATGATGTGGGCGGCCTGAGGGTAATTTATTCTTGTCCCAGGTTTGTCCTCTGAACATTCTATACTCTATTCTAACTTGGTCCATCATAAACAAAACACAGACAAGGACAAACCACTCAATCAATTATGTGTGGAGTGTTAAAGTCTCATTTATGCCATTTTCCATATATCCCAAATGCTAACGAGTAATGGAAGCTTGTAGCCACCATCATGCAAATAGCAAGTCAAGCTGTTTACTGTTCAATAATGTTCAATACATTCTTTATATATTTTATTCATTATATTCAATGTTCATTATTTCCAATATATGCTCAATAGACAGACAGACAGACAGGGGTTGGTAGGTAGATAGATAGATAGATGGATAGATGGATAGATAGACAGAGAGATTTAAGTGACAGCTTCTTACTGTCTTACAAATTATGTAAAGTCCTTGAGTTGCATTTGACTTGCATAATTATCTGCAACCAAATTGTCTTTTTTATCACTGTAGTAGTGTAGAATTGTTCATGAGGTTTGTGATACTGTATAACATACTGTTATCTATAAATAAATGGGCAAAGGTACACCATATAGCTAAAAATAGGAATTGATATTGAAGCTTAAAGTAGAAATGTGTATTTACAAATAACCGTACAACATGCAGTAAGTAGCTCTAAGTGTAAAACTAACAAAAAAAGCCAAATATATCTTGACTGACCATTTATATTTGACAAAATATCATATTTGACATTGTCATAGACAGGCAACAACAAATAGCACGCAATATTAGATGCAGGTCAAACTGCTCTGGCCAAAAGATGAAAGATTCTTATTGATGATGTTCTTCAGGACCGTGATACAGACTTTACTTAGGAATCAACTAAATGATTTCGGGTCAGTATTTGGGAAGTGGTCATTTCCTCTCAGGTGAAACGCCCAGTGTGGATATTAATGAAGGCAGTACAGGGGGAGCCCACACAAATGTGTTTGGAATGGCAGAAGAAGGGTCAGGGCAACACACCAAATGTCAATAGAGGTTGTTTAGCAGGCATTCATTCACTCCTGGGCGGGGCCTGCACCCTATATAAAGCTTCAGCTGTGCGTTGTGTACTGTCTAAACACGACAGTCAATTTATAAGACAGTCTGCCATAGCCTGTTTTTCTTAGCTCAGGACCTGACTTTTCCAAAACAGCCCACATTATAAATCTCCAGAAGGTGTGTAGATTTCAGCAATCTTGTTTTCTACTGGACAGCTCATATGCTCAGGATATATATTACACAGGAAAACTTCATTCTGGTTAAGCCAGAAAACTACCACAGTGTGTAACTATCACTGTTTATGAAGAAATACCATTCATAAACCACAGAAAGTGTATGGCTTCTAAATAAAATGGTGCGAGATTAAACACAAAACACTAGGTAACTATTACATGCCCTAACTGCTGAATGCTTACACAGTTTCTGCCTTTTTCTAGATGTTGTAGAAAAAAAAGATTGTGAGTCAGATAGCTTTACTTTGACCAACTGGAATCACCTTCACATTCAGGCTTTTTTTAATTTCATCACCCTGCCAACAGCCATTTTTGTTATTTTGCACATTAGTCATTCTCAAATGGAGGGGCATAGACCTCTGTGTGTGACCTAAGGAGGCCATAGGAAATAAGTCATAAACATCACCTTGTAAATAGCATGAGAAGCAATTGTTGCAGGCAAAGCTAGCGAAATAGACAAACCTCTGGTAGGAGGACAGGTGGGTGAGAGGTCAGGGGGAAGTGAGGGGCAGAGTTTGAGATTCATTCTTCATTTTTGCAGTATGGATACTGCATCTACTATAACTTAATTTTCAAGGTTTTCTTTGTTTGGCCCCCCACACACACACATTGAACATAATATATTAGTTCACCCAGTGCTGTTGAATCTTGAATCTTTCACGAAAGAATCCATTCCACTTAATCGATAGAAGACTTTGCACGTACGCAGCAACCCACCCATCCCCCCCCCCCAAACCCCGCCTCCCACTTGTAGACCGATGAGTCCCCCTCACTTTAAAAATGCTTCTGATGCCCCTGGGCTAGGCCCTTTACTTCCAGTGAAGGAAAATATTAATGCTTCATCATACCAAGACAATTTGGAGAACACCATGCTTCCAACTTTGTGGATACACTTTGGGAAAAAAACTTTTCCATTCCAGTATGACTGTGTCCCAGTGCACAAAGCAAAGCAAAGACAAGGTTGGATGAATTTGGTTTGAAAGAACTTGACTACCATGCGCAGAGCCCTGACCTCAACCCCATGCAACACCTTTAGGAGCCAGACCTTCTCGTTCAACATCAGTGCCTGACCTTATAAATGCTTTACAGAATGAATGAGCACAAATCTTGTGGAAACTGTTATACCTGCAAAGGGTGGACCTACTCCATATTAAAGTCTATGTATCTGAATGCAACGTCATCAAAGTCCCTGTGAGTGTAGTGCTCAGGTATATAGTGTATAGTGTATATAGTGTATGTTACTCATTTTACAGCTTTTCATGAATTATCAGTTCAGTTTCATCTAGACAGTAGAGGAAAGGTATAAAGTGGCCAGTAAGTTAAGGGAAGGTAAGTGTTTCTAACAAAGTGCCCAGACTTTTTTTTATTAAGATGTTATGTAATGTAATTTGCAAGGGATTTGACTGGTTGATTTGTACGAGGTCTGTAGGAGTTCCCCTAAATTAATGACAGAAAGGCTGGATTGTAATGTCGCAGCCTTGAAAATGATCTGAACAACCTGAGCAACTGTTTTTGCTAAATACATTTGATGGCATTAAACCCCGTGCCAGGAGTGCCTTAGTATGCATAATGGTCAACGCTGCTCATAAAAGATGCGATGAGTCATTGACTGAGAGGATGACTGAAGTCTCAACGGTCTGCTGAGCTCTGGGGGATGGACTTTCAGCCACCTGTGTGTTATGGAGCAACGAGAGATGACAGTTAGCTGTTGCTGGGTAAAAAGTGGCCCACCCCTCCGTCTGACTGGCTGTCACTAGCCTCAGAGCCCCACCCCTTCCAAAGCAGCCAGATCAGGACAGACAGGGGACATTCTGTGGGTTGACTGAGGCAGGACTCAAAAGTTAATCTTTCATTTATGTAATATTCTTTCCCTGTACTGCGAAAAAGGGAGAGAACATAGCATCCGGCTGAAAGGAACGTAAGCCGCTGACGCTCTGACACAAGAACAATGAATGATATCTTAAAGGATGATGCACAGAGGGAACCTCTCTTGCACACACACACAAACACATGGTTTGTTACATCAAAATAAATGCTGTAGGCTGGACTCTCTGGCAAGAATCATGATGATAAATTCCCTCCACGAGCTCCGGGTGACTTTCCAGGCAGGTCCAAATTTACCCCCTCCCCCCCACTGCCTAATGTACCGCTATATGTGCATTTCAAAAGGATCCAGATATGTAATCTTTCCTGATGTGTAATGCGAAGCCTCACTGATTCATCCTCATAATCATGTTACATCACAAACTGAAGCGCTCCCAAACTCCAGGTTAAAAAAAGCTACCAGGGCAAACATTAATTGTGTTTGTTATTGATGAATATTTGCTCCTGTAGCTGTCAAGTAGATGGTGACTCAGCTTCACCACTAATGCATTAGTCTTTTGTTCAAACAACCTACACCAAGTTCGATGCTGAACTAATTTTGCAATACTGTTCAGCCACCAAACATTCAATCAAAAGTGGCAATGACGTGGCAAACGGAATCAGAAAATGGTTTAAATAATTTTTTAATGAGAATGAGAGTGCTAAAAACAAATCTAAGATCCTTGGCTTTACCAAGAAATACTGATTTAACTATTCTGGCCGTTTATGGCCGGTGCCAGACACTGATTGTGCATGAGTTTGAGCTTTATTACATATGAATGGAGACTCTCCTTTCAAAACTCTCTTTTTAGTGCAATACAAGGCTTAATCTGTTTTCTGAAAGCAGCTCACTCAGCTTCATAAGGTCAAGGATGGCCCTGCATGTGATGCAGGTCTGAACTTCTCTTCCTTTGTCAGAAGCAGAAGAATATGTTCCCAAAAATGCTCTCAGAATGAATCACAGGATCTATTATTCCTCCAGACTGTTGATATAAGTCAGTGTTTATGATACTGAAACTCAACAACTTAACATACAGCACGCTGACTCTACCCTATATGACCAAATAGAAAGGTCTGGCGCAATAAAATTAATTTTGTTTGTTTGTTTTTTCATTGATTTATTTATTGAGTGTATGAGGCAAAAGCAGTAACTGTGCTCATTTTTGACAGGCAGCGTATGTCACTGATGATAGTTGATGTCCTTTCCAACGAAAGTGAAAAAAATCTTTCGTTTTTTACCCACAGTTGCCTGAGCCCAGTAGACACAACAAAACCTTCCAGCACAGGGACAGAGGAGGAGGGACGGGTGCCGATCTGTTTGAGTAAACAAAGAGACAGTGAGTACGCTTGATTTTTGGAACAGTCTGAGCATGCGATCGGGCACTGTAATGTCTCTTCAATACCTGCCATGTATTAGAACTGGCACTTATTCCATATGGTTTTTTTGTTGTTGCCTGTGTTGATTTCCATGAGACAAAAAAATGACCATATAAATGCATAAACCTTATCTTTTCATAATCCCTTGAAAGTCTACAGTTATTCCCACTTTGTTACAGTATTTAAATGTAACAGTTAATACATAATTGTAACATAGTTATGTAATTAACTACTTACTGTAGTTTTTAGAGTCTTTCCATGCAGACACATTTCAAGCACTTGGAAAAACAGGGCTCCTGAGTGGCAGAGCTGGTCAAAGCTAACCCTATTACTGGGACATCAAGAGTTCGATCCCTGGAAATACCACAGCCATCTGTGGCTGGGAGTTCAAAAGAGCATAATTGGCCTTGCTGTCTCTGAGTGGGCCTCCTTCTGTCTGCTATTATTCAGCACAATGTGGGTCAACACAGGCGTCTGTTAACTGATATGATGGTATTGGCAGTTAAGGAGTTGAGCGGTACAATGATACTATGTTAGTGGCTGTCTGAGAAGTTGTGGTGACACTTCATGTGTCTTCATGTGTCTGACATGCTAACCTTCACCCTTTCCAGCTGGGTAGCTTCATGTGATGAGGTAGATACACTACTTGGACAAAAGTATTGGGACACACCTGTTTTTTACAGTTTGGGTTAGGCCCCTTAATACCAGCTACATAATTGTGTTTGAATGCAATGTCATAACATGAATCTATGATAGAAGCAAATTATTTAACCCTCCTTTATGTACAAGCACAAATATGATCTTATCTGAAAGTTACGATAATCCACATTTTGGACAAAATTTCTCACTTGGTGAGAAGTGACCTGGGAATGAGAAATACATATATATTTTGTTTTATTAAGAAGAAACATTTCAAGATGCGTATGCTATGGACATAGGGAAATCATGATCTATAAATGTTGGGTCCTGTCTATTTACTTTCTTTGTCAAAATCTGCATTTTTGACCTGTACAGAACAAACACCGCTGCCCTGGAAGCTTTTTCTATGTCATGTGTCATTTACCCCAGATATTACACCATAGGCATGAATGGACATACAAATAAAGAAGGAACTGGGTTACAGTCCATTTGATACTCCTCCACCAACACGTAGAGTGCCAGCTATAAACCCTACTCAGGGTAACAAGTCCATCTCGAGAAGGGAGTCCATTATCAAACTCTGCCTTCATTGGTGGACCCTGCACACATGGGCACACTCCCACCTTTGGGCTCCAAACAGCCAGAATGTGATAAACTAGCCATGAACGTGACCTTCTGTACTAACTTAATGCTGTAGAACAAACTCAAAAGTAAGCCTGTAAACTCGCATAACCGGACTGACTGATAAGAGGAGCAAGGCCTTGTGCAAGAGTGGTTGTTTTTATTACTACGGCAGCAGTGAAACAGTCTATTCCTTCACAGCTCTGACGTGCAGTTGAGAAAGTAAGGATTACAGATATCATTAGAGAAGACTTTTACCCCTTAAAATTACCTTAATTTTGACCTTAAGTGCACATATTAAGGCTGATTAAGGGATAAAACTAGTGAAAACTAGTGAATTATTTCTTCAAATGTGCTCCTTAAATAATAGAACCTCCTGAATGAACGCCTTAAATTTAAGATTAAGGGGTTTCACACTCATGCCTTAAAACCAATTTTAACATAAAATTAAGGAGTCAGTTTCACAAATTAATGGCCACTTACTTCAAACTAAGGGATTTGGTGTATTTTTTGGGGGTAAATTAAGGTAGGCACATGTTAAGTACATTGTGTGTCGTAGTGTATCTCACATGCAGAGCTTGATTTCAAAGGGGTCCAAGGGGATGGGGAAGTCATCTCCGGTATTAAGATTAACTTAAAGGAGCAAAAAAGGAAGTTTATGAAATGGACCCAGGCACAAATAAAAGCAACACAAACCGACTGTAAGTTCATTGTTGTGATGTGCCATCGGCTTCTCTGTGCTCTTTCGTCTAAAGAGCACGGAGTAGTTTTTTTAAATCCTGTTTCTAGATTCTTAGTTTTTTTTTATTTTTTTTTATTGTAATAGTTTATTTTAGGCCAGATTTGACCATGCTGAAATGTTGCCTGTGCTTCACTTATAATTTATTATTATAATAGTGTAAGAACTTAATTTATACAAGATCACTTTGTATTTGTAATGGTAATTCACTCCCTGATTTTGTCACAGTGCTGACCCAGCACTAAATGCCTCCTACGTAATCAAATCACAGTATAACACAAGATAAGATTTTCTGTTCTTCTAACAATGCAGGGAATCTCTCATAGAACCCACTGGCACCTTATTGCTGGAAGTGTGTGCTCCGGGCCTGGTGTACTGAGCTTTAAGAGCCAGTTTCAGCTGCAAAATGTACAAAACTGGAAAACAAAGAGCTTCTATTCCTTCCTTGTATGCGTTTAAGGAACAGCCGAGCAAAACGTGGGAGGACTATGTCGAAAATCGCAGGAGATACTGGAAGTGTGGCAGATTACAAATTCTGCTCGATCCACAAAAGTGTTAACCTTTAACAGCTTTTGCTGTTGGCTGGCTGACGTCTCTGAGCCCTGTCCCTGCTAGCAGCTTTCCCAGGTAATTAACAGAGAAAGGGTTAAGTGTGAACCCAAGCTGGAGTGGGAATCCTGTTCAAGTGGGAATGAGTCAGCGCAAGACCTAATGTAATACTCTGGAAATTACCAGGAGGGCTCATGTGTTAACAAAAGCCAATATATTACTGCGAAACACAGCGACGTATAAATTACAGCCACCAAATGGGATGTTCCTGTGATAATTTAGCTGAATGGTTTGGTAACATGAGAGAAAACTCTACAGGAGCGTAATTTGCACAAAACAGGGAAAATCTCATGCGTACATAATAGCATCTGTGCAAAAGCAGCAATGCAATATGGGTGGCAGAATAAAACATATGTGTGACATTTTTGTTTTTTTCAAGTTTTTAGTCTTTATGAGAGAAGAATGGCACAGGAGGGTTATTTTTTTGAATCTTCCACAAATAAAGACACTGTTTCATGAATTTCAAGGCAGATGCGAACACATGCATCCCAGAAAAATACTGTTCAAGGACACAAAGTGTGAACGTCAGCAAAAGTGTCTCCATAATGTCCAGGGTTTTATATAAAATATTTATATTTAAAAATATTTAGATTTCTACATACTCATTATTGTACTGCGCCTTTTGAACCCTGGGCCTCATGAGCACACGGTGTTCGTAGGCAGTCCTCTGTGTGGTTTGTGGTGTAAACATTCATTTAAGCTCATATTGTGGCCACATGAAGACACATTTTGTGCTGTGCCTGCACCAGTAACAGCTGCAGAAGCCGGTGGTTCTTAATTTTTTTTTTTTTGCACTGTCTGCATCTTAGTTAGTCGTTGCCAACAGAGAGAGGGAGAGAGAGAGAAATGGATGGTGGCCAGCGAAAGGCCAAGTGGATGGAAAATGTGCCCGTTTATGTTGTTTTTTCCTTAACAAATCAAAAGGTCACTGCCACCTTATCTCTGAGAGGAAAACAAAAGCTGCTGGACCAGGAGGGTCATTTCACAGCGGCTTGTGGAAACCCTGCATGCTCCTCCCTCACCTGTCCACGCTAATCCACCATGCTTCGCCTTCACCTGCCTCCCTCCATCTGCTCCGATGCCTAGGCGGTGTGTGATAATTATGGAAAAGCACAGGAGGAAAAATCAACAGGCGCTGGATAAGGCCTATCAGTTATTTGCATTGCTAAGAGGCCGGCGTGGCATAACGTGATCCCCACCCTTCAGACATCAGGTCACTGGCAATCATTAACCACTGAGCAGCCAAACAAGACTTGGCCACGACCCGTGCAGCTTTAAAGGGCACTCTGAATGGACCCGCAGTTACGACTTGCCATTTAAAATCATAAAATAAGGCGACACGGCTACAGCTTCACCGGAGCATTTCAAATCAGAAGAAATTCGGCCTCTCAACATTAATAGAATTTAGCTATTTCAGTTTAGAAAAATAGTATGAAAAACAGCAGTGATCATTTTGTTTTCCAAAATACTCTGGATTTGAGTCGATAAATCAGCAACCAACACAACATGTTCATTTAGTCGGTCCAGAACATTTATTGCAGTCGTGATCTGAGCCATAGAAACAACCCCAGGTTATGTTAATTACTTCAATAATGGGAATGGACATCAATAAATATGCTATCCTGTGGAAAATTACTTTTGCTTATTGGGCTCATATCATGGAACATCAAATTTTCCTAGCTTTGTTGAGGTAAATAGTTTTAATGAAGTATGTATGCATTGTTAAAGCTTTAAACTGTGCTGTTCACTCCCCAGTCCGTTAAAACATGTAAATTAGCAGCATTTTTTCTGGGATAGGGACAGTAAGTCTCCATTTCAGTGAAAATGCAAATGACATACTACATGCACTTAAAAGCCATGGACTGGCAAAATGTCCCAGATGTTTCTTTGCTTTTCACCCTATGACCACCCCCACTCACCCCCCTTATCGACCCCCCTTTTCCACCACAACTACCCCACCCTCGACCCTGGTTAGGATAAGCGGCTCAGAACATGGATGAATGGAAATGAAGGTGAGAGCCAGATGGACATACACCATTAGAGCTGCAATAAAATCCTTATTAAAATCCCCTAGAAGCTACATCCTCAGGGCCTGCATGTGGCACACTGTTCAGTTCCTCACTTTTCTAGCTAAATAAGTTCCATACAGCATTTGTTTCTTAGTAGTCATGGGGAAAAAAACTTTACAATTACTGAATAAGCCAGTTTAAGACATTGTTTGAGATGCACTTTCAGAGCCTGGAGCACGCCAGCTCCAAACTCTGCTGCAGTGGAAGTGCTGAGGGCAGTTGGAGCAGGACTCCAATGCGGCCTTAGGCCAGTTACCTTAGGGAGCAGATCACGCTGTGACTGCCCGGCACCCTCTGATGTCAGCACACAGCACAGCTAATACTGACATTAGTATGCAGAGTTGTGGGGAGGCGGGTGGGGGCAGTGACTGAGTGGGAACATTGCAGAGTATCATTTTTCTCGTTCATTAACGTCTTAGCAGTGCCCTGCCAGAACTGTGTATTAACAGGGTAGGCCCATGCGCAGTTTCTTCACAGTGTTGAGGTGTGATTTTGCCAGAGCTGCAACTGTGTTTGGGATTCACTGTGAGGGTCACTACTGCATTAATAGAAATATTTAAAAACATTTTAAGATGTATATAGTTACAGAGAATTTTTATCCAGTGTGAATTCATGATAAATATTAAAGATGTAAAAGATGATCAGATGCAAAACTAATTTTTTCCAAATAGTTAAGATTTTTACTTTATTATATTGGATTATACAAAAATGGGTCTTTGTTGAATACCTTACACTGGCCAGTTTTTCTTTTTTTCATTATCTACAAATACAGGCAACACATGTCTTTATTAATAGATAATAGCATGTCACACACTACGAAACCAAACACCTTAATGTTACCCCTTAAAATTACTTTCATTTTCAGGAGGTGTATGGGAAATTAAGGACAATTCAGGCAAAAGGTGCACAGATTAACGCTGATTAAGGGGTAAAACTACTGAATTTTCCCCTTACAAATTTCAAAATAGTAGAACCTCCTTTTTGTGTTGACATTGGCCCGCCAGGACCGTAGCTGGGCACTCTTGTCTTATAATGCCCAAAACATCTTCCACATAGCTCTAGCCAAAAACTAACGTCTAATCAACTTTATCCAGGGTAATTGTAAGATTGTGTAAATTTGATTCCTTTAATACTATTGCTAGCACTAATTTCTGTGCTCTCCTGTACCCAGCAACGCTCCACAGCGCTAAACCCCATTCTTTACAGTCTTTGAACCTCAGTTCATTACCATTATGTTAATTAGGTAACTGATTAATTAAAATTGATCTTGGGTTTACATGGATGAGCATCTTGCACACATGCAGAAGAGAGTGGTGCCTAAGATCACTGGTCACTGTTCTTATTAGAGCCTCACAGTAATGAGGAGTGCATTAACGCTGCATTAATACACTCTAGATCTTATTTTTGGCACACTAAGCAAATGCTAATAAAGAAACCAGGAAATCCATACTCCGTAGGTCATATGTGCATATTAATGCAATCCTCTGACCTCAATTCACGTCTATATATTTTTAGATATTTTTAATACCCATGTTTTTAGATATTACCGACTTTAGGTGATGGTTTGCCAGGAAATCTTATTTACACAATTTTACACAAACTTGAAATTTAGTTGATCAGCCAAGACGTAACTGGCTTTTGATGTTTTGACGTTCTTTCGTTTGCACTGAGGCTACAAGGCTAATGTAGCTTATGATTATGGACTTTTATATCACACAAGTGACAGGATTATTCATCACAAACTTTTCACAAATGCATTGGGTTGTTAAGTAAATCTCAAGTAGATATGTTCATGTGGTTTCTGACCTTGCACGACATACTGGTTTATATAAAACAGAACCAAATTACATTGAAACAGTAAAAAACAGTAGTGGCATCCATTTTGAGGTCTGAATTTTTGACCAAACATTTAAAAGTAGGCCATATAATGTCCAAACCATTTGAGCTGAAATGCTTTGATGATAATGATGCTATTAGCTTACATTTTTAGCTATTTGTTAGCTACAGTAGCCTTGTAGTTCCAGTAAAAGAAGCAAACTTCAGACACCAAACATGTCTTGACTGATTGCCAGCATATAGAGTGAGAGGAACGTTGTGTGGATCTGATTTTTGGCCAAACCAGTCAGTGTCAGCAAACAAAATAACAAAGGCAGCAGGGTAGCGTAGCTTCACCTTTTGGTTCTCAGCAGCCACCAACACACTTTCCAAGGCCCTTCTGATAGATTATGTCAGAAACCACAGGTGGGAGTCTAAACTCGGTACTGCATCCTGTCATCATATCAGTGATTACAGTGCAACTAACAGGATATGAGGTAAATAGTCTGTTGTTTATGGAGGTTACTTTTTAAAACTTTACTGCTGTCTGATGTGAGATGTCAGGCATCTTCTTTATAGAGCCATCTATTAGCTAGAATAGCAGTGAAAAAGCTTTACTTGATGTGACTGACAATGCATTTAATTTTGTTTAGACCAGATAATGCTGATGATTCAGGCCAATACTTAAGAAATTATGAAGAAGTAAGATTTGAATAGATGTGGGGGATTTTTTTTGCTCGATCTACATGAGTTTCCCCAACTGGAGTCAGAAAATTACACTCAGCTTTATAAGACAAAGTACAAAACTGATTTTGAAAATACTGTAAAAGAGCAATTTCCACAGACACCAAGAAATGAAATCCGCAAAACCTGGTAAACACCGCTAATCCCTACAACAGTCTTAGACAAACAGCAGATCTCACTCAGAGAGCTTGTGTTGGCATTTATGTAAATCCTCTTCTGCACAGACTATGAAAGTACCCCACCAATCACCGGCAAACATAGCTGTGCTCTGTGTTCCCTTCTAGTTTCAAATTCATGAGGAAATCTAGCTGCTGGTCATAGTGTTTTACAAGGCATTGTGTAATTTCGGCAAAAACTTTCAGAGACAGACGATAATTTGATACTCATGTCAGGTTAAAGGGCCTAAATAATGGGGCCTAAATCATGTATATCAGTGGTCCCCAACCTTTATTTCGTCACGGACCGGTTTAATACCATGCGCTGTGTTGGTAGCAGCGGTGCTAGGCTGCTAGCGACAGATATTGAAGATGTCTGCTTAATAATGCTTTTTATCCATTTTGCTATTTTGTGGGACTATTTTTGACGTGTCAAGAGTGAGTCATAGACTAAGGATATAAAACATCGTTTAGACTCTGATAGTAAATAAAACGGAAATACTGTAAGTTTTTTTGTTTTTTGTTTTATTTCTGTGCAGCTCGCGGACCGGTACCACATGACCCGGGCCCTGGGGTTGGGGGCCACTGATGTATATTACTTTTTGTTTTTTAAATAAAAGGTTGATGTACTATGCAAATACAGTTGTCCCATTCACAGGCCATGCAGTCCAGATATGAAAACTAAGCTGCAAAAACTACCTGTTTTGAATTCTTATTGGGTCTGATGTCACAACCATGAACTCATTTCCATAAGAATGCGATCTAAAGGTTGCTTAATCAGAAGTCATTTACACATATCTATCTCAAAGGCACAGTAACAAAACCAGCCTGATTGATTGGAAAAGATAAGAAAATTGTGGGAAATGATCACGTTAAAATGAATCATGCATGATTCTGGTATATAAAACAACAAAAAATATTTTTACTGGATGTAAAAAAAAAAAAAATAGGAAAATGTGAAACATGGGCTATTTATGGCAACTCATTCATCAACAACTTTCTAAAAGTTGCGAGGGCATTCTTTAAGTTTCGACTGAGCCAGATACTCTGTGAATGTCAGCTCCTGGCTTTCATTTTTTTGGTTATTGCATGGCTGGGATTGCATACAGACTGGTTCACAACATGCTCTGCACCTGTCTGAAGATGGACAGTGATTTAAGGGGTTTGCCATGTTACATCGGGGGGGGGGGACCTCATAGACACTTAAAGAGACACTGACCCAGGTCGTATAACCCACAAGTCTGCAGTGGACAAAATACTCTTCCGCTTAAGGCTAAATGGTATTGTACAAGCTAAATTCAGTTAAGACAGTCCACTAGGGGAGGTAAACCCATTTGCTAGAAACATATGATTGGCTTCTACTTGAAACACCCCCAGCTTTCCGTTACAGGGTCGCTATCTGTCCATTTGACATTGTCTCCTGTACATTAATGCTATGGCCCACTGGAACATTTTAATTAACCACCACTTCCTAGAAACACGTTTGCTTCACATGATAGACTTCACATTGCTGATCAATACTTCTTACATAAACTAAAGCCTTGACCTGTACCTTTATCTCTGTTTTGAGCCCATATTTTGAACTTTACATCTTGTGTATGCACAATCATAATGAAATCCTATTACACCTACACGTCTGACAGCTCAGCTGTCAGTCATCACATCCTCATTTTATACTAAAAGTCCAGTCTTCAAAAAGTTAGGCCAAAGATTACAAGGTGTCAAAAATAGGTCTTTGGGGCGCTGCCATGTAACATCAAGGCTGTATATCAGTTAAAGTCTTGTCCTACAGCCTTATTCCCATACAAGAACTGATTTTTTCAATTAATGTAGCACCTTCAGACATCTGACATGTAAAACTGATGCAGAACCTCAGTCAACTGACGGACAAAACTGAAGAGATCAGTGCTGAATCAGCATCACTTGTCAACATGCAGTCACGTAACAGATAATACAAATCATATGAACCCTATTGCTGACGAGACAGACGCACACTAATATTCCATTTTCCGCTAATTAGATTGACAGGTTATGAAAGAATCTCCCCATCTGAATCTCTTAACTCCTCATCTGCCATTAGTGCTTTCCTGTTAGTCATGAATCAGTCAGTGTAAGGTAATCCTGCAGGGCTGACGTATGTTCCCTCAACCTCCCTCCTGACTATGGTTTAGCATATCCTGTCTTATGAAGGGGTAGGGTACGTGAGCTATCATATTCAGTATATGCAAGGGCCATTATTTATGACTTACACACATATGTGTGGGTGTACTCAGATTTCACCATGATAGTTGATAGGTAACTGTGCATAATCAAGACGTGAAGTTTAAATGCATAAATAATAACGTCTCCATAAGTATCAATGCCACAATCGAACACTTTTTTTGACAGTAACAAATAAACATGTATTTTGAGCCTTGATTAGAATCCAAAGAGTAAGCGCTCATGGTTAAGATAATGGCATTATCTTTGGGTTTAAGGATATTCAGATCCAAACTGGGTCTCTTAAATCCAGGCTTAATTACCGTCAGTGAGGCGGAATTAAGAGCTTGCCCTGGTCATGGCATTCAGAATAAACCAGGCTCTCATTTCACTATTAACACTGTAAACACCAGTAGAGCAAAGCCTGAAATGAAGGCCAGACACCTTGTTCCACACTCGGAGTCTGGCACACTGACCACTTGCTGCAGCTAAACTACTATAGGGACTGACTTGAATTAACTACGACAAAGAGATAGCTTCAGTGAAAAGCCTGGTGTCTCTAGAGAGAGAAACGCTCTCACTCCTCAGCATCTTTTGAATGGCATCGTAGTTGCCAAGAAAGAGTGAAACTGCCTCAAGGTCTTTTAGAGAGTTCTTGAGAGGCAAAAAAAAAGGGAGATAAAGAGTGTCAGAGAAAGGTTGAGAAAGAAAGAGATGAAGAATGAAAGGTTTATACAGCACTTTCTCTCAAGGTGGTTATTTCACGAGCGTCCAAATGCTAATCAGAACGTGCCCGCGGCTATTGGCCAAGCTAGCAAAGTTTCCTACGACTGACTGGCTCTTTGATGGATCAAACAGACAGCTAGCCAATTAGCAAAAAAAAAAAAAAATCTGGCTGTAAATGGAGGCGAAGTTTGATTGTGGAATAGTTGCCCTCCTCACTTTACATTATAAATTAATGAAGTGTTGTAGGTGGGAACGGAGCATACAGCGCAGCTCAAACTGACCAGCTCCCAACTGTTACTGCTGTCTATACTAAGAAGAGGAAGAGGAGACGGAGGAGGAGAGCGAGAGAGAGAAAGGGAGAGAGAGAGCGAGAGAAAGGAAGAGAGAGAAAAGGGCTGATATGCACACACACATATAAAGGTTGCATATTAACACACTTTCTCTCTATATTGCTTTCTGCAGCCCAGAGCTATCACTTTTCCTCAACATGGTTCAGCAATCTCATACTTTCATAACAGCAACCAGAAGCCAGAAGTCCCATGCATTTTTAGTGCCTTACTTCATACACTGAGTTTTGGCAGCCCAAGTCGATATGAACCGAAACTTTTATACAGTACAGTCAAACAAAAAACAGGATAAATGTGGGTGAGGAATGTTTTTTTTTTTTTTTAACCACAAATTATTACATTGAAATAAAAATCAAACTGACAGTTTATGAGGGAAAATTCAAATGTGTAGGGCTATGAGACCATATCTGCTCATAAAATACGAAGCTTTCTGTGTAAATGAAGAGTTAAGGGCTTTGATTTTTAACTTTGGAAGAGCATAAACCTTTGCTGAGAAACAGGTCTACTTTGGTTTCCCATTTCGTGTATGTTTTCAAT
This sequence comes from Alestes dentex, assembly GCA_037576975.1. Lineage (NCBI taxonomy): Eukaryota > Metazoa > Chordata > Actinopteri > Characiformes > Alestidae > Alestes > Alestes dentex. The sequence continues at coordinate 12,065,786 of JBBIGA010000027.1, read as the reverse complement.
GAATCCTGATACACAGAGGACCTTTTGAACCATTCCACCTGGACAGAACATTTGTAACATACTGTAACATGATAGCCCAAATGTATACACAACATATTTCAAAGCTACAAAAAGTTCCCTCTACATTCTTGAGCTTATTAGTAAACTGGCAAATCGACTCATGCGGCATTAACCAATACCTGATCAAAACAAATCTCCATCCCTGATCACATGACAAGCTGTTTGTTACAAGGTTCGGGGCTGAAATTCCTGCTAAAGCTAAACCCATTCCACCCAAACAGAACAGACCAGCATTACAAAACGCTCATTAGCACTGAGCGGCTATATTAGTGCTATGTTGGCGTCTTTGGACTATGTCATGGAGTAAAGCTGACCTCAATCCCCTCCTACACTATGCCTGTGGGTCAGAATGACCAGTGTCTTTCGCTTGCGGAACCTATTCACCTATTCTTAGTGCTCAGCTCTACCCTGATTAGCCTTGCTATTTATGCAGCACCAAATCTGCACTTAGGCTCCTTCAACAGGCTGCAAATCCACCTCATCCTATCTTGTTCACCAGCTAACCCTGCAACTCCTAGCTTGACAAGGACACCTGAGCATTGCAATGCAATACGTTTGAGACAGACAGACAGACAGACAGACAGACTGATAGATAGATAGATAGAGATAGAGAGAGAGAAAGAGAGAGAGAGAGAGAGCGAGAGAAAGACAGAGAGAGAGAGATACAATTACAATAGGCAATTGGGTGTTTAAAACTGACCTATCCATTCTATCCAAAATTGAACAAGGTTAGACAAGCTTTACAGAAGTTTGAAAAAAAATGATTTAACCTGATAAAAATGATATCAAACTTTGCATTAATCTGAATTGCTACATTGACTGTATAGCTTAACATACTTTGTGACCAAGCGGAACTGTCAATAACTAAGAAAAAAAAACAAAACAATAATTACACTCAGTGATACCTTTCACACAAGAAAAAAAATTGTAATTTATATTTACATCTAAACTTCTATATTTTGATGAAAAACAAGTCACTTACTACAGTTTCTGATAAAGTTCAATGGGATTATTGGCAACACCTGCTTAACCATTTGTAGGCAGAGCATTTACAGAGCAATTTAGGCTCTGTACCCTACTGCTGTTTCTAGCTAAGCTGTAATACTTTTGTCCATTTTTATAAATTCACACAGAAGTCCATTACTTAGAGTTTACACACTAAGTAGAGAAAACATTTAACCCTTCAAACCTAAGTAAAAAATTAATGACCAGGGTGATTTCATTTGAACTGCTGCACAGATTCGTCTTCCTCATTGCCTTTTCCCTTCAGGTAATTTTTCACTGCTCTCTCCTGGATTTGCGTATGCAATTGGAGTCACCCCACAGGTCCCCCTCTCATTTGGAATTCAGGACGGCCAGTCAGAGATACAGGCCAGAGAACAGAGATACATGCAATGTTCCCTTACCTGCACTAAAGTTGTAATAGCTTGTTTTACCAGGGGAGTTAATTAGCTGAGCGCGAAAGCACAGGCATTATAATGAGGAAATCCACAATGACAGAGGCCACAAGAACCCTACAGGCCAGAGAGAGAGCTTGCAAGCCAATATGAAGGCAGGGATAGTGAAGGAGAGGGATGGGGGAGAGAACACCTGCTTAGAGTGCAGAGTTAGGTTTTAGCGTTCCCTGATGAATTCATTACAGGCTTAGCACTGGCAAAAACACTTCCTTTTCACTCTCACTCTCACCCTCTCTCTCTCACACGCGCACTGATTCTTTCTCTCTTTTGGTTTTGCCAGGTTTGGGAGGCTTGTTCACAGGGACCTATATTATATTCAAGGAACAAGTGTTTCTCAAGTACTAGCTGCAGCATCTGTAGTGCACGGTCGATAGTAAAAGAACAAAACTTGATGACTCAAAACATACTTATAATGGAATCCTGCTTCAGCACCTACTCATTGGCTTCTATCTTGTGCGTGTTTTTGTGTTAGCAGGGTCTCTGTTCTTTCGTCAGTACAGGAAAAGCCTCATGTTATTGCACTTGACAATTGACCGTTGGCCATGGGTGCTATAGATAGAAATGTGTCTGAAAGACAGTGCTGTATGATTGAATGCATGGTTCTGTAAAGTAAGCTTATACAGGGCAGACAGAATGACTGCAAAGAATGTTTAAACTAGTACATAGTTGAGCAATGGTTTGACAAACTTTAAGAGTGTTGACACCACATTCATTCCCTGCCATGCAATCTCATTACTTTTCGGCATGAGTCTCGCAGGTTAAGCTATTTGAGATTAGGCAATAGGCCTTGCTCCTAATTCCAAAGCTGCAGGTGATCTGCCAATTTTGACACTTCCCAATAATTATTTCTACATTTAAGTCGCAATAGGTCTGTGTTAGGTAAGAGATGGTTGCTTGCGCAACTGGGCCAATTATCATTCGAGCTTGAAAAAGAATGACTGTTGCCAAATTGAGTGTCCAATAGTGCAGCTTTACTCAAGCAAAAAATGTACATATTACATGTAGTTGAAGGAGAATTTTGCAAAAACATTAACAAGTAAACTCATCATGTGAGTGATATGTTATCACATATGTCAAACCCAAAAAACCCAAGTGTGCAAACAAACTGATTTTTTACATTTGAACACAATTTCACCTGTGGCTTCATCACATTTTTCAGTATGTGCAAAAACCCCATTATTTCATGTGATTATTTCAGTGTAAATCAGTATATGTCTGTAAGAGTTTAATTTTAACAATGTCCCCAGACACATGCTGAGAGATACTGACTGGCAGAATAACACTATTTCTGCCCACAGCGCCACATTTAAGTGTGCTTTAATACAACTCCATTGGGTGCAATGAGCCTGGTCTCACTTGTTTTCGTGAAGCCATCACAATATACAATGTAATCAAAATAAGTGCTGCGATCGCGCTTTAGGGCTTTTTTCATGCTAGGACAGTGCTTCACTTTTTTGTGCTAGGACAACGCTTCACTACCGTATGTATTTTAATGCGCAGTGTGTAACACTGCCAGTATCAGCGCTAACTGGTGAATGAGGGACAGTAGGAGAGAAATAATGAGTTGATTCCTAATCATTTTGTTTGCAAAGGTTGAAAACGGTTGAAACCCTAACCTTAACCCTAACCCTAACCCTAACCCTAACAGTCACCAGTTACCGTTGATACTGGCGGTGTTATGCTGTGCGCATTAAAATACATAGGGTAGTGAAGCGTTGTCCTAGCACGAAAAAGTGAAGCAATGTCCTAGCACACAAAAAAGACCTAAAGCGTGATCGCAGCACGTATTTTGATTACATTGTATATCGTGATGGCTTCACGAAAACTCGTGAGATTGGGTTGGTGAAATCTATGTTGTTTCCCACTTCTTTTTTTTTTGTGGGAGCAGAGTGACACACCAGCAAAAATTACTTGAAAACAACTTCAGCTATCAATGCCTCTATCTCTTTTTTAACGCCTCTATCTCAAATGCTATACATTTTTACCATGATCCATAAATCACTGGATCTACGTTGGCCCAGCCTGCGCTGTCCATATCGACTCTGTCTGTAGCTTTCAGAGAGAGGCTCTCTTCAAATATGCAGCTCAGCCAACTTGGCAGCATGGTGAAGAATGACAAGTGTTTCTTTGCTGAGCAAAGAAAGAAAGGAAGGCCAGGTCGGCCTGTCGGTCATTTCTCAGATTGGACTCTGACACGTTGGCAGCTGGAGCCCACTATCGCTGGCATTTTCATGCCCATCCAGGCCTGCGCTGTCTAAAAAACCAAATGCCAAGATGTGCATCATGAGAGCCTCTTGAGGTCTCCGGTTGCTGAGGAGGGACTCTCAAACTAGGAAACAGCTGTGGCACACACCAGGCAAAATGCATTAACTATCTAAATGCCTGGACCAGAGGCCTCACTTCATTTCTTTCACTTATTTATATAAAATTTTGCTTCCTTAGTTTAGAATTGCTGTGATGCTAACGTTGCTAAGTCACCCAACTAGTCCAAATAGTATAGTAGCAAAAATACAGCACCAAAACTACGCTCAACCTGCTCATTTAGATTTACATTAGTAGAGCAGACTTTTCTGTGTAGTTTAAGACACATCCGGGTTTTTCTGGGTGACTATTAAGTTCTAGTGTTTGTTAGCTTTGTAACCTCGATTCTACATTAAAGAAGCAAAATTCAGACCTGAAACATCTCAGCTGATAGACTACATCTGGGAGAACTGTGTACATTACATTTTTTGTTTAACCATAATAGGTAATAAAACTGATTTTTTGTCGCTGTTGAAACCATGGCCCATGTCTGATAAAAAGATTTTTTAACATTGAATGCACATCTTCGTAACAAGGTTTTATTCAGAGCAATTTTGGATCATGCGTAATAAAATATAATGTAAGGTGCCGCTGCTGTTTTCAAAAAGAAAGAAGAAAATAAAATAAAAAGTTTTTACATCACAGCGATGACAGGCTAATGATACTTTAGCCCAGTGGTTCTCAAAATGTTCTTCAGGAACTCCTAGATGGTCCATATTTTTCTTCAAACCAAGTTGCAAGTTGGATTGGAGCAAAAATTAGAACCATCTAGGGGCCCTGACGCCTGGTTAGAGAATCACTGTTTTAGTCATAATTTTTTTTTTTTTTATTATTAAAGCTAGCAACGTTCCTTTTTTCTGCCAAACGGATTCATGTCTGCTCTCTCAACACTGCATATGTTAAGACATGTTAAGGCAATTTACTTTCTGTTGACTGTGTAGAGGTGTGGTACACTCAGTGTGCTGTTTACATAAACCAGGTTCATTTCATATTAATGTCCTAAGGGATGAGGCCTTGTTTTTAAGCTTGTCTTCCAATCATTTGCCATTACAAGCGATGTCAAGAAACTGGTCACAGGTCAAAGGTAAAGAATTAACGAACAACGGGAAGATAACATAATTTTTAAGGGGCTGGGTGCCCTATATACTGCATACTCGTTTCATACATGGGAGTTTTACCATTGACTCACCAGTCCAGTTTTAGAAACTAAGCAGTAAAAACTGCTTGTTTTGAATTCATGGCATTTGTGACACCCATTTAGCAGAAGTTATAAGGAGCATTTCGGCTTGGTCTGCTCTTTTAATGTGACACAATACCATCTAGCCAATTAGAACAAGATCATTTGTACAAATGAGTCCTACAGGAACAGTAATGAAAACTATGTTTTCTATCCATGCAAATTTGCAAATGTCAGCAGGGCCATTTAGGCTTTCAGGAGTCCTCAAGTGTCAATCAAGAGGTCTTGGACTCCCAAGACCCCTATCTTGTGCCTTGGTTCTCCCTACCCCAACCAGCACGGCGTCTGATAGTTGTTACTGAAAAGATGCAGTGGCTGGCTGCACACGCTAGTCATCTTTGTGTCGCTATGCACGCTGGTATCATGTGACTGGGGGAAGCCGGGTTAGTTGGTAGACTTGGACATGACTAAATTGGGGAGAAAATTGGGGGGAAAAAAAGCGAAATCTGCAGAAATCTCGCTCGTTAACTGTGTCACAGACAGTAAATCTGACTTGGGTCATTTGGGTCAAGCGTCAGAGAGAGAGAGAGAGGCCTCCGTTTGTCAAAGGTGTCGGCCCGCGCCTGGGAGAAGACACTCATTTCTTTCCCTATTTATGTAACACAAGTTCACAGCCCTGAGGGAGCTTCATAAATTGGAGCTCACCAGAGACTGTATTTCAATACCTGCCATTTGGAAGGATGCGCCATTTCTGGTGCAGCTGGAGTAGACGCTACAGGAGCCTATTACCATCCACCTCTCAAGGGCGAAGAGTCCAGAAAAAAACAAGGTCACCTTATCTCTCATTACCCAAAAAGTCAATTAACAGTAAATTGTGTTTGAAGTGGCACTTCGAACTAATCAAGAATTAAAGGCTTTACAGCGCTCATCATTATTACTGTATTGCAGAGCGTGGAAATGACTTTAGCTGGACTGCATTACGGCAAAGTTAAGGGCAACGTGATTTAAATTGACTATAAAAATAGTAACATTGGTAGTTATTGTAGATGGGTTATTTTTCTCTCATTCCTCTGTTACTGTAAAGTATATGGACCATAGTGTTGCTCTAGTTGCTCACCTCAAGTGTAGTCAATCAGTCAAGACCTGTGTGGAGTCTGTAGAAAAACTGTGGCGCTAATGCACATAAGCTAGTTTCTTTGCACGATTCCTATGAAAGCAGTCAATCATCACTTACCTCCAACCACTTAGAGTGATTAAGTAATCTTAAATAGTCTTGCTAAAGTGGTTTCTGATGCTGGACAGTACTGCATTAAACCAGCCATACAAAAATGTCCCATTCACTCCCCCAGTCATGTAGTTCATCTATGGGCATTAAGAAGTTTTGAATTAATTGCACCCATGAGGTCAGAGCCTTTTTTGGACTTCAGAGAAGCCCTAATGATTTCAGGACGTTAAAAAATATAGATAATTTTTCATTCATTTGCATACAGTGTAGTGATTTGTATTGAAACTCAGCCCTACTGTGCTACTCTTATATCGATTCTAAAAATTATCCATTTTAATTCCTGTGTTCTGCAGTCATTCGGAACTGGGTCCTCCACCTAGATGTAAACTTTACAGCATGGTCCACAACATTGCCACAGTAGAAGACAAAATGGATGCAGAGCAGATGACAATGTTTCCACCGATCTGCTCTGATCCAAAACTGGTTTCATCAGCATCCACAACCTCCTCTGCCATGCCAAAAAACTCTCAGTGGGGTTAAAGAAGGGAGAGTAGGGTGGGAGATCACAATAAAAACTGTGGATGCTGATTAAAAAGATGGCGTTGCTAGATTTACGAGTTCCAGCCCTGCGTCAGAATACCCCTAATTCAAGCTATGGAGGAGGCCTGCAAGCAGATTGGAGCAGGGTCTCTTCAAGAATGTATTTGCCTTTTGAGAAGATGTTTTGAGATAGAGAACGTAGTTCATGATGTGGACAAAAGTGCTATGGCCAGATTCAGCTATTGTTTAAATTCATGCTCCACAATTGTTTTTGCCAAGGTCTGATTTTCTCTGCAAAAATGTTTTGTTGGTTTTTTTTTTTATAAATTATTGTACAGTTTTGAAAAAAGTGTTTTATTTAGTAAAAGATCTGAGCTGTTCTGCTACTTGTGTGAGTGGCTGTGGGAACTGTGTGTAGTGTTTTGACAAAATAAACTTTAAAATCATGCTTAAGTAATTGTAAAAAAAAAAAAAAAAAAAAAAAAGCAGTAAAAGCTTAAAATAAAACACGGGATGTGTTTAACAAGCTTCAGATGTCTGTGTTTACTATAGAAAAAATGTACCTGTGTTTACTAGATATACCAAAAATGTTCATGTGCAATGTCAAAAATCCCCATTATGGAATGGGGTGCTTTTTTCCTCCAATTTAGCTGTGTTTTGATATTTACGGCCCAAACTGAAGCCTAGATCTAACAGTGACGGTTCACCACTGTTCAGCTATCAGGATGCGACATGTAATGAATTTAAAAAAGGAGTTATTCAAGGGTGAGCAAAAGCTTGTAGCTACATTAGCCTTTTAAATTCAGTGCAAAGCTAAATAAGCCATCATCAGATGTCGAGCATATCTTGGTTAAACACATTAAGCTGAAAGGAAAATTGTGTAAATTAAAATTCTAGGAAGAGAAAGCAAATGTGTGTGTTTTTATGTGTGTTTGTGCATGTGTTTGTTTGTGTTCTTGTGTGTGTATGTGAAAGAGAGAGAGAGATAGTGAGTAGGAGACAGAGAAACTATCTTTCCCACCCTGTGCTGAAGTCCACGTGCTGTTTTGTTGGACATGAACAGGCGGGTCCTCAGCACGTCTCCAGCCAGCACTATCTCCAGGAATGTCTGTCTTAATTGCCATGTAATTATGCTGCCCAGTAATGAGTTCATTTTATGAAGCACACTTAAGGTCACACTTATAGCAGTAGAGTTCAGAAGCGTTTTTGAACCATGCTTTACTGATGCAAACACCACGTACAAGGTAAAGCCTGTCTCTCCCTGTTGAATAATCCAGTGCTTTTCTCTGGACACACCAGCTCTCAAACAACAGGATCTCTCTCTCTCTCTCTCTCTCTCTCTCTCTCTCTTTCTCTCTCTCTTTCTCTCTCTCTCTTTCTCTCTCTCTTTCTCTCTCTCTCTCTCTCTCTCTCTCTCTCTCTCTCTCT
>JBBIGA010000027.1:12034782-12042875 GCA_037576975.1 Alestes dentex | reverse complement strand
TTATGTGTGTGTGTGTGTGTGTGTGTGTGTGTGTGTGCGAGAGAGAGAGAGAGAGAGAGAGATTATTATGTGTAGGGGAAGGCAACAGGCTGAGAAAGGCCATGTTGGCTTAGTGAGCACAGAAATCTGTTCAAATACAACCGTTCAGATCAAAGGCTGCAGTAATACACAGAATAATGGCACAGAGGGAAGGGGATGTTTGTTTGTGTATGTGCGTGTGGGTGTGTGTGTGTGTGAGTGTGTGTGTGTGTGTGTGTTGTTTGTATTTGCGCGTGTGCGTTGGCATTTCTGACGCCTGGGACAGGCCAATAGAGACAGGAATCCTCCCCAGGGAGACACGGCTCTCCAGACAAATTCAATCTGTTTCAGCTTCAAACAGGTTGCATGCTGCCTTCCCCATGAGGATTAGAGAAACAACATGGCAACCTGGTGGCAAAGTTAAGTCTAGATCTCTCCTGATGCAGCATACATATGACTGGAGCAGTCATTATTGATTATGTTGACAATCGAGTCAGTAATCTATTGATTATTTAGTGATTGATTATTTGTCTATTATTAATTAAGTAATCAGTATTTAAAAGCATACACCAGCATAAACCTAATGCTGTGCATCTGGAGCATACTGTCTCTTTCCTCTGTCAGTGAAATAATCCCCTTGTAGTTAAAAAAGAAAGATAACATTGTTGATAGTAAATACATGCGTACTGCCTTTGGGCAGTTATAGCATCTTCCCATTAGATTCTTATATAGATTAGCATTAAATTAAGCATTTTTTGGAGACCATGACTGTGACTAAAGGCAGAGGTGTTTCAAAGTAACTAAATCTATACTAGTAAAGTAGTGGTAAAAATCCTGTTAAGGGAAAATCAAAGCACCCCTTCGGTTTCTAACAAAAGTAGAACAACATGCTGAATAGCTTGTGGAATTGCAGCAGAACCTCTCAGTCCGTCCAACATTAGTTTAGGATCTGAAGTATGTTAGGCTTTATTCTACACTTTTCAATAAACTCGTGGTCTAAACAAAATGTTAATACTCAGAAGTGAGAAGCCTAAGTAACAGTAAAGCAGTTACTAAATAACTAAACAATATCAAACCGTACAGCTGATTTAAAAAAGATAAGAAAGCTTTCAATTAGACTTTATTTTTTAAAAATATGTGAAAACAGCTTTACAGTTATGTGTCCCTCAGGCTCTGTTTTTACTGTAAGAGAGAGTAGTAGGAGAATTTCAAATTAAACACTTATTATTGATTCATCAAGAAGGCAGATTTGAGCAGATTTATTTAATCAAAATTCTCACAGCCAGGTGCTCATTTTTGTATTCATCGCCCTTAATAACATGGTTTAACAGTTAGCATTGCTGCTCAAGCAGTGGCACTGCACATTACCACTGAGACCTGAGTTCTGAAAGACTGTCCTTTAGCTAACAAGCCACACGTCTCTGTGCCTCAGGAAAAAAAGATTAGATGAGCAAATCTGCCTAGCATCACAAATGTGTGCCCACGCATGCACGCAAACACACACACACATACACACACACACACTCACACACACACAGACACACACAAACACACTCACACACACACAGACACACACAAACACACACACAAACACTCACTCACACACACTCACACACACAGACACACACACACACAGACACACTCACACACACACACACACACACACGCACACACACACACAGTGCAACTTAGGGGACAAAGTGAAGAAAGTGAGATCATGATGAAAGGAGATACAAAGTCTAAGATAGAGAGAGAGAGAGAGAGAGAGAGAGAGAGAGAGAGAGAGGCAGAGAGAGAGGCAGAGAGAGAGAGAGAGAGAGAGAGATACATGAAATACGAGGAGGTGGGTGGATAAATAAAGGTCATACTTTGTGCCAGTACCCACAAAACACACAGCACCTGCCATACACATGTGCCCTTTCAGGCCAGTCCTATGACCCCTTCTCCTCACACACACACACAAACACTCACACAAATACAAACACACACATCAAAAATATATTGAAAGCACTCAGTCTGCAGTATACAGTGATGGAGTGATGGGAAACGACGTCTGAGTTTTTGTCATGTTTTTATACTTAATTGGCATTAAAAAAGATATGTTACTAAAAAAAAAAGACGTCGCGAAAACTGCCAGAGAAAAAGCATTTAGATTCGAATCAATTACATCAGTGCTTTGCTGCATAGTTGTTGCAATTACAGCTTTTAAGACGTCTGGTACAACAGGTAATTTGTATTTTTTACAGCATTGTGGTTTTAACCAATTGGCAGACCTTCTTCAATTCTCCAAGGTTATGAAGGTCCCTCTGTTGTTGCCATTTTAAAATCCTACATACGTTTTCTATGAGATTGCCTGCATGTTGGTCTTATTTTCTTGTGTCATTTTTGTTTCCCCAGTTTTTTGACCCATAAGAATTCTTCTCTAATATTCCCTGGTATATTGCTCCATTCATTATTTCCTTTGATTTAATGTAATGTCCCAGTATTGTTTGCAGGGAAATATCATGATGCTCCCACCTTCATACTTCACTGAGGGTATGTAAGGGTATTTATATGACCATTTGTGCAACCTTTTTTTCATCAAACATTGTAAGCTGAATTTTAAAAAGTTCATTTTTTACCTTTCAATTGTTGTCCAAGAGGTCTGATTTGTATAAATGTCTGTATGCAAGTTTTAGCAGAGGAGCATTGCATGTGGCGTTAGAATGGAGATGTTTGTGGTGCAGTTCCTATCTTTTTTGTTTATGCTCATTAATGTATAGTTTTTATTCATGTTTGTTAAAATCCTATATTATGGACATATACTCAATTGCTCAAAGCACGTGTATGGGTACTTTCCTCAGTATATCTATCGATACAATGGAGAAGGCAATATGAAGTGACGTCCTTTGACTAATCAGTTTGTTTTTGGCTGTGCTGTGAGCATCTTGACCACAGCTGCAGATGTGTGTTTTGTGGGTGTGTTGATGAGTCGAGGTGTTTGTTTAATCGGACAAAGCAAAAATAAATCATTTTAGTCAGAATAATGCCAGGGAGTATCTAAATGCATCATGATTAGCTGATCTTTTTTATTGTACTGCAGAATGTACCACAACTGCAACATGGGATAACATGGTTGCAATAGTAGTGTTATGTCTATATCATGTAGCCTCATGGCAACGATGAATTAGCCTTGGACCTGCCGTTTCAGATTTGTTTTTCTCCCTCGCTCTCCTGTTTCTGCTCTGTCATCCCTCTTTCTCTCCCCAGCCAGCTCCTCTAGAATAGCACTGTCCTGGACTCCACAGGAGTGACTGGCAGAGTACAGGGAGAGAAGTGTGTGTGTGTGTGTGTGTGTGTGTGTGTGTGTGTGAGTGCGTATGTGTGTAAGGAGCCGTTTCATAATGCAGTAGGCTGTGACAAAGTCAGTCACAACAAAGTCAGCAGTGTCAAGCAGTGCTGTGGCTATGGCTGCTTAGGCCAGTGACATGGGGGATATGAGGTGGAACAGGTGGAGAGGAAGAATGTTTTGGCTAAGACTAGTATTCACAGTGAGAGTACACCTAGAGCACATTCTGTGTCAAAGTTACGCACTCACTACCCGCTTTAGTAAAAACTCCTACCTTGTACTCACCCACTTTTGCCTTGGTGAGGTCGCCCAACCTTACAAGCCTATTATATATATAGGAGTTCAACTGGTAATGCTTTACTGAAGGGTGGGATTCTTAAAGCTACAAGTCAACTGACATAAGCTACACTACCAGTCAAAAGTTTGGACACACCTTCTCATTCAGCCATTTCCTTTGCTTTTATTATTGGCTGCATTGTAGATTAATATTGAAAACATCACCTGTTGCTCTGATGAGAGCTTTGCACACTCTTGACATTTTTTCAATCAGATTCATGAGGTCTCAACCTGGAATGGTATCTAATTAACAGGTGTTCTTCGTCAAGAGTTCATTAGTGGAATTTCTTGCCTTGTTTGGGATCATCAATTGTGATGGTCGGGTTGGTACACAGTTAGTGATCCTGTTCCACTACGGTTCTACTCCACATTATGGCAAGAACCAAGTAAAAACTAAGTAAAAAGAAACAACAGTCCATCATTAACTTATTACAAAACATATTCTGGTTTGTTTAACACTTTTTCTGTTTACTGCATAGTTCCACGTGTTCCTTCATCATTTTGTTTGTTTTTGATATTAATCTACAATGTAGAAAATCATGAAAAAACAAAGAAAAAACATTGAATGAGAAGGTGTGTCCAGACTTTTGACTGGTAGTGTACGTTAACATTTGATTTATCCCAACAAGCATTGTTTGTCATAAAGTGTTTTAAAAAATGTCATCACAGAATGAGTTATGAGACCTGCTGTTGAAAGAAGCCTTCATAAATGTTTATACAGGTATATGTCAAGGTATATGAAGAGCTAATCAAGGTATCATTTGGCCATAGAGTAAAGTCATCATAAAATTAAAGAGTATTATTTGAGTCTGCATTTAACACAGTAGTGACACTGACAGGGTAGTGGTATTGTAGTGTGTGTGTGTGTGTGTGTGTGTGTGTGTGTGTGTGTGCTGCTTCTTGCTGAATGACTATGTTCTCTTGGTCTGTGACTATTCCTGGACTAGTTCTATTCACTTCTGTGGCTGATTGCTTTTGGAGCACTGGACACTCTATGTGAAGTGCCTCTCATCTCAATACTAGGCCCACTTTGGTTATCCTCCCGGGGTCTGTCTGTGCTGAATTAGGGGAGATTTTATAAGCTGAGCTAAAAAGAAACTGCTGATGTCCCCCAACCCACATACACAGATGCTGCAGTGAGGAAGAGCAGAAAGGACTGAGTCATTATAGCTTGCCTGAGCCTCACAGACAGACAGACAGATAAACTGACATACACACTTTCTGTTTCCTAGTGGTTGCTGCAACACTGAACTGCTCACGTCATAATATTGAACACGGAAGAAATGTTTTGACTGCCTCGTGTAGAGTGACATGAAAGGTTTCTAATAAATACAATGGTATCAACCGTTACATGTTCATAAACACATTCACTATCTCTTCATGTGTATATTCTCCATTTATTATTTGGGAAAGCACAAACCAGCTGCTAAGCAATGTTCTGCTGCCATAATTGCTGACAGTGGTGGTCTTCTCCCAAATCTCTTGGGGGTGGGGGTAGGGGCTGTTGTTGGGATGATGGTTAAGGTGACTCGTGCAGTGGGTAAATTAACAGCTAGCCAACTTAACATAATTACACTGCAGTGAACAATTCGTTTTTGCAGGTCACCTCACGTACCAGTACCACCAGTAGCCATTAGAAACAGAACAGCTGGCTGCCTTACACAAGGTCATCCCCCGATCAAGACCCAGACCCCTCCCAAAGAGACAAAAATAGCAGTTTGGGGGAGGGGGGGTGGTCTTAACAGTGTTATGAAGGCAGTACCCCCCAATTAAGGAGGGGTAATTCACACTCTGCACCAAGTGTGCATGATAGAAGCATGTTAATCAGGCCCATAAAGACTTTCTACCAGACTGAAATCACTCATAAAGGGTAATACTCCACAGCACACAATGGATGCTGATTGGACACTGATATTCAGAGGCAAGACAAACTATCCAGAATAGTCATAGTTAGTGTATCAGTGTGGCAGATTCTGATATAAAAATTCCCTCCTTATGGTGTGAACAAACCACCCCTGTCTAGAGCTCATGTCGACTGATATACTAAAAGGACAAAACTACATGAACCCCTGACTCTCATCACACCTATACGAATTTGTTGTACATCCCATTCCAAGACCATAGGTGTTAATATTGAGTCATCGCCCCCCCCCCCCAGTGGCTGAATGCCCTGTATTAGGAATGTGCTGTAGGAATTTGTGCCCATTCACTCAAAAGAGCATTTTTTAGGTCGGGCTTTGATGTTGGATGAGAAGGCCTGGCTCGAAACCAATCCAGTTCATTACACATTTATTCAGTCGCATTAAGGTCAGTGCTCTGTGCAGGCCACTGTAGTTTGTCCACATCAGACTTGTCAAATCATTACCTTTTAAGGGTACAATCATGTTGATTATCTACAAGATCTTTCTATGCTGTCGCATTAACATCACCTTCACTGAAACTGAGGTCTTGCCCAAACCCTAAAAACAGCCCCAGACCATTATTCCTCCTTCACCAGATTTTACTGCTGGCACTATGCATTTCGGTAGGCAATGTTTTTCAGGCGCCTACAGATTTATCTCTCCAGCAAAAAAAGTTTCCACTGTTCCAGTAGCAAAATCTGGAGGGGAGTCCACTTACTTTTGGCCATTTGGACATGTGGCTGATAATGTTGGCTAATAGCTCAGTGGGTAGGATACTCGCCTCTGGACCAAGAGGTCATGGGTTCGAATCCTACCTTCAGCATACCACCACTGGGTTCCTGAGCAAGACCCTTAACCCCAAGTTGCTCCAGGGAGACTGTCCCCTGTAGTTAGAGAATGGAAGTCGCTTTGGATAAAAGCGTCTGCTAAATGCCGTAAATGTAATAGTGTGAGCCTGTGGAATTACTGATGTCAGCAAAAATTCTGTATTATATTTAGTGGCTCACAATGAACAGACACCTTTTTAGGATTTATTGACCGACTGTATAGACCAGCTGCACAGAGAGAGGGAGAGCGAGAGCGAGAGAGAGCAGGATGGAAAACAAATGAGAGACAAAATGAATCAGATGAAAGATCAGGGGATGTGGAGACAGGAAAGAGTAAGTGGGTACTGTGGGGGCATTCAAAAGTGGGACACTATACACACCCCAGCAGTGAGTGCAGCTGGGACACTTGAGTCGATCAGCAGGTTAAATATAGACATTTAGGGCCCAGCACGACCCTCACACCTCACCATACACACACAGCTACACGACCACCCACCAGGACGGCTCACCAGCACCTCGCCTAAAAATACAACCTCCAGACCTCCCGAGTTCCACGCTATTGCATTGCATATGTTCTTTTGGAGCCTCTCGTTGGTTGACTGGCACTGAAGCTCTGCCCCATCACACTTTCTGTTGATGCTAGGGCTCTCTCCTCCTCCTGACGAAGCTTGGCGTACAAACTGCTTATTCCAGCTCTGCCTCTGACACACTAGAGAGGACAAGGGCACAAACAAGACTGCCCTTAGTAAATTTGAGTGCTTGTACAGTCCTAAACCATTAGCAAAAGAGGAGGGGGGAGCGTAATTTAAAGCTACATGGCTACACAGCGTTTGGTACAGTGATTGTGAAACGTCAAAACACTGCAACATCATGGTGAAACACCACCATTATGGCCGGAAACCACCGACACATTCTCCTGTGTCTAATGGAGCCATGTAGAGCTTGCATGGGCTTGCTAGAGCCTGGCGTGTTGGAAGGTTTCTGTTGTGGCAGGTGGAGCAGCACTGTTTTCTGGAGTTTCAAGAGACAGTGCCTTATTTGGGAAAAGTAATTTTCACATAGTTACGTTTGTTAGCCAAGTAGGAAAAAACTTTTGTCAATATAAGACATTAGTATGTTGCAGCTCTTAGCTTCAAGAGTCTTCATTGCTACAAAGAGTTGGTTTTGTCTAAATAATGAACGACACTATTCCTTTATGAACTAGGCACTAGAGAGAGGTTTGAGTTCTAATGAGTGCTGACATGACAACAAGGGGATAAATCCTGTGGGGATCTGTGGGAATTATTCCAGAGACGGCACGGTCACTAAAATTGGCACAAATATTTGCTCATGATCCAGTTTTCCAGTAAATAAATCAATCTTTAGTGTGTTAAGTACATATGGCACAGACTCAATGCTAGGTATTGGGCCAATTTTTACAGAAAACGCTGGATTGGATACATGTGTCAGGTTCGCTGTTTGCTTCTTTCTGCCAGGTAGTAGCGTTTGAGCAGTTTAGGCTTGATTGCTTACTTTCAGATGGTCGTATTAAGTGAGACTAATTTAAAACAGCTCATTTGAAGCTTGGCAGTTTTTGAAACCAAAAATGTTGGACTGGATGCTTCAGTAGTTCAGAAAAGTCTGCGTAACGCGTCCCAAGTTACCGCAAACTGGCAAAGATGAAAATTTATAAGAGCGTGAAAA
>JBBIGA010000027.1:12010807-12030982 GCA_037576975.1 Alestes dentex | reverse complement strand
GAGAGAACAGAGAGATAGAAAGAGAGGGAGGGACAGAGAGAGAGAGAGAGAGAGAGAGATAGAGAGAGAGAGAGCAGTAGGCCTGTGCTGTTATTTCACAAGAGGTCCTCCTCAAGCCTATGTGGACTGTCAGGGTGATGCAGCAGTGACACCTGGTGGCCTATCAGGAAAACTCCACCCACGATCAGTTCAAGACTTTTCATTTGAAAATTTTCACTGCAGGCCTTGTTACAAATTCACTGTTATTGAATGGGGCATTAAAAGGACAATTTACTCTTTTCCCAGATCTCTTACCTAGAATTATTTTTGCTCCTCAAATCCATGTGACTATAAGTGGCTCCTTATAGTCAAGCATGAACACACCTCACTGCGAACAGAGGGATTTTTTCCCTTGCATTTAACCCATTCACCAAGTGAAGCAGTGGGCAGTGAGCAGTGTGTGGGGACGGTACCTCGCTCAAGAGTACCTCAGTGGTGCCACTAGCAGTCCTGGTATTCAAATCCACGACCTTCTGAACACAGGGGCAACTCCCTAACCAGTAGGCCACTAGCTGCCCCTTAAAGAAGGTTTATTTTAGGTGTAAAAATCTCTGGTTTGACTTACCTGAGAAATATGCAGCACATTTATCAGATTATTTAAGAAGGTATCAGTCACATAGCAGTAATAAAACAACACCAGCAGTTAATTTCCCATGAAATTGAGTTTAATAGATTGTTAAAAATAAGGCTATGATGCTGTTTTAGCAAACATTGAACAGGAAAAACCACAGTAATGACAAGCTGTGACAACCACAGCACATCCTGTGAGATTTAGGGGATCAAGCAACCATCCACGCGTATGCGGACACAGGCACACTCATGTTTGCAGCTACTGGAGCTACAGCACAACTCTGTGCTGGGTGGGTGTCAGTCACCCACCCACACCCACACACACACACACACACACACACACACACACACACACACACGCACACACAAACTCATACGTACACAAACACACACCATTCCACCCAAAAAGGTGGCAATAAACAGGGATTTGAACAAATACGCCGCAGTGTCCTTTTAAAAAACATGCATAGCTTAGTAGAATGAATGTGTTGATTTTCACATGATCCACACGGAGGTTATTCTGTATACCCTACCTACTTCAGTCCATGACGTTACAGTTATTAAACCAGTATTAATGCAACTCTTTCACAATGTCTGCGCGAACACACCACACAAATCGCTTCCGAGTGTGTCTGACATCACACAAGTTATGTCAAACTAATATAATTTGTTCATGTATAAAGTTACATTCTGAACCTCAAAGTTCATTATGAAAAATAAATACTGGAATGGCATTACCAACGATATGAATAATCCCTTTTTGAGCTGGAATAAAAACAAAACTGGACCACCTGTTAGCCCCGTTTTTTTTTGTTTTTTTTTTCTCCTTTTGGAATACAAAAGAAAAATCATCAAACACTGGCCAGCCCTGCGTTCGTTTTGACACACACCACCAAAGAAAAGACTAGCGTCTCACACACAAAGTGTACAAAAACAGCAAAGGAAGGAGAATAAGAACATACTGACAGGTTGAAGCGTTCCAGACTGTACAGGTAAACACTTGAGGCAAGACAAAAAAAACAAATGAGCTAAAAAACACTGGCTTAGCACATGGAGACAAACGACTTAAGGTGCAACACAAACCACTTTTGATAAAAATCCCTGTCAAGGAAAAGGAAACTCAGAAATGACTCCTATAAAAAAAAACGGATCGCTGATTTTGTGTTGAAAAAAACGTCACCAATGCAAGTGACTGTCTCTAGGCTGTTAAGCATTTGTTCTTAGTTCTACAGTTTTTTTTTCCTTTGGTAACAGGGTAGTCCCTTTTGAACGTAAAATACATCACATGTTGGTCTTAGAATAAGTGTAGATGTACGTTGGTTGCTATTTTAAAGTGCCAGCAAGCTAGCTCTAGCATAAAGGTGCACGCTAGTCGGACTCTAGAGCTAGGGCCTTGAGGAACGAGAGACTGGACTTCTCCATGCAGGCAAGAGAACACCCCAGAACAGAGACATGTCTACACACATATATCTCTACACACCATGCCTGTAAGGTGCTAGGACAATGCATACAGGACCCATGCCACACAGACAGTGTTCTGATGCTCTAAAAACATCTAACGCAATACAGTCCCAGTGCATGTAACCCACAGCTCCAGAAGGTGGTCCGCTCTGTCTTGCACAATGCTTAATCAAACGAACACAACATACAAATTTAACCTGCCTTATAATCCCTTATATAGTAAAATGTGGGTTAATACACTAAGTCACGGTGTAAACTAAAAGCGCTTGTTTCTTTCACTGATCCCTGTGTTTCAGGTCATTTTTTAGACTGTGCCCTCAGGGTTTACAGTCCTGGACGGATTCATCTGCTCCCTTTATTCATCTCTGCCACTGTCCCCTCATCTGATTCCCGATTTACCTTCATGCCTTGTTGTGAACAAACTACCAGGTTCATAGAAAATGATGAATTTCAAAAAATGTATAAATATGAAAAGATTCACCTATGATGTGGGTTGCTGCAACTCTTCTAATAATAACAGGAATCGTAATAATAATAAGAGTGAAATAAAAAAAGAGTAACGGAGGCCCGCGTGGGGTCACTCGATGAGGGGGGAGCTCTCTGTTGAACCTGAGGCAGTGATTGGACGGTCACTCGTCACCGATGGCGACCTGCCAGACGATGATGTGGCTGCGCTCGGTTTTGGGCGGAGTGGACTGTAGCTTGATTGTGGACTCCAACGACTCTTCATCCTCACCCGCTCCCCCTCCATCTTCATCACCTGCCATAGACAGAAAAAACAGTAATTCGAAAAATCAGGTACTGGTTTCTGACACTGTATGACATCCAGCTATGTATAAAAATGGCCAAAATGACTTTTTTTTTTTTTGTCCATTTAAAGATAACAGGATGTCAGAAACCATGTAAACCGGCCGATTTGAGATTTCCCAGCCACTTTTTGAAGCATTTTGAAGCATGAAAGTGATGATTTAGGTACAAGTCTAATGCTAATGTAAGAAGCAGTGCTGGCTCAAGAACACTTGATTTTTGAGCCAAGCTTTAAATGATCATCCCCTTCAACCATGCTCCTTTTTTTAAAAAGGCCAAACAAAACAACTGCAGAACAAATGCAGAGCAATACTAATACTGAGTCCTAATACTTCTTCAAGTACTCAGATCAAAGCAAATAAGAACTCCAAGTACTCAAATCAAACTCTAAATAAAAATAGATACAACACCTAAAGAGAAAAAGAGAAGGAGACGCTGCTCTTGAGGATTTTTGCATTTGTAACTCTGAAAATATGTCCATTCACTGTGCTAGCAGGAACTACACTCAGGTTATATGTTGAGCTGAACACTCAAACAAGGGACCAGCAAAATGGCACCCCTCGCTAGATGGCACCTCAGACAGCTGCCTATGTCGACTATGGCTTAAACCAGTCCTGTTAATAAGAAAAACTCGGGCTGCAAATCTGATCAAATGCACGTTGTCTCGTTTTGGCCCTGTACGTATGAAAGATCTGATTTCTTATTTATTTAAATCGGCTCCATGCTTGAGTGTACTCGATACTCTAAAGAATGTAGCACGTGTAACATGTGGTGCCTAGAACTCCTACCCATCCTGAAGTCGATGTAGCCCTCCCCTCCACTCATGACCAGCATGAACTTGGACTGCAGCTCCTGTGATGGACTATCAGATGAAGGAGTGTCTGAGTCTTGGGTCACACTATCAGGTGTTATTGTTGGGGGGACAACCTTCCCTAAAGACAAATACATAGAAACACACCTGATTCAGCAAGGAAACAGGTAAAGTGGGGGGCACTATGATGACACTAAAAGAGGAAATTCTCCATGACTTATGGTCTACGATTGGTGGGGGGGCCTCATGATACAATATTATCAAACTACTGAAACCAAGATTAGCGCAATTTGTTCAAGTGTTGCTGTCGGACAATAACCTTTTATCTCCAAAAATTTTACAGGAGAAGAAAGAGAAGTTAAATAAAACATTAGAACATTATAGAACAAAATAGAACATTAGAACAAAAACAGAACATTAAATAAAAGTGACAGAAAAGAGAAACTTCTTGTACAATTTATATTGGTCTGTTTATCAAACATTTTAACACAATTTAACAGACAAATGATGTTTTTAAATTATGAGAAAATTATGAAAAAAAAAAGGTTCTTTCAACAGTGATGATAGATTTGTAATCCGCTGAATACGTCATATTGCAATATTTTAGTCCAAAAGTATTCTGAGGCCTTTCTTATCAGTAATTTCTGCTTATTTAAGGTGCACATATTGAAACAGCTGTTATTTTAAACACATACGAATTTCCATAAAAAGCATTTACCAATAGAATTGGCCTTTTCCCTAATTAATGCTTTTGTGCGTGACTGCAACCAAATCTCTATTTGCAGCTGGTGGCCTAGTGGTTAGGGAGTTGCCCCTACAATCAGAAGGCTGTGGGTTTGAATCCCAGGACTGCTAGTGGCACCATTGAGATACCCTTGAGCACAGAACCCCACACATTGCTTCCCGGACGCTGTTCCTGGCTGCTTCACTTGGATTAAACGCAGAAAAAGAACTTTGTGCTGTTCATTCTGTACGTTATGGTGTGTTATAAGAAATGGTCAGTTTACACTTGCGCTTTTAACACCCTTGATTTGGGAAAAAAAACGTTGGATGTCGACAAACTTGGACATACATTCCATTATTTCAATATTACTCCCTGTTTCCTCAAACAGGAAACTTTAGTTTTACTTCTCCACCACTGATAAAGGACTTGATCCCACCACAAATGAAACGATCCCTTCTTGTGAAGGCAGAACAACCAAACAATACAAATCTTGTGAAATGAGATCTTGTTTAAACAAATTAAATAATTAAATACCCTTACTTGGATAACTATATTTCACCTAAAACAAAAGAATCTGCAGTACTGACTTTGTCTGATTCATATTTCACCTAAAAAAAAAAAAAGAATCTGCTGTATTGACTTTGTCTGATTCAGTTTGTGTGGGTATATGATACCTGGTACTGCAACAAAAAACTTGACAGCATCTCTGTGTCCATGGAAGCAGAGCTGGGCATGTGCCATGGAACAGTAGGGCACGTAGGAGCCGGAGGTCCCGCTGTCCACACTCCCGTCCCCGAACACCCGCACTGCACCGCCGGGCCGGCTGGCTATAACCCCCACGCTCTTATTGGCTGTGGTATAGAGACAAACAGCAGAGAAAGCAAACATTAACCTCAAGTCTCAAAGCAAAGTCATACAATTTCTGCTCTACATTAAGGGCGACTGTTCAGTGAAAAATCAAATTTACACAATTTACCCCTTAGCCCAAATGTACCCGGTCAATCAAGACATGGTTGGTGTTCAATATTTGGCTTCTTACACTGTACGACATACTGTTGTATACAAAACAGGCAAAAGTACAGATGAAATTCAGGCTTCACAACAGCTGCTACTGCTGTTTTCAGCTATGCAATGTGCACAGACAACAGTATGTCATACAGGGCCAGAAACTACAGAAGTAAATCTACTTGAGATTATTTAAGAAGTCAACACTGTTAGAGGCAAAAGAACAAGTATTTAGGTATCCAGTTTATATAATAACAATTGGTTGTATACGATACAAGCATATAAGTTACATACATTCATATGAGCCTCATAGGTCCAGTGCAAAAAAAACATATCCTGACTGACTGATTCCTTCTGAGATAATGGGGAAATTGTGTACATTTCCACTATAACTTTAAGTTCAATTAGTGGAACAGTGTGTCTTAGTGGAACCACAGCAAGATGCACAGACTGACTATTTTCGGCCACAGAGATGAGGTGAATGTTAAACAAGTTAAAGCTCACACACCCCAGCTTCTGAGTCACAATATAAAAGAGAGAGGAACAAAGAGAATTATGGAGAGAGAGAGAGAGAGAGAAAAGAGAGAGTGAGAGGCAGTGAGAGAGTGATAGAGAGAGAGAGAGAGAAAGAGGAGAGAGTGAGAGAGAGCGAGAAGAGAGAGAGAGTGAAAGAAGAGAGAGTGAGAGAGTGAGAGAGAGACAGAAAAAGAAGGAGAGTCATTCATCCAGTTTTCAGGAGGACGATCAAGGTGCACAAGTAAGCGCAAGCTTGCATAAAGCAGCAAGGCGAGGTCATGTCACAGTCAGTCTGCTGGACATGTGGCGGGTTTCCCACTCACCCCTCAGCCTGAGGAGTCCATGCTGCAGACCCACAGCTATGAAAAGAGGAGCCCAGAGGAGAGTCAGAGACAGGACAGACGAGGAGAGAGTAGGAAAGAGATGTTCGGGAGGTCGGTGGTGCTTGAAGCCCACCTTTTACTACAGAACTTTTTAGCACATGAGATGTTCAGGTGTTAAGAATTATTCTTTGTCTTTTTTTTTGTTAGTCTTTTTTTCACATAAAAGTTCTATGCCAATTTAAGGGGTCATCGTAAACTTTTAGAGAATCAGAAGTGGCTCTTCTATGTCACACCTTTCGCACCTTTGCTTTTAAGAAGTGTGGATGAAAACCTATTCTTCAAACCAAGGAAGGTCATCTAGGGAACAAACTTATTAATACATAGCTGTTACACTTCAGTAAAACCATAGCAGGTTTTTTTTTTTTATTTTATTGATAACGAAAAAATGAGAAAAATGTATAAAGGTGTCCTTATATTGTTTTATACAGCAACAGGCCTTTTAATGTGAGAACCTGTGCGAATAGATGCATGGACTCACACTCCGACAGGGGAATGGAGATGATGACACCGTTTCCAGTTCCAACCCAGAGCCGGTTACAGGACACAATGAGAGCTGTGATCCTCACGAAGGAGAAGCCCAGTTTACCTGTGCCTGTCAGTAAAAAAAGAAGAACTCAGTGACAGCAGTGACACCGTAACAGAAAACAGGTATTTTAACCCTCCTAGGGCCCTCCTGGCAATGCACCTGGAAACTTTTTTACAGTTTATGTAGTTTATAAGTTATAGTTTATATGATATCGAACAGAAGTTGTAAGTATAGGAAGCGATATTCGATTTTGAATTTGGTAAAAGTTGCTGTCTGAACAGCAGGGCTGAACCATCTAAACATTTTTATATCTAAATCGCAAAATACATTTACATTGTGCGACATCGTCTTAAAAAATTTAATTGTGGAAATTCAGTAATAACAAAATCCATTCATGATTCAAGCTGATCAGCAGCATGTTCAAACAACAGCAACGCCTCAACCTGCACTTAGGCTTCCCCGCCCCAGAGTTGGCATGTTAGGGAAGAAGGTAAGCTTCCTCCTCCTCCTCCTCACCTAGCATCTTGCTGACATAGGGCTCAATATCCACATCTTGGAGGTGCTGGAAAGTGTGGGCGTGGAAAAGGCGCAGGGTGGAGTCCAGACGAATGGACACCCAGATGCCATCACCCACCCAGGCCAGCTGACGCACCTGACTCTCCTTCCGAGGGTGGGCATCAAACGATTTCTGGAAACACAAATAACCCTTAGTCGTGTAACCTGCTATCCATCAAGAACATAAGAAGTTTCGGATCACTTGTCATTTAAATTATTGTTATTTTATTCAACAATGTTTATGTATGTGTCATACACACATGGACACACGAGGTGTTACCAAAGTAAGTCTAGGATAAATAAACTGTACTTGTCTATTTATTATTATTGATGTTTTCTTTCCTATGCAAATCAATGCAACTATGAGGCATTTTGGGTGTTTATAAGTTCATTGTCACTGTTCTATACTTTCTTTACTCAGTATGTAATCATCTACAGCTCTTTGTCATTCTGAACACTCAGCTTTTTTACAGCTTCCTATAAATTGTTTGAGCAGTATAAGATAGTATAAGCAGTAGCACCTTAAAAGAATCATTTTATCCATGTACCTGCCATTAAACTGTTTTAATTGAACAGTGATCCCAAACTTTTGAAGTGCAATTTGAATAGCAGTTTAATATCATTTAAGGGTCTACAGTCCCAAGAACCACCCAATCAATATGTCAGAACACTAAAATGGGTATGAACCTCTATCTTCATTGCTTTGGGCTGGATGACATAGATCTTGTTCCTGTAGCCGCACCACACTTTATCATGCACCACCGTCATGCAGCGGATGGAGTGGTGAGGTCGGCCCAGGTCCAGCAAGTGGTAGTTGGTTAAATCCCACTGGCCGTCTATAAAGTAGGACAAAGAAACAATATTTTGTCACATACAGTGAGATTTGTGGAATCACTATAATATTCACAATGAGGTAGATGAGGGCCTTACCTAGACCTCTGTGGAAGATGGCTAGTGTACCATCAGCTAAAGCCACTAGCACTCGTCCTTTAACATGACTATGGAAAGAGAAATCAAACAATTGGTTACTATATATATATATATATAGCTAAACTTAAATGTCCACAATTATCAACTTACCCACCCCAAATGAAGCAAATGAAGATTGATAGGAGCATTTTTACATTTTTTTAGATAGCAGCCTATCATAGCATTACAACCCAATTTGCTTCTGTGAAGTTCTGTAAGTCCTCCTTGCGAGTACTCAGCAGTTTAATATGGTTTGAGACAAGTGTGCAATAGCCTGAGCATGCAGTTTATATCAACTGCTATTTAGCAGATGCTAATTGGTATGGTATAAGTTTCCATTACCTGTAAGCTACATCAGCCTCGTAGCTCCAGTGCAAAACTACAGTAGCAAACTTCCAATGTCAACTACATTTTGGGAAAACTGTAGTTTCATGACATTTGCACCATGTATTAGAGCCCATGTGCTTTTTCAGCACAAAATCCAAAGTGATGCGAGCAAATCCATGATTAAAACAGCACAATAAACCTAATCTAGCCATTTTGTAGTTCCTCCTGGTCGGATATACTCAAAGTTAGTACTAAAATTTATGTTTACTCATCCATGAATTCCTCACCCTTCTCCACTTACACTATATTGAGAATAGAATCCTTCAGCTTCACCGCATGGAGGCACTTCCTCCATCTGGCCACGGAAGAGTGCACATATAAGCTAGAGGAAAAATGGAAAAAGAGACGAAATAAACAGGAGTGCACGTTTGTGAGAAACCCATCGTCTCACCAGACTAAAGTGGTCTGTGCAAAGATGGCAGCCAAGCAGCTAAATACCATTCTGACATTTCTCTACAAATAGCATGGCTTAAATACCATTCCTACTAGAGGGAGAGAGGAATGGAGGATACGTAAGCGTGGATGTGTGTGTCTCTGTGTCTCACCAGCCGTTCTGGGCTCCCAGCCACATGGTGGGCAGTTTGCTGCTCATCCTTTGCGTGTCTTCCCTGGCCTGGTCCTGCTCGCTGCCTGGAGACACCGCGCCATCTCTTTCCTGGCCCGTCTCTCTGAAACACACACACACAAGTCAAAATACACACTCCAGTCAATTTATTAATAAATGTAAATTAACAGACCATGACCATTGCAGAGGTGGTTATAGTGACATTAGTATGTTAATCACTTTATTTGATCCCCGCTACATAACACTGATATCCTTACCATACATATGCAGCAGAAGACCTCATATTATGTCACATGTCTTTACAGATTATGTTCATTAACAAGACACTGTCATGTTTACATTACTGGTAAAACTGTCAGGACAGCTGCGACAGTGTTTGATGTCATGCAGTTTATTTCACATGCTAATTTAAAGTTACAGCATCAAAAATTAGTATCTGTCATGACTATTACCAGTAATGGTAACATGACATTGTTCTAATAAGGGACATAATCTATCATGACAGCTCTTGACAGCTCATGACATAGCACTACTGTGGAACCGGGATGTCAGTTTTATGTACAAAGGTTCAAATAAACTAGGCTTAGTTTACCTCACTTCCTTTTAAGAGTTACTTATCTGGGTAGCTTTCCATCTATGAATATGCATTCTATTAATATACAATCAGGAATAGTGTTGCTGTACCCACCGCCAGTACCACCTATCATTACACAGCAACTACAGCCTTAGACCTGCTTCCCACTCATCTGTCAGCTGTCTCAGTAATGGAAACTGGACTATTTATAGACACTCATGAGATTTAATTTTATACCTGAGCTATTACCACGTTATGCTGTCAGGCTTGAGCCTTCATTTTTGAGCCAACCTTTCTGACTGCTCTGAATATTAGCCTTCATTTTGTTGCTTGTTTTGCCTTCTGGATTTTGTTTGCTGTTTGAAACTGTTTTTGATCGAGTTTCAACTTGTCCTGAGCTTTTGACCTCGACCTCATCATTAGATTGTCAATTAACTCTGCTGATGCAGCCAACTTAAAAATCCCTCTTTATTCTTTACAAACTGCTATTTTTGTCTCTTTGGGAGGGCCTGGGTCTTGATCGGAGGGTACAGTACCCCCAGTATCCGCCGTAATTTGAACCATGGGCCCAAGTCCAAAAAGCAATAAAGAAAAAAACAACAAATCAAAAGACATGTCAGTTTATAAACGTACACATTAACAAAAACATCGGAGCTACTTTGAAAACCTGTGTACTGAATACAAGTTATTTATTTTCTTATTTATTCTTGTTTTGGTTTGCTTTTTTTGATTTTGTCGTATGTCCTTGAGGGCCTTGAAAGGTGCCCTTAAATAAAATGTATTATTATTATTATTATTATTATTATTATTATTTTAAGGCTCAGAGCTCCGAGTTATAGCAGAGCCTTGAACTCCCGTACACACAAACAAATATGTTGCCATTGCAGAGCTTCAAATGTAATTCAGAAATAAACTTTTTGAGCTGCTATCATTTTTGTTTGCACATCTTTGCGCTCATATTTCATAAAAAGAAATTAGAGCAGAAGTTTCCCAATCTTTCCCATAAAAATCTACTAGTAAGAAATGATTCCAGGGTGTTTAAACATTAATTTACAATAAGAAAGAAAAATACTGTTTCTGATTGTTTATTTTACACTATTGTTTATTTCATGAAAATCTAATAGTGTGAAAGAAACATTAAATTAACATTAACAAAGAAAAATACTGTTTCTGAGTCACTCAAAAGGCAATTCATAGCTAACACTGGACAATATAAAGAAATTCAGCATTAGTAGAAATTACAACTCACTGTATCATCATGCTTTAATAAGTGTATAGTCTGTACTTAAAGGCTGTACCGAATCATTACAAAGAGACCACATTCATTTCTATTTAACCAATTTAAATGCAGTGCAGTGAGTTGAATAAAAACTATTTGCATTTTATATTTTGATTTATTTATTATAGATTTATATATTTATTATACTTTTTGCCATATCATCATCCCCTCCTCACTACTGTGTGTAACTTAAAAACCAGGATGAATCAAAGCCCAGAACACTTACAAAAAAATGACATGCACTCAATAATTTTACAGCTGTAAGGATTATTGCTGACACATCAGTAGGCGATCTCGGCCCTAGTTTTTTATTTATTTATTTTTTCATTTTACTATTCTCTATCTTCACTACTGAAGAGATTACTAAAATGAAAAATATTAGTCTTAATAACAAATTGTATGCATTAAAACACAAGGGCAATGTGCATTATGACTATTTGGTAAGTACCTTGAAGAAAGAAAGACATTTTCTCCCATTCTCTGTATACCCACCCTGCATTACTGTCTGTGGAAGCGGTGGGCTCTGTGGGCTGTGCTCCCAGTGGGTCTGTGAACACGTGCTCTGTGTAAATGCAAGGCTGACTGGCATCTGTGCCTGTGCCCTCTTCTTCTTCCTCAGTGGCCTCGGTGGCCTCCTCTGCTGTGGGGACTCCATCTTCACTGGGGCTGGGCTCCCTAGACAGCTCCACTGCACAAACATGAGGTTTGCATTAATAAGTGTTTATCCATAAACAAATTCCTGAGACTGATTACAGTTATTACCACCAAGAACCAAATCCTGATGGATGAGCTTTAAATAAGCAAGAACTAAATGCAAAAGAGTGCAGGAGGCCCAGCTTTTATTGGAGGCTAGGGAAATATTTTGAAATGTCATAAAACACATATTCATGCGTTTTTGAATTTCCTGAGTATGAATGTCAAAATTAACATATTCATCAACTTATTCTCTAACCTTCAGAAGTCCTTTACTAAGTTTCTACCGATGTTTTTCTATTTTATTTAAATATAAGTACCGGATCTGACACAGTTAACATGTTACTAGATATAAACTATTTGTCTTACTGTTGTTAACGGAGGTAACACATTTTCCTTAGTCGACCCTTCGAACCATCAGTCGTAATGTAGGCTGAAACCCTGCCGCTTGTTGCTGTGAAAGAATGCCTGATTGTTGCCCTCATACTCAGTTGTAGGTTTTACACTGCTTTTAAATCACTATATATTTAACACCCTTAGCAGATACATGAGATAGTACTTGGGGGACACCTGTGAATAAATCAAAGTGACAAAAGCAATGGCAAAGTGGACAAATCCAGGTTATCCTTCAAAGCCTCCTTGATAACATGAATGCAAGACAACAAGAAAACAAGAATGAGACGTAATCGCAAGACAATACAATTCTACTGAAGCAATAACTGTATATATGATACATAATATCCATAAGATATGCACTTATGGACAGTTTATACATTTCATCACCAATGTCCAGTAATACTGGGTCCAACATGCAGCCACTGTTGTTCTCACTGGACATTGGAAATGAAAATTAGAAACTGTGTTTTCCCAGTGGACATATAGATATTGCTTTCTCATGACAAAAATAATGAAATTGAAAAATCTTTCTACAGGGTCAAACTTAGGCACATTTTGTTTGACAACCCTAGTAATTCGGTAATTACACAATTAATTATTGGCAGGCTTCAGGTTCCCCTGTTCCCCTGTAAGAAGGGTCAAACACATAACAACAGTGTAACTGATGTTGTCTCTTTCTGCAACATGACTGTACACGTATTAGTTCTTTGCCAGAATCAAATACATGTAATCAAATCGATCAGAATCAAAAAATCAAATTTAGGCAAATTTTATTTGACAACCCTAGTCATTTGGTAATTACACAATTAATTATTGGCAGGTACCCCAGTCTGTCTCAATGTAAAAAGGGTCAAAAACATGACAACAATGTAAGTGACATTGTCTCTTTCTACAACATGAATGTACACTTAATTCATCAGAATCAAATCTTTAAACAAAAACAAAAAAGTTTACAATCCTCACTTTCAGCCAGCTTCATAAAAGACTAGGTGTCATATCAGAGCCCAATAATTAGTTCTTACCTCTACCCTTGACAGGACTGAGCTCTGCTGGAAGCTCACTGGTGGCTGTGCTGCCAGAGTTTGTCCCCTCCGCTGTGCACCCGACTGCCGAGATGCCACTCAGCGCTCCCTCGCTGCCCTGTGAGCTGTTACTGGCCACACTGCCGGTCAACGAGCCTTCAAGCCCTCCCTCGGAGTCCTGAGGAATTTCTTCTCCAGCAGGGTAATCTGTCTCTTGGATGCCTAAGATATAGGCACAATAATGAACAAAAACCCTTAATTTCCCCTCACTCTCTTAACTCTCCTTAACTCTCTTTACACTGTCTTTCAGAGGGTTGGGGGTTCAAATCCCAAGACTGCTAGTGTCACCGCTGAGGTACCCTTGAGTAAGGTACCATCCCCACACACTGCTCCCCGGGTGCCATGTTGGCGGCAGCCCACAGCTTCACTTGGTGAATGGGTTAAATGCAGAGAAAGAATTTCACTGTGTTGTACTTGCATGACTATGCATTTGACAAATAAAGACCTTAATTTGCACTTTCTCATGAAAATATAACAAAAATGCAGCAAACAGCAACAATCATCTCAACTTGTCAAATATCAGAAATGCTGATTCACTACACTGATTCCTTATAGCTATCAACATTTTGAATAAAACAGAGCAGCACCATGAGCTTTCAACATATGTCAATGTATAACATCCCAATATTTACAAGTTTTCAATATATAATATGTATTTTTCAGATATCTGTTAAGAACAAACACAAAAGAATCAGTGGTAAAGTTAAGTGTGAGTGCCTTCAAGGTGGGCACGAACTCTTCTATTGTTCTTTTTTCCTGATCTTTAAGCAAGTCAGTAAAACCCCAACTTCCCCAAACACCCCTAATAAAATGACAGTATTTAGACAGTCCATTTGTGCAGTATGCCGTACAGAAACCACGTCATCAAGTGTACTCGAGATGTACTTAAGATGCACTTGAACTAACATGTGTGATCGAAAGTGCAACTCTACAGAACCAAACTTTAGATAGGTCTTACATCAGCTGTCAACTACAAAAACTAAAATGTACACATTCTTTCCCTTCTCTGAATCTAGCTGGATGTGTGTATGTGCGTGTATGTGTCGCTGACCTGGCACGCTGGCGATACACATCACATGTGAGTTGCAGACGTAGAAGCTGTCCAGCAGCTCAGAGGGCTGTGTGGCGTCCAAGATCATGACTTTGGTGGAGGAGTGGGTGCTGGTGCAGATCCAAACCCGGCTGGAAATCTCCAGCTGCACCGGCTCTCGCTCCTGCTCCTGACGCACCACACCCAACAGCACAAACACAGTTTCTCTGGCACTTTAATGGCTCTGCGTCCCAATACTTTTGTGCACTCTAGATAGATTTAATTCACAGTGCCTCTCAACAAACAAAAGTATTGGGACGGAACACCGTTCAACTCTCCGCTCCCTATCGTACAGGAAATAACGTCTCGTCTCGTTTTAGTCAACGAAAATGAAAAGACATTTTAGCATAGTTTTTATTTTGTAAACCACATTTAGTCTCGTTCTTATTCGTCAACAATATTACATTATATATTTCGTTTTGTTATCGTCACATGACCAGCATTTACGTTGCGTCTCGTCTAGTTTTTGTCACGTGATAAATTTTCGTTGACGACGATATTTAGTCATAATTTTCGTTGACGAAAACAACACTAGTACTGAACCAATTCTGAGGATGTGAGGCCTTTATCTGCAATAATCTCTTCTTGTTCTGAGACTGGGGCTGGGCACGTTAACACGTTATTATCACGTTAACACATTATTTATTTAACGCCGACAATTATTTTATTGCGTGTTAATGCAGGTTTTTTAAAAATCCTTTTATTTGAAAAGTTCGTTGTTTTTCTGTACTTGTGATGATTGTTCATCATCAATTATTTCACACTCTCACCTTGACCTCCTGCTCCAGCTGATCCAAGCTGCTCTCAGAGCCTTTTCTCTGTTTTGAACCCTCATTCTCAGTCACACAGCCATCGGCATACAGGCTTGATCCTGCTTCACGCGGACTCCCACCCGAGAGGTTCACTCCGGCCGCACACCACAGCTAAAGATATGACAGCAGATAGAATTTAGCAATATGGGCTTACTGAGATCTGAGATGCAAAATGCAAAACATTTAGGCCTCAGAAAAACTCAGCTAGCACATAAGACAAAAAAGACCAATGCAGCATGTTAATCAGCATGTTAAGCATGTTAGCATGGGTGTCGTCGCCATTCACTCTGAGGGGGACATGTCCCCTTCACATTTCATAATTATTTGTTTGGACCCCCCCACATTTAACATAAATAATTTGTTCACACAGCCCTGTTGAATCTTGAATCTTTCGCGAAAGAATCCGCTCCACTTAATCGATAGAAGAACACACACACCACTGCTCTGCCGATTCACTTCACTTGCATGCGGTGAGTTGGAGGTAAACCCGAGCGGATTTCCAGTGCTGTGTGTGTTCCAAACACCCCACCCCCTAAAAGGACGAGACTTTGCAGGCACGCAGTAACCCCGCCCCCATGCCCAAACTCCGCCCCCACACGTAGACCGCGTCCCCCTCACATTAAAAATGCTTTTGACGCCCCTGCATGTTAGTCAACCCATAGGTGAATGTCTCAATGATTGTTAAATGTCTACGACCAGAAAAAAGCCAAATTAATTAAACAGTTTGATTCAATTCAAAGAAAACAAAATTCAGAGATGTGTGCTTGTGAAAAGAAAGAGAGGAAACCTGCAATCAAACCCAAACAGCTGACCTTCATAGAAGCATCTTTCTGCTCCAAAGGTCTCAGGTACACAGGAACAGGCAAGTTCTTCATCTTGCTCTCTGCTTGCCCACCATTTGCTACCTGTGAAGAGGCATTAAATCAAACAAGGACTTCTGAAACTGCCTGACTTAAATGTTATGGATCATGTGAACAGGGATCACAGAAACCTGAATTTAAACAACAGTATTTACACAGACTTTACATAATTTAAGTCTCACTCTAAATGTACTTGATCTGCAAAGACACATTTGGTGTCCAGAGCATTCTTCTTTAGATTTGCACAGGAGCTATGAGGCTAATACTGCTAACAAAAAAGAGAAATTTAAGCCTCACTGACTTCCGCTGTGGAAACGTCATGCCAGAATCATCACAAACCTGAGATAAACTATTGCGCTGTTCAGTAATCTCAGAGAGATACTTATGTGGACGTTGGCACTGAATTGTTGCATTTACATATTGGCTTTAATAACATTGTTCCACGGCTCACAGTAGAATTGGCGGTGGTACGCGATCAACAGTGACATGCAGCTGTGAAAATAGCATTACTGGTAGAGCGTGACGTTTCTGTCGTGCGTGTGGTGATGGCGTTAGCCGCAATTTTATCCTAAAGTGTTCTGAATAAATGGTCATGTTTCTAATAGTATACTTCTACTGAAGTTCAGAGTTTGATGTACACGAATGGGTACATCTGGATTTCAACTCTGAGCATTCAGCGCCAACGTTCCAGAAAAAAATCTACTTCAAGAGTTGGTAATTGAACTCCTAACAGAATCAACCACTGGTAGTATCTGAATTTCCCTTCACTACTCCACAATGGAACATCTGGTTGGCCATTTTCCATCTACCGCCAACATATGTAAACCAGTACATGACAGTATTGTCATCTACAAAAAGGATCAAAAAGTACACCACATAGCTAAAAACCACACAAGCAACCATCTTGATGCCATCTTTCTCTTCTTGGCTGCAAATTTCACTTCTTGGCTGATTGACCACATTTGGATCAAAACTGTGTCAAATCTACACGTTTTACAAACCATTCCTTTAATGGTAGTTTCTTGCCTTGTATTTGCTGGGCAGACTCCAGCCGTGAGCCGTCATCCGTCCATCCTCCTTCTGCATGTGGGCTTTCACTTGGCGATACTGAGCCTTCTTCTGCTCCTTACGAGATGGAGAACTGCACGGGTCCATGCTGAGAGACAAAGAGAGAGAGGGTTGCAGTAAAGATCTGACAAAGAACATGCAACACATTAAGAAACATCTTCAATATGACCCGAAGTTTCACAAAGCTGCTGCTATGCTAAATAAGCCCTTACTCTTCTTTGAGGAAGTCGAAGGCTTTGGATCTCTCTGTGGGGAACTGAGAGAAGGTACTGCTCTTCCTCATGCCGCTGGGTGGGTTATACCTCATGTTTGAAGGGGACGCCTTCACTGCGCTGCTGGAGGTCGAGGGGCTGAACAGCCTGCTGAAGCTGGGACAGCACACAGAGAGAACTGATGCAGGGAGGGGGAAAGGAGTGGAACAGACATACTGAGCTCACACACACTCTCCCACACTTAAAGCATGCACGGGAACACCTGAAACATCAAAACTGCAGAAGCTATCGCGATGTAACTGAGCTGTTTGTTTCTCTTTTTAGCCTTCTTCTAAACAGCAATACACTTCATTGACCATAAATACACACAGTTCATTGCACTAAACAAGCCAGCTGCCTCTTACTTTTGATGCGGCACTTTGATCCTGTTTAAATAGGTAACTAATGTTTCATTATGAGTTTAAAATGGTAGTTTGGCCCATTACATAGATGTGTTAATTTGTGAAATGTTTCAAAGGTTTTATATTGTGTTCATTGAGCCCACACAGTGTGAACCTCGTGTTTAAAAAAGGAAATTATTGGTCGATTTGTCTGTTCAGAAATCAGAATTTAAACTGATCATAGAAATTCATTATCAGTGCATTCCTAGAGAGAGCACTTTCATTTGCAATAAGAGGCCAGTATAAGAAGGAAGGCGCAACAAGTTTGTTGTTCATCTCAAGAATGTAAGCACAGCTTCTGAGTACAGCTTGGCAGACTCATTGTTTCCATCTACTGTAAATATTTTTATCCTCAATAATAAGCATTTCGTATGGAAATATGGTTAATTATGAATTGTAGACATCCATGTGTTTTAGGTGTTTTTCAATACAAGTATTTGGGTATTTGTTCAGAAACACCAACGAGTATATGCGGCTTGAAAGGTACTGTTTGATCCGGTCCTATCAATTACACATGTATGATAACAACAAGTTGAGGTATCAGGAAAGTGAAATACAACAGTAGCTTCATTTAATTTGACACATCACAAGCCAAGCAACAAGTAACCCCACTACAGTGCACCATGAGTACTAATAATGTATTAATTTCAGAGAAGTGCAATAGTGGGAGACATCAAAGGTAGGGGCAACGCAAGGAGAAGTTGCTGGGCCATTTTTAAAACTGATGCATGGTTAGGCATTCATTTTCTCAGGTTTGGATTTAGGACAAGAGCGGAACATCCCAGATATGACTGTTCACCTACATGCTGAAGATCACAAACAAATCGAAGGAGAAAAGAAAAAGATGAAGAATTGAGTTTTCAACTTGACAAACACCCATCAGATGATCAGAAAGACATGATGTGAACATTTCTGGAGGCAAAGAGCTTACAACTGCCAGATGCTGGACTTCTTCTTCTCAGCAAGAGCAGGGTTTTCTCTTGAAGCTCTGTGAAATAACATGACAGTCATCATAGCAAAGCAGAGGAGGGAAGAGGGAGGCAAATAAACTGTCATTACTTTGAGGCGTAAATACACTTTTTTGGCCTGTGAACACTGGGCTGGCTTAGCTGATTAAGCTCCTATCTACATCAGAGCAGAGCTTTGGCACACTACAAAACAGACCACCATTCAGAGGACACAGGCTAGGCTTATGGCACAAAGAAAATCTAAATAAAACCACAGTTTAAACCAGTTAAAGTATAAATCATGCTCTAATTTCACACTGCATTATTTCTCACATGTAGGTCATTAAGAGAACCATAAAGTTTTGTCAGAAGTTTGCAGAATTAAACCTGTTGACACAGAATCTAAATAATAAGGTAAAAACTTGAACAAGCAACAACTGAAAAAATGAAGAAATTCAAAACATCACATTCAAATTTTAAACTATAATGGCAACAGATCTGTTGGCCTCTTCAGAGGGTCTCTGAACAAAACCACAATCAAAGGTCAAAACTAGCCATTTGAGGGCATCCTATGCATTTTTGTATTGTCTAAAGCTCAATTGTACTGTTTTACTATTTTGCGTAGTCAGCAAAGTGTATTTTCAATAACGTACTAAAACGCTTACCGGATCATTTCTGTCCACCTAACAGCTTCCTGCAGCTCCATCAGTCTTTCTTTATACTGGTTCCTCTCCATCAGTACACGCGCCATCTCCACCCGCGTGAAGCGCCGTCTCTGAGCCGTGGGCACGTCACTCTACCAATAAATAAAGTGGTCCCTTATAATCACACGTGAACACACCACAGCACACAGTGTGAAATTTTTTTTTTTTATTTGACACATTCACCAAGTGAAGCAGGGGGCTGCCACTAATGGGGTGCCAACAGAGCAGCGTGTGGGGATGGTACCTTGCTCAAGGGTACCTCAGTGGTGCCACTAGCAGTCCTGGGATTCGAGCCCCCAACCCTCTGGTCACAGGGGCAAATCCCTAACCACCAGGACACCAGCTGCCCCACAGTGAATAGCATTCACGATGTGATTTCCTGTACTTACACCACTTTCAAGCACACTGGAAATAAAGTGCTCGGTATCATACCGCACAGTCACACTCACCTCATCTTCATCTTTGCTTTTCTGTTTGACTTCCTCCATTTCAATTCGAACTCTGTTGTACATAAGGAACCACACCAGCCGTCAGTCAGCAGAAACATTTACAACCTCATTAACTAAACGTTTCAGACTATTTATATTTACAGTTTACATAGTAGCAGAGATGTTCACAAGTCAATTTTCCCAAGTCCAAGTCAAGTCTCAAGTCTTTAGCTGTGTCCGAAATGTGCACTTGTTCACTCGTTCACTACATA
>JBBIGA010000027.1:12000207-12010707 GCA_037576975.1 Alestes dentex | reverse complement strand
AGTCAAGTCACAAGTCTCTGTTTGTGTGACTTAAGTGTGACTCGAGTCCGAGTCTCAGACTCGAGTCCCCATCTCTGCATAGTAGGTGTAAAAATGCATCAGTGCATTGTTCTGAAAGGTGGCAATTCAGGTGAATTAATGTTATAATCCATTATAAATGCTTATTTTTTTATACATATATTTCTGGATATTTCTAAATGTAAAAATGTAAAAATGTCGTCTTATTCTTAATGTCTATATTCCACTACCATTCCACTAGTTTCTCAATACAGTGTATTTTTAAATGGCACAAACTATCAAAATTATCAAATTCAGCTGCAGCGAAATTTGACATTTCATAATGCACTGAATCAT
This sequence comes from Alestes dentex, assembly GCA_037576975.1. NCBI lineage: Eukaryota > Metazoa > Chordata > Actinopteri > Characiformes > Alestidae > Alestes > Alestes dentex. The sequence goes on along the minus strand of JBBIGA010000027.1, from coordinate 12,010,353 downwards.
TTCATAAATAAAATCAAAAGAATCAAAGAAAATAACTAAAATCACCGTGAGGACGGATTTCCCTTCTGACAAAATACAGTTTGTTTTCTGGCGATTATGACTAAAATATCCTCTCAAAAAATGCAAGGAAAGTAAAACAATTGTTTCACGTTTACAGCATGTTATTGGACAGTGACTCAACAGTCTATAGACTAAGAGGAAAAAAGAGACACACTTCTTGAGCTCCTCCTCCAGTTCTTTGTTCCGCTCCTCCAGTTTGGCCTTGGTCTGTACAACTGCCTCCAGCTCCCCCTGAAGAACCTCCTTCTCAGAGGTGAGCTCATCCACCCGGACAATCAGGTCATTCTTCACTACGTTCAGAGCGTTTCTATATGCAGAAACGTACACAAACTGTCAACTTCTTAAACACAAGACCAAGCCCTTTCAGAAAAATATGTACATTGTTTGTATCAGCATGGCGAACAACTCATCTTTTCTGAGTGAAAACGTTACACCAGCTTCAGAAATGTCAGTGATCTCATCAGGCAAGTGCACTGAAAATGCACTGTCCTGAAAAGTATTTTCACTGTCTTTAACCAAATTTTGCTTTTAAAACATTTTCCAAATGAAATTAGCATATACACACAAATTTTCTACACAGCGCTCAATTTATTTTTAAAATAAAAGCTATAACAACACCACCAACAGCACCAACAAAAAATATGTTATGATTATGATGATGATTATTATCATTATTATCATAATAATAATAAGTATTATTATTAACATTATTAGTAGTATTAATATTATTATTGTTATTAATATTATTGTTATTGTTATTAATAATAATAATATTATTATTATTATCTTGACACAACTGGATTAAACCATTTTCAAGAAAAAGAAAACATCAAGTGCTTTGTCCGCTAAATCAATTTTACCTGACATTCTCTAAATGGTAGCCTGATTTTTACCACTGCTGAGAGTTAAACTTATCTATTCACTTGCTCTGAGTAATTGTTTATATTGAACTCTGAATGTGCTTTTTGATAAACAAGCCTACTTTGTCTCCAGCAGCTGTGTGTTCTCCAGAATGAGATTCTCCACTTCCCGCCCCATGCCTGCAGGGAAAACATGACAAGGTAGCAGTAAGAATCAGAATTCGCCAAAAACACTGACGCGAACCACTCATTTGGCACAAACATTTTCTTCTATAAATACTGACATTAAGCAGAAAAATAATTAATAAAAATAAATGAGCAGTGATTTACTATCCCATACAATTATTTTTAAAAACTCATATAAACAACACAAACTCGCTTAGATATACATGACATGTATGTTTTTTCAACCAGCCAGAGAGAATTCTGGGAGTCTAATAGCATTCCTGGAGGTTTTGTGGGTTTCTGTCCCCTTTATGATTTCAGAGTCATTTTCCTGATAAAGGTAAGATTTGGATGCCTTTTACATGCTGAGACTGTGAAGCAGGTGAACTCTTTGAATGCTACAAGCTTGACAATTATCATTAGTCATGAATGGCTTTCAAGTCTGTTTGCTTATTAAGAACAAATCAGATCTCAAAATTCTGGTGCTTTACTGTCAGTTTTCACAAACACTCATAAGTCTGTGGCCAATGTTATCGACGAGCCGATATTTTGGGCGGAGCCTAATGACCATTCAAAGAGCACAGTGTTGACTTGTTCCTGTTTTGGGCAGGGAACCTGGTGTGAACCTTCCTTTTTTTAGTTTGTGTAAAAATAGATTCCACTGACACACACACACACACACACACATCTACAAAGCACCAATCCATACAGTCGGGTGCGGTCATATGCGGAAGAGTGAAACAGGCAGGCAGACACAGATGGGATGGGATGTCTTACCAAGCAAACTCAGGTCTGAAAAAGCATGCAGTCCATGTTGGAGAGAGAGAACAAGAAGGATGAAGACAGTCTTTGAGTAAATGACTCCGACAGGTTAAAAGCAGTGGGCTTACCTCCCATTACTGTAGTACAGAGATCACATTTATAACACTACTTTAACCAAAATTACCTTTGGGGGCAATAAACACTACTACATGTTTCATGAGGAGCAGAATGTTTAACAAAAGAATAAATTAATGAATGCCACTATGAGGACAGAATTAGAGAGAGGAACAGAGACAAACAGTAAGAGAGAGACAGACTGGAGGAGAGACAGAAGGGAAGGATATACACACCAGAGTACTCCACTGGGATAAGGGACAAAGGCCAGAGAACAGGACACAGCATGGAGAGAGAGAGCTAGGTTAGCTTTACAATGCAAGATGTGTAGAACAGAGACTGTCCCCATGCTATTACAGGTGCAGTTGTGTGGATTATATTAAGCAAGAAAAGCACATATCTCAATTTTTAAAAAGCTATTAGTCATGCTGTACAATATGTCACTTTATATCAGTGTGTAGATACAAGTCACACAGTCATACAAAGCTTTAAAGCAACAGTTTGGCAAAAGCTTGTGATTTATACAGTTTTCCCTTTGTTAGCATTGTTTCAGAGCTACTGGGCACAAATGTAACTAACACTGCATGCACTGTGTAGCAAAATGTAATACTTGACACTAGGACATGCTGTATATTTAAAAAAACAACAAAAGCACATAGCATCAACAACAGTCTCTTGAAACCTGTACTTATTATTGATCGACTATATTTAAGGCAAACAGGTTTTTTCACTTAACTAGTCTTTTAACATACATTTGCAAGAGACATTTGTAAATGTCTGGTATGTACAAGATGTGCTGCACCTCCCTACTTTCAGACAATGGCAGGTGGACCCAATGGTACAAAAACACAACAGTGAAAGTAATACGCCACTGTCTCTGTCACCTTAAGTTCACTGTGAATCAAATGTAGTCCGTTTACATGATTTATAATGATGCTGCATGTCTTTACAAATGCAGTGACTTTCTTATAGCCTCAATATGTACACTAAAACGAAAAAAGAGACAAATGGATGGAACAGGCCTAATTTTCTGGACATACAGGCTTCCAAGCTCATACAGCAGTGATCATCAACTGGCGGCCCCCGGGCCACATCCGGCCCGCCAGAGCTTTCCATCCGGCCCCTTGATGGAAAATGAATGGACGTCTATGGAGCTAGACGGCTAAATTCTGCACTCGCCCGTGGAAGTGTTCTCAGAGTGGGAGTTCTCCTTATATTAAAATTTCTCTGATATTACTGAATCAGGAATAGCCAAGTGAGGAGGGAAAAGTATGTTCCTGCATTTATTTTTTTCTAAATCAAATGAAACAAGCCTTCAACCTGTCAGTAATCTGCCGGTCCCGGCGCGTGCACTTCCGGGTTCACTAAGTGCAGCACGCGCGAGAGGGAATTACTTTCAGCTGTGCCGAGTTAAGACTGATATGTGTGTGTATACAAGGAAGCCGAAATGGATGCTTTGGCGCAAATCGTTGTTTATCTTCTCTGAGGACAGTGGACTAACCTGCCTTATTTTGAGTTTTTGATTATCCCCTAGTGGCTTGCTGCAGTACAGGTAGTGTGAGTCTGTTAACATTGACAAAGGCTAAAATAACAGAAATTTGGAAGGAAAATTAATATATCAAATAATAATATATTACTTATTTTAGGAGAGCATCTGGCCCTCACAGTGTCTGCCGAGAAAAACTCTGGCCCTTGGACAAATGTAGTTGACAACCACTGTCTTACAGGGTAATATTAAACCTAAAGTGGGTAACATTCACCAGTATTAGCCTGGCACTAATACAGAGATTAATAACACAGACAGACTAGCAGAGATTAGTATGACTGCAGTGGTGGCTGTATTTGGTAAAAAAAAAAAAAGGCCAAAAAAAATTCTATTGCATCATTTTTTTCCAGAGGTACATGTGATTTACTGTGGATGTTCTTTACATTTCTAACCTCAAGTAGCATTATGTAGAGGCAACAAGCCAGCATCCAGTTCTCATATTTAACACTCATATTCATTTAGCAACCTGTGAGGTTGGCTAATTTGTATACTGGGGCATTTGTTCTCCATCTTTGTCATGTACGCCCATAGCAGCGTTGAACCAGATGGGGCGCTGTGGAGGCCACAATGATGATTATTTTGACAGTTTAAACATTTCAACATCTTTCAAATTTCAACAAGAATGTCATTTATTATTACAATGCAAAACACTTCGGTAATCTTTCAACTGCCCTTCAAGCATTAACTATTACATTAAACATGAACCCTTCCTTTCATATCTGAATATGGCAGCATTCCACATCACTGACAGAACTGGAAACACCCTCTATACTGGCAGTCCCCCCCCCAGTGGCATATTCACTGGTCTGAGTGGAAACTGTACTAACTCTAGTGGTATATTTTGCCCTGTACTGACACATTACTGCTAAAAGATATGAGCTTTCATTGTGACAGCAACAACAGAAAAGGTCTTGCCTTTCTCCATAGTAGTTCTGTTTTTCCCGAATCAAAAGACTCTTACCCAAAAGATCAGCTCCTTCATCTACATCTCCAATGAGGCCGGTGCCAGCAGAGGATAATTCCTCAAACAGAGAGTCTGTGTTCCGGTTAAACGCCTTGTTCTCGATGCCTTTATGTGGTGTGCTGGAATAAAATGATGTAAAAAATGATGGTCTCTCAATCAGCATATGTTTAAATGTTACTGCTGATCTCAGTTTCTCAAGAAAAGACTCACAAAGTCAAAATGTTTGGAACCACATACCATTAAAAGGGCTTTCCTTCTTTGTGTTACAAAAAGCGATACATTACTCAAAACGATCTTCTATTTTTAGATGCTTAAAAGTATCACTCTTTTAATTTAGATGCATCTCAATGAAAAGCCACCTGAGAAAGTTCACATATCCCGAGACTTTTTGGGGGGGCATTAAAAAGAAATTTCAATTAAAACAATTGTTTTGGAAATAAATTCGTCCATCAACCTGACCATTCACCATCTACGTATTTGTCTTAAAAGCATATGACATGCATTTAAGCATACGCTTTCAAGTCAAAATGATTTAAAACATACTTTCAATCAAGTGTGTCTACACTTGCATATCATTTGCAGCATGATTTTATTTCATTATAATTTATGTTACCTGGAGCCTCGGTAGCCACTAAGGTCCAAATGCAGCTCTGGGGTAGAATCAATAATATCTTGTACGTCGGATTTCTCTTCATTCTCCACCAAACCTACACAAGCAAGCATTAAACATCACTAAACAACAGTTCTAATAGCTCCACATGGCACAAACAAAGGACCAAACTATAAATTAGGTGGTTAATAACTGATGATCTGTTTTATCACTGTAGTGTGCCTAGAATTATAAATATAAATGCATAACCAACAGAAACAATGTGTCAACTGAGAGCTGACAATGTCATTAAAGCTCTGCTGAACTGAAACTACCGTGTGTATGAAAAGAAAATGTAAAATATAAAGTTATTTTGGGCCCTTATTACCAGTTATTTAAATCAACTAAACTTTTTACTCCCTTGTTATTGAACAGTTATTCCAAAAGTAGTCATCATTTATTACAGTTAAGAATAGTAGAATGTTTGACAATTAGCGTCACAAAGCAAGATATGATAAAAACTTAACAGCCATGCTAGTGTGCCTTTGTCCACTGTGTTTGGTGGCAGTGAGAAGAAGATCCCTCACTCGAAGGTGGTCATGCAAAGTTGAGGTATTTATTGATTTATTTATTTATTTATTTACTTATTCATTTAAGTACAGTTTCATGGTACCATTAGTTCAATCTCTTTTGTAGGGTGATCATATGTCCTCTCTTTCCATGCCTTTTTGGGACTTAAAAATTGTAAAGATTACAGTGGTTGGAATTTCTCATTTGTATTCATTTCTTAAAAACGGAATATAGTCACCTTACAATAAAAATTGTATGTTTGACTTGATTGATTTGCCCCAAAAAATGCTTTTTGGAGACTTCTGCGGTATGATACCTACTGCTTCTGCCACCACCATATTTTAGTACTAAAAGCAATGATAAGCAGCTTCTAATGCAAATGTAAATCAGGTGACGTCCAGGTTTTTTAGCTCAAACTAGCTGCTGCTGCTCCATCACTCACCCACAGAGACCGTGCGTGTACCCGGCGCGGCCTGCACCTCGGTGCTCCTGCTGGAGCCGTCGCCCTCCTCCCTGTGTGAGTCCAGAGCCAGGTCGGAGGCGGTGGTGGACATGGGCGTGAGAGACCTGGAGCCTGAAAGTTCATCCTGAAACAACCAAGCACACACTTTCACTGAAAGGCGTAGCCGGGGTGCGAGGTCACGGCCTGACCACAGGTGGGAGCGCGTGACTACACGGATTTAACAGAGCACCTCAGGTTGGCCCTGCCTGCCAGGCAACCCAACCTGGGGCAGAGTAACACACAACACCAGGCACACATTCAGAGAACTGAGAACGAAGGCACACAGAAAGGAACTACACCATTCTACATGACTTTCTAGTTTCTGATGTGAATTATTTAAGAAATTTCAATTATATACTTATATAATTATATACTAATATCAGCAGAGTATATGAATGGGATGAAAATAGAAAACACTTATTCTACTTGAATGACTCAAATGTGAAGACATATCTGGGTAATTTTCAGTAATGCTAAACAACTTTGAGAACAGGAGTGCACAACTCTGGTCCAGGGCACAGTTTTGTAGATCCCCTGCTCAAACACACACACACTAAACCTGACATTTAACAGACGAGTTTAATCAGGTGTGTTTCAGCAGTTAAATTGGCCCTAGAGGACTGAGGTTGAGCACCCCTGGCCTAGAAGAGCCACACACAAGGGGAAGCAACAGACAAGCATGTGACACTTGACTATGACACACAAGCTAAGACTAAAATAATACACTACTAAACACTCACAGGAACACACACCAAAAGACAATGAACATACACCAACAGCCAAAAAATGAACTAAATTTCAGCTTCTTTCCCACAAAAGCAAAGTAGATCAGAATTCTGCATTTTGGCAAATATTTAAGAAACATATTACAGTCACACCAAATATGTAATGTAGCATCAAAGCAATAACTGTCTGTGATCATAGTATAACAAGTAGGACCATCCTAATACTAGTCTACGTTAATGAAGGAAATGCAGAAATGAGGAATGAAGCAGATAGAAAGAACTGTGCAACTGAAACGCCATGCGATGAATCGTGGTGAACTACAATGAGCAAGCTGTATGCAACCACTTACAGGTCTAAAGACCTCAGATAGACTGATCTTGTGGAAGATGTGCTGTCAGGATCTTTACTGTGACAACATCCAATTGAACTGCCTCAAGAAACTACACCCACTTTTCACCTCAGTGGTTGCATTCAGCCTGGACTACAGGCGATTGGGTATGGATACTGAAATACTGCACACAGCATCAGTGCACGATGGCGAATAGGACTGCGCCCTCGGCTGCCACACAGCCAACTACCTTGCAGTCGTCAGCCAGCGAATTCTCCCAAGCCTCCTGTGTGCTTTTACCCTCGCTTTTCTGTGGAGGATCCTCCGCCTCCAACTGCTCAGGGAAGAGAATTCAAATGAAGCAAAGTTGTCTTTTGTTCACACATTCGTTCGCTGTTGGAAGCAGTGCTGGCTCGGTTCTGAGAGTGGCAAAGTCGTTTTATGTTGTTTCAGATTTTACATGCATATGAAAGCATTCTAAGCTCCAGCAGGCCTCCATAAAGAAGTTTGCAGCTTGTATTTTCTCACGTGTCCATGTAAAAAAATACCTTTTCTTAATTATGTTCTCACTGATAACTTCTTTGCATGGATCTTCTGTATGGAGGGCCAAGTGGGTATTTCTTCAGGCATAAATACAGGTCAAACATATATAAAAGCCAGTGAGAATGAGTGTGTCACATGGTTTGAAATACTTCAAGTTTAGCTATCGTTTCCATAATCATTCGGAGAGCTACCAAACTGTTTTTCATATTAAATATGATAATTAACCAGCATGTAAGAAGGTCTATTTCCATTCTCAGTCAACAACAGAAGCCAACTGGGTCTGTATCTCTGCAATGAAACTGCATGTACAGTGTCCTCCAGAATTACTGAAAAAATAAATAAAATAAGTATTGCCCACGACTTACTATAAAGTACTATTTTAATATAATACTGAACGTAGAAAGTCTAAGTATAAAGCTAACATAAGCGAAAAAGAAAAAAAAATCACATTTATTTATCACAATTATTGGCACCCCACGAAATCTGAATTAAGAGGGAATCAGGGAATGGATAAAAGAACATCACTGCTCGACTTAAAATGCTCATATGAACAGCTGGGGCAATCATAAAGAAGTTTGAAAAATGATGAACTTTAATTAAAATCAGGCACCAGTCTAGAAGATGACACAAGGCTGTCACCATCTACAGTGCAAAAACACTTAAGAGTTTCTCAGACGCCACTGGAACTTTAACTGGAACAGGGTGCTGAGTACCAAACAAAACAAAATTTGAGCTCTTTAACTCCAAACACTCAAGGTGTGTTTGGGATAGAAATAAGAGTGACTACACAGTAAAGCAACTAACGGTTAATATTGTGGAGGAAATGTGATGATATAGGACTGTTTTTCCTATGAAGGCCCTGATGGTTTTGTCTGCATCCATGGCATTATGGATAAATCATAATCTGGTTTCTGCTGCCAAGAAGCTAAAACTAAACTAAAGCTAAAACTTCTGCTGCCAAGAAGTCATGGGTCTACTCAAAAAGGGTTAACTAAACACAACATTTCTGCCACAGCCATCCCAGTCTCTTGACCTTATTGTAATGGAAACCTGTAAGTTGAGCTCAAGAAGAGATGCACAAGACATGCAATAGATCTAGAGAGATTCTGTACCGAGGAATGGTTGAAAATCCCCTGTTCTGTGCTCTCAAGTCTTATGAAACATAAAGGAAGCCTCAGTGCTGTTCTGTTGGAAAATGGGGATCAACAGAATACTAAATGACAGGGTGGCAATAATTATGACACATTTTTCGTGACACATCGCCTGTGAGATTTTTCTTGTGGTAGTGGGCTAGATTTGTGTGGAATTTTCATCAGCCCTTTTCATTCGTAATAAAAAAAAAAAAGGTGGAAATACTTCTGGAGGGCACCGTACATCAATGTTTCAACCTCTCAATCTGTCTGCATCAGTACTGCCTTATGTTGTCATGGTAGCTCACACTAACCACCCACAGCCGAGCCAGTTTTCCCTCGCCTCAAGCCTGCAGCCCTCATTCATATGAATAATACACAGCATTTTCCCTCCAGAATGAATGCATTGCAAGTTCAAACAGCAAAGCACAACATACAGTCAACAATCACTTTATTACAAATTTGGAACTTGTACTTGCATTCATTAGTGCATCTGATATCCACCCACCTTATAGGTCAACCTTATAGATATAAACATATAGACTACAGCCCATTAGTTGTCATGCACAGCATCCCATTCATCACTGGTCTGTTTCTGACTTTAAGACACTGTTCACCAAATATTATTTGGTTGGTGGACCATTTTAAACAGAGCGACACTGATATGGTAGTGTTTGGTTGGTGGACCATTTTAAACAGAGTGACACTGATATGGTAGTGTTATTGTAGTAATGTCTAGTCCTGGGACAAGTATATCACGCACAGAATTTTCTTACACAAGTTACTGTCAGGACTGAACACTGTATACAGCATTAAAGGAACTGTTCAATGAAAATATCTAATTTACACAATCAGCCAAGATACCTTACTGTCCAAATTTACTTCCTTAGTTTTACACTGGAGATACACTATATGGACAAAAGTTTTGGACGCCTGACCATTAGACCAACAGGGACTTTAATGACATTGCATTCAAATGTACAGACTTTAATATGGAGCTTTTGCAGTTATAATAGCTTCCACTCTTCTTAGAGGGCTTTCCACAAGATTTTGGAGTTTCTGTGGGAATTTGTACCCATTCGTTCTGTAGAGTATTTATGATGTCAGGCACTGATGTTGGACGAGAAGGCCTGGCTCACAATCTCTGTACCAGTTCATCCCAAAGGTGTTGGATGGGGTTGAGGTCAGGGCTCTGTGCGGGCCAGTCAATTTGTTTTCTACACCAAACTCAGCCAACCATGTTTTTATGGACCTTGCTTTGTGCACTGGGGCACAGTCAAGCTGGAA
>JBBIGA010000027.1:11949745-12000107 GCA_037576975.1 Alestes dentex | reverse complement strand
TGGCTCACAATCTCCGTTCCAGTTCATCCCAAAGGTGTTGGATGGGGTTGAGGTCAGGGCTCTGTGCGGGCCAGTCAGTTTTTTTCTACACCAAACTCAGCCAACCATGTTTTTATGGACCTTGCTTTGTGCACTGGGGCACAGTCAAGCTGGAACAGAACTGTGTCCACAAAGCTGGAAGCATGCCGTTGTGCAATTTGTCTTGGTATGCTGAAGCATTACGATTGTCCTTCATAGGAAGAAAGGGGCCACATGAATTCAATAATTAAGTGGTGTGTCCCAATACTTTTGTCCATACAGTGTACAGGGCTAATGCAGCTAACAGGTAATGGAAATGATCTGTTAACACTGTGCAAACATGTCTACATCCATCCACTTCCTTGCATTGCATACTACATGACATACTGTTATCTGCACTAACAGATAAAAGTATGTTGCCTTGCTAAAAATAGACCTGGTGGATAATTATAATTTTTTCATATATAATCAGAATCAGCATTTTGACTTGCTTCCTTGTCAATAAAAGCCTTTTAGATGACGAATGCACTTCGATGACAGAAAAAACACTTTTGGCTTAATGCCCTGCGCACAGTCTTACAATACTTGTCAAGATAAGTATGAAGATTTGCGTACAGCCAATGAACACATCTGCAGTCTGTCTCAATGTCCCCATTTGTTGTATTTTTTTGGTCAACGGCTAGAGAATAAAACAATACGTCAAATCTCATCCATAATCTTGAATTAGTTATAAAAATAAAGAAAAGGTTTTGTAAAAAAAGGCTAAAAGTGCATTCCTATGTACAAAAGTGGTGCAATAAGGACATGAGTGTCATCAGCAAAGTTGTTTGACAAAACTCTTGCACATTACCAGTTCGTACGCCCACTCTCATTCTGACATGTAGAATTTAGACTTGGTTCAGAGTTGTCATTACAATGTACAAGTATGGCTTTCATGCTTAAAATGACATCTTTTTACAAGGAAAGGCCCACCATTCAGTAAACAGAGCCAGTTGGTTCTTACCGATGCAATATGTACATGCTAAGTAGGCAGAACAACAAAACAAGTTCTTTTGCCCATTATTTTAAGCCAAACTCAGATTTAACAACTGCTTGCAAATATGTTTTTAAAATGTTGATGATGTTTTTTAGGGTTATATAGATATCTCCCTATTCAATGAGAATTGTGAGTGTAAATTACTGCCAGGATGGCCATCAAGTAAACAGACTTTCCTATGAACTCATTAATCGTGTGTTCAAAGCAGCATATTGTTTTTGGTAACTGGTAATTGGTTTGGTGACAGATCTGGAAAATACCATTCGCTTGACCCATACTGTGGGTCATTGCTAGCTTGAGAGTGAGTTCAAGAATGACCAGTGATGAAGGCATAGAAGATGACTCACTCATAGCAACAGATGGGCTACAGTTTCTGTATGCCAGCAAAGCGGAATCTACAAAGTAGTTTTTAAAAAGCCAGTGGTCAATGAGTGAAAACACTAGTCTGCTCTAACAGCACGCAAGGCGTCATCAACACTGTAAACAAATCAAACCTGCACCCCTGCTTCCTTCATCTGGACAAAGTGATAAAGAATTGTTTTACATTACGCAGCTGTGTAAGCATGACATTTGAAAGAGTAAAGGACATGTTCAGGAAGCTCTGATCTGCATCCAAATGTGTGTGTCGGATTCGAGGGGGCGTTGGGAAAACGAGAGAGGTGTGTTAATTCTGTCACAGGCTCTGCTGCAACATCAGAGAGCAGCCCCTCTCTTCCCATTCTCCTTCATCTTCAAAGCCAAGTCATTACAAATGCCAAGTGCGGCGCTCTGATCCACATCACCCCAGGCCATCTGGCAGCACTAGTATTGCAATTTCAATTCTCAATTTCAATCAACACTTCTTGAGCTCCTGCACATAACACTTCTACCGGCCTCAGTACAACAGTCTGTCAAGATCACTATCATTTCAAATTCAAAATTCTTTTGAAATAATTTGTAGATGTTCACGCCGCTCCTTTACACTATGTTTTAGTTACTATTCACTCACTTTACGTGATTCTTATGCAGCCCATCTCCTTGATGCATTCAGCACTCAGGGCGCAGGATGAGTTACCTTGAGGCTGGTGTTGGATCGTGGTTGGCTGAGGTCATTGAATCTCCAACCTTCTGTGCCAGGAGTCTCTGCCCGGCCCAGGATTTCTGGGGTCAAGGAGTTGCTCCCACTTCCACCAGACATGGGAAAGATGCCCAGAGACAGGGGCCGCTCTTTCCTGGAATACATAGGCAGACAGAGGAATAAAAAGACAGATAATGACTCATGCATATTCATGTACTTATTAAGCCTCTTTGGTCTCTTGAGGCTTACAAACCTTGAACTGAAACTGTCACAGCTGATGCTTCTACCCTTCAATTTATGACATGTTTGTGTTTCATAGTCAAGGAGATGTTTTATTAAGAACAGAATCAGATGAAAAGCGTATTCACCAATGTGCCGCATCATTAGGAACACGTACCATGTATCTACACTCAGTTAACCTACAGGTGCACTACTACAAACTGTAGTCCATTTGTGTTAGCCCTCTTTAGCCCATTCCCCAATGATTGGGTTCCCCAAAATACCACCATTGAGCAGGTATTATTGGGATGGTGGATCATTCTCAGCACAACAGTGACATGGTCATGGAATGTTTGAGCATGTGCTGCACATGGTCGTGCTGGCGTTTTTACATGTCCAGTTTCTGTCTACTTTATTAGACTCATCTAACCTGTTGACAGTGGTCTGTTTTTGGCCACAAGACACTGTTGGTTGGATACTTTTGACTGGTGGACTGTTCTCATTCCAGCATCGACACCAGCAGAACTGTGTGATCCACTCTGCACACATGCACACACGCACGCACACACACACACACACACACACACACACACACACACAAACACACACACACAATAACATGCCACCACCTTGTCAGTATCTCTGTTGGGAATGATCCAGTTCCCAAATAATACCTGCACATGGGGGGGGGTCCTTGGTCTTGAGCAGGGTAAAAAGGGGTAATAAATTATATACAGGGAATCAAATAAGACTTACAGTCTGTAACTGAAAACTGTGCCTACATGGTAAATGGAGCTGATAAAATGTGCAATGAGCATAGATACAATGTAGGTGTACCTAATTAAATGGCATGTCAGTATGTTTAAATAAAATGCTATGTGAATATCATTGAATAAATGAAATAATTATACTGTGTTCTGTTCTATTCTATTCTGTTCTACTGTGACATTCGATTCTGTTATATTTGATTCTATTATGTTCTATTCTGCTCTCTTTTGCTCAGTCCCATTCTATTCTGTTCTATTATGTTATTGTCTGTGGTTCACATTTACTGCAGGCTAAGATAGGCAGGCTGCACAGAAGCCTTCCAATTCCGTCAAACAACTCTATTCTGTTCTATTCCATTCTGTTCTATTCTATTCTATTCTATTCCAAACAATATAAAGACAGGTCTATCAAGTAAATGGCATGGAGTAAGCTAAATCATTATTTTCTGTGTTGTTCCATCCTCCTATTATATTCAGTTCTATGGAAAAATGACATTGAACGTTCTGTTCAATTCTATCACACACAAACACAGAGTAAAGATAAAGCTGTGGTTCACAACTACTGCACGCTGAGACAAGCAGGCTACACAGAGGTCTTCCAACTCCTTCTCTGTCTCCCTTTTCTCTCTCTGTCTCTCCCTCACACACAGCATGCGCTTTTGATCCGCATATAATGATGTGATATCACAGCAGAGTTTGCCAGAGGTCTCTCTGTACTTGATTCCTCTGCCTCTCAGCCCCTTTTTGTTCTCGTTTCTTTTCATGTTTGCTCAAATGCATTCAACAGCATAACTGTGTTCATCAGTTTGTTGGTTTTTAATCAGTTCGGAATTTCTTATTTTTACATTCACCAGCTCGCACCTACCTGACGCGACCGAGCGTTCCGGATTCTGAAGCCTCTCCTCCGGTTATCTGTTGGAGTTTAATCCGTTCTACATGTTCCATGTAGTTATGAATCATCTGGTGGATATAAAAAAAATCCATTTTTCAAAATGCCAGTAACAGAGACTGGTACAGAAATCCATGTCTAACTGTACAGACTAACACTACGCTGTGCCAACGGCATTCGTACAGCAGGGGGTGCACATGCCCTCAGTTTTTCTCCCGAGCCTCGCTTATGACTGCTGTTTTAGGACTGCACTGTTCTTCTCTTTTAGGACTCTGCAACAATGCAATTCAAACTCCACTTTTCATGTAAAAATGGACTTAAAAAGACCCTTAATATCTAACCCCAATGTGTGTTCTGGAGCCTGCTTGTGGAGATGAGCACTGGCACAGCAAGAGGGGAGCTTCATGTTTGTGACACTTGTTTCAAAATATTTTCCAAGGACTTTTTTTATAGAACAATGATTTTTCCTCTCTCATGGACAAAGACTGCCAGAAAAACAGCTAGATCACTGCTAAAGATTACCTCTGTGTGTCGTTGATGGAGAGAGTTGAATTCTTTCTTGAGTTCTGCCTCCCGCTCCTCCAGACGGCTTACTAAGACGGGGAGAGAGAGAGAGAAAAAGACAGAATAAAATATAAAAAGACAGAAAATAATTTGAAACCATGTCTCTAATTGTTCTGTTATTATGGTGCTCCTAAAAGTCTCATTCTATATTTAGCATCTGAGTGACCTCATATCACACACAGCATGTCACATAAAAACCCAGATTTGGATCCAGGAAATAAAACGGGGTCAGAATAATTAAGCTAATCATGTCGGTTCCTATAAAAAAAAGCCAAAATACATTAAATTCATTTATTCTGACTTATGTATCACTATAATTTAGCAACTAGGTGTCCTTACAGCCTATGAGAAAGAGGTCTTTGTGAAGTACTGGGGGGGAAATGTGTTATATCTTACGTTATAATGAAAATATAAGCAGCAGATCCTCAGAGAGAGATCAAAGAGGTAGAAACTAGAGACTAGTGCTCTTAAAACTAATGTAGGAATATGACAGTATACAGTTCCTACCCCCTGGCAGGATTGGAATTTGGCTGGTAGAGTAACCACCAACCTCAAAAAATCCCATCTGAATGGGAAGTACACATACTGTAGTATTATTCACATTAAAGTAAGCTTAACATTTGTTCATTACGTTAAGCTCACTGTGTTTTAATATGTTAAGATTACACCATCTCATTACATGTACTAGATGTACATTAGATGTACTAGAGATGTACTAGAGTCTCATTAGATGTACTAGAGATGTACTAGAGTCTCATTAGATGTACTAGGGTGTTAAATGGTGAACGGCGCTAGTTTATTTGCACAGGGAAAAGACTACTAACAGTACTGAAATTAAAGAGCCTGTACCCTCCTATTTTCTTGCATTCTGTTTTTTGCACTTATAACATTTGTGTTGTTTTACACAGCAGAAACAGCATAATTCGTTTACATGGCCTCTTTTTATCGCTTAGAATTAAACAGTCTGATATATGGCAATGAGATTTGTTCTAATTGGCTGCCCTGTATCATTCAAAAAGCAATCCAGACTGAATGTGGTAGTAGCCTAGAGGGTAAAACACTTGTCTGTGAACCTCATGACCACAAAGATGCAGGTTCAAACCCCCACTTTCTACCATCAAGTCTCCTTGAGCAAGACGCTTAACCCTCAGTTGCTCCAGGAGGACTGTCCCTGAAACTAATGATTGTAAGTCGTTCTGGATAAGGGCATCTGCCAAATGCCCCCTTTACTAGAGGCTAAACTTCTGAAGTATGAATAGGTGGATGCTGTATATGTAAATGCATTCGTTTTCCTCACAATAGCAGTAAATTCATTCTGTTTTTGCCACTATTTTCATGTGCGCAGTATAAATTAGGGGAGTTGATCAGCACATTAACACTAACACATATGGGATCAAACTCTCAAATTAAAAAAAGAAATAAACTCAGTTTTCCATGTTGTGGACTCCTTAAACAAAACTCCACAGTTCAACCAATTGTAGCAGTAGCATGGCCTTGCTGTATAAAAAACTAATGCTGGGCAACGATAACTTTTTTTGTTTGTTTTTTTGGTACGATTAATCGCATGATTTTCTACGATTAATCACGATTAATCACATGGTTATACGCAAAATTAAATAATTAGTTCAAAAGTAGTGTTTTGTGCACTTTTATTTTTAAAGTACTGCTAAATGAACGAAAGTGCAGTAACATTTGGTTTGCAAGCACTTTAAACAAATAAGGTGCTTTTTAACAGTAATGTTCCCTTCAACACAGCTACACAGCTGCAGTTCAAATATTTCTGTAAATTGCAAATTCCCCTCAGAGTTCAGAGAATGGGGGACAGAACCATTATAGCAGCTGTAAAGGGGGACCAACTCCAGATGAAAGTCTATGTGTCTGAATGCAGTGTCATTACAGTCCCTGTTGGTGTAATGGTCAGGCGGCTCAACACTTTTGTCCATTTAATATGAACAAAAGTAATGGGAAATTAAAAAAAACGGTGTAAACGCACGATAAAATAATTGTTGGCATGAAGTAAATAATGCGTTAACGCGATAATAACATGTTAACGTGCCCAGACCTAATAAATACACTGATTTTTGTTGGTCCCATGTCCCACAGACTTCTTTAGACTTCTATAGGCGGCTATTGTATGTTAACATCACACCATCCTTATATAATCCTTTTATATGTTGTATTATTACTTCTGTATTACATAAGTTCTCCAAGCAGTGCTTTATTACTACTGTTGTTTTATTATTATCATGCAGCTTAATCCAGCTTGCTGCTGCAGCTTTTATTTTTCAGCTGCATAATTATCATTTTAACCTGGATAGGACATTTATCATTAACTCTGTATCTGTTACCCTAATACCCTCTGAGTAAAACCAACAAGGCGAGCATAAAGACTTCAACGAGCTCATTCAATGAACTGAGACAACATTAACCAAAAAACATTATTCTGGAAAGAAAATAGTAGCCCTTGTTTTCTCAAAAAGGCTGCAGGCTTGAGCCGCCTCTCTGACATGTAGCACTCTGAATCTGAATCCACAATGTGTTTCTACATCTGTTGTGATTGTGCTCCAGTCACACACACTAGCAGAGCTCCACTTCAGGAGCCGCAGGGACACAATCACAGAAACCTCTCCATTTGCATGGAAAAAGCCTGGAGAGCTAATGTCCATATGAATGTCTTATTAGCACATTAATGGAAACATGACACGCCTGAGTCCAGCATTTTACTCCACAGGATTTCCTCAGAGAATGGTAATTCTTTTGCAATCACTTATTTTTACCAGTAACCAATTCCAGGTAACATTTCGCAGTATCGTCATGCGACAAAAAAAAAAAAAAGAGATTAGGCTGGAATGAGCACTAATCCAGGATTAGACTTCCCTTCTGTTCATACTGATATAACTCTTTGTACACTAAAAGCCAAGCTGGTCCAGGGGCCTTATTCCTAAATTTAGGTGGTGTCTAATAGATACCGGGCTATGAGCGGCATGAGAACACAGCCCTGAGGTTTACAGGAAGATTGACTACACGTGTCACATGTGTCAGTGTGATGAAGGAGCACTCCGCTAGCCCGCATATGAATGGGTGTATAAATCTGTGGCCTCATGCTGGCTCTAGCCTTGAAGTGAAGCAGCAGGCCAAGATTCAGGAGTCAGTCCCAACTTTCTAAATCTCTCTTTTAAAACAGATCAAATTTGGCAGCTGGCATCCCTGGAGCTTCCTTCAGGGGCAACATCAAGGAAAACCAAATTCTTGTTTTTCTATGTAGCACATAAGGATTTACAGTCTATACGTGCCATCAACAGCTCATTGCAAAGTTTGTTGTTTTAGTGATGTCCCGAAAACCAATGCATGTTTTACAGTAAGGTACATTGTGGGGTATATTAAAACAGCAAATGAACAGTCCTTGAAGTTAAAAAATGGGCCAGCATAAGGATCTGAGCAACTTTACCAAGGGCCAAATTGTGATGCCTAGCCGACTGGGCCAGAGTATCGAACGGCAGGTTTTGTGAGGTGTTCCCAGTATGCAGTGGTTAGTATAAATGTCTAAATGGAAACACAGTTCTAGCCTTGAGCATTCTTATTGGCATGGGCTTAAACAGTAGGTCCAATATTTAAATGGGCCCCATAATTGCGTTTCAATCTCTTGGGTGTTTGACTTCAAGAACACCCCTCGAGCAAATGCACGTAAGTAGAAAGAAAAAATAGGACATCTGATTTTTTGGAGTGAATACTATTGTAAGCACACTGTAGTTGTAAATCAGAAAGTATAATAGTAACCTGTGGACTTTTTGGTTTGTATAGAGTCACATTTTGAATAAGGCAGCAATTTAACTGACTAGCCTATGACCTAAAAAAAATTAGGTTAGCCTAGTATGACAGAGTGTCTCTCATGTTTCGCCTCATCATTTGTGTTGGTGTTCACTATATGGACAAAAGTATTGGGACACACTTGTTTCTCAGGGTTTGGGCTAGGCACCTTACTTCCAGTGAAGAGCAATCTTAATGCTTCATCATACCACGACATTTTGGACAACGCCATGCTTCCAACTTTGCGCACACAGTCTGGGGAAGAACCTTTTCTATTCCAGCATGACTGTGTTCCAGTGGACAAAGCAAGCTTCATAAAGACATGGTTGGATGAGTTCAGTGTGGAAGAACTCGACTGGCCCTGACCTCAACCCCAGCCAACACCTTTGGGATGAACTGGAACAGAGATTGTGAGTCAGGCCTTCTTGTCCAACTTCACTGCCTGACCTCATAAATACATTCATCATTTATAATAGTCTTTAATACTCACTATTAATAACAATAATAACAGCATTACTTATATATTGTGCCTCTGGCCTGGGCCAAACCCTTCCAATACTTATGTAATTAGAGAAGTCCTGGTTTGCTCTCAGCAAAACTGGACTATGAGCTCAGTGGGAAATATTTTTGAGCAGCATGCAGGTTGTGTGAATCATTCACTATTTACCAGCACATGACTACTTTACTTTGAATCACAATTCCCATATGTGCACCAATGAGTATCCGTGGGTGTAGGCTTTGATGTACTGTTGATTCTTCATGTCTCAAACGAGCCTCCATACAAAAGAAGTGCTTTTCATGGTTTAATCTACCAGCAGAGTCATGTTAAAATGGAGCAGTTGGGAGAGGGGGGGGGGTTAACAGTAATCCAATAATCCAGTTAAAATTAGCCTAAGCTTGTGAATCAATCTGCAAACCACCAAATGCCACGCTGAATCCAAGAATATAAATATTAATTAGCTGGAGAACACGACAAATGCGTACATTACAACTACACTAATACTGTCTAGTGATTTCTTATAAGTGAGCATGCAGTGGGAGGAGATGGCTGCTATTTGTGGACGTGTGGTGTGACTAAAATGAGGTCATAGTTTACACTAACCAACTGCACAATGCTCATGTGGCAGGGTTGGGAGTGAGTGAGTGAGTGATACTGTAAAGAAAGTAAGAGAGAGTGAGGGAGAGAGAGAGAGAGAGAGAGAGAGAGAGAGAGAGATTCTCCTTTCAAACACCACTGTGTTGTACATGTATTGCACTGTACTGTATATGTTGTAACTACAATACATGTATTGTAAGTTTATAATACTTAACAGTACCCTGCACTCCTGATTACAAATGCCTTGTTTAGCAATAATAATAATATAATAACCAACTGTGACCTGTTGTACTACAAACTTGTACAAATTTGCAGATTGTTGCATTCCAAACATTACCATAACTGTTATGATTACACTAACATGAAACAAATTATATCAGTATCACTCTTACGTTTTTTATATTACATATGTGGGGTCAAATTCCATGCATCATTTATTACACTGCACATTTTCTGTCCTGTTGCTGCTATATTTGCACAACATATTTAGTGCTGTTTAACTCTGTTCTGCAATTTTGCACATGTACATTTTTGCACACACAACTCTTGCTGCTAGATTACAGTACCTGTCAAAATACTGTATTCATCCAGACTGTAGCTATTCGTTGTCTTGTCTTGTCTAGTCTAATTGTATTGTTGCGCTTGTGTTTCTTGCACACTTTTGTGTCCTGTTTGCACTTGTGCCGTCCTGTTCTGTTCTGCTCTTGTGTTGCAACATAGTCCTGGAGGCACGTTATCTCATTTCACTGTTTACTGTGTGTTTATAGTTGAAATGACAATAAAACCTACTTGGCTTGACTTGACTTGATCAATCAGTCTTCCATCTTTACTAATCAGCATACCTTTACTAAGCTACACATCATGATACAGAGAAAGGCCCTTTAGGGAATATAGACATACACTCTGAAACATGGAAGCTTTTAAAGGCTTCTCTAAGACTTGCTGGTAGTAACTGAGAAATGGGATGAAGGAGGGAGGAAGGGAGTGAGCGAGTGAGTGAGTTAGAGTTAGAGAGAGAGTGAACAAGCTGTTACTCTGGTCAGCGTAGTTCTTGATCTTCAGCTCCAGCTGACGGGAATGGGAGTTCATCCTCTCCACGTTGTTCTGCAGATCCTTCTTCTCCTGTTCTTGAGAGTCTTCAAACTCTATGAACTTCTGCTCGTGAAGAACACAAACGTTTCGAAGAGTTATTCAAGAATGCACCATAGTAGCTATAGCATGAACATCACTTCACTTATTTACAGCAGTATTCTGATATCCTGTATGGTTGCAAGCACCGCTATTGCTAATTCAACAGGCAGCTGTAGAAGAAACGATGAAGGTTTTCCTGTCCACATGGGCCTCTTTATAACTGTGCATGGTTTTTTAAATATATATCCCAACTTAGAATTTGCTTCATTAACTGGATTTTCAATATAAATCATATGACATTTGCCTAAAAAAACAAACAAAAAATTATTATTGTTTTGTCAGCGTTCACCCTTTAAACTCTACAAACCTGTATGTGGTGCCACATTTCAATTCCTCGTTCTCATAACTACAGAACTTACAGTTTTATGGCAGGTACTTGTCAATTCTTTGTAATTAATGATTAATATATCACCAACACAACCAAACACTGACATATAGATCACCTCTTATTAACTACACCTAAACAATTCATCTTAAACCATTTCCTATATAACAACATCAATTATTTTACAGAGTGGTGTACACTAATCCAGGAAGAACGCACCATTTCTTCTCTGCTTTTATATGGTTTAACATTCCGACTTCCAATCCTTGATCTGAAACTGTATTTTTTTTTCATTGTATAATTTTCATCTAGCATTTTTCATTGCTAATTTTTGTTTAATAGTCCTTTTTAAAAGTTAAATTGTTGATTTTTATGCAGATGAAAACAGTAGATGCGATGTTAACAATCTGCAAATCTTCACATCTATACTTTGTTTTTCTGAAACTGGATGAGGGAACTGTCATGTGTAAAGGTGGACACTGGCCATTTTTGTCATGCGAGAACACACCGCACTGCAGAACAGCGCACAGTGTGGACAGCGTGAAATTCTCTCTCTACATTTAACCCAGCACATGAGGAGCAGTGTGTGGGGACGGTACCTTGCTGAAGGGTTCCTCAGTGGTGCCACTGACAGTCCTGGGATTCAAACCCACAACCTTCTGATCACAGGGGCAACTCAAGATCCTTTCAGTAGTAATGTCACCAAATTTAGCATTTATTTAACTAATGCAACTACAAGACACAAACACTGGGTCCAGCCCATTCTGCCATTCTGTCGAACTCCAGTCCTGGAGGGCCGTGGTGCAGCACGTTTTGGTGATTTCCCTGCTCAGAAACACCTGGTTCACCTCGCCAGTTAATTGTCAGGTTTAGTGAATGTGTCTGAGGAGGAGAACCATCAAACTGTGCTGGACACCGGCCCTCCAGGAATGGAGTTTGACACCCTTGTCCTAAAAAGTTCCACCGACTCAAACAACAGGCATTGTCTGCGTGGAGTTTGTCCAGCTCTCAGCACTAAAAAGAGCAGACATGAGCAACCATGTGCTCTGATGTGAAAAAAAAACAGCATATAGCTCAGGTGATGTTTTGTTTTCTTTGTTGCTATTTTAGTGTAGTGTATTTTATTTTAGAATTTAATTTGAAGAAAAATGATGCCTGTTCAGGCACAATTTACCAATGAAACTAGAGCTTTTGATTGACGCTAGTTAAACACTAAAACCAGTTCAGTTAAATCATATAATGTGACCATTTTTTACCATTTTTGCATTGTAATATCACAATTTTTTAGATGTAATATTACGCCCCTACAGTCCATGTCTATGGATGCAGGCAGTCCAGAACCAGAAAAGTGGCAGCTCTAACTTTCAAATAAGCAGCTAAAATTTTCCAAAGAAAGAGAGCAGCCAGTTTACTGCCTCCCATAAGCAAATGCATATATTCTCACTTCCCAATCCAGCGTCAGACACAGCACGAGCGGGAAAGAGCAGGAAAAAAGTAACAGGATGTCAAAGGAAGGCCCAATATAGAGCGACTGTAACAGCCTTATTGTTGGGCTTCAAATCTCTACTTCCACACATGGCCACCGTGTGTCCAGAATGGGGGAGGGAAGACTGGACATCCTGGCCAGCTGCCTCTAGTTCTGCTTTTCAGCAAAATTCATCTTTTCTCCAGGGGATTCTGATCCAGGGGACTCTCCAAAATGACAGAAAATAGAAATCACACACATTAAAACTCTCTATATACAATACAGGCTAACATGGGCATAATTTAACACTAAATGTAAAAATCAAATAATGGAGAAAACAGTAAGCTAAAGACCTTACACCATATGGACAAAAGTATTGGGACGCTTGCCCATTACACCAACAGGGACTTTGATGACACTGCATTCTGATACATAGGCTTTAATATGGAGCAGTAAGATGCCCATCACTGGAAGTAAGGGACCTAGCCCAAACCCTGAAAAACAGGTGTGTCCCGATACTTTTGTCCATATAGCGTATTTTAGGGTCAAAACTTGGTAACATGTTGTGATGTAGATGCTTACCTTCTTTTCAAAAGAACTTTCAACTAAATAACTACCAACACAAGTGTTAATGTTTTGCTGCACTGCTCAAGTGTTATTACTTAATTTAATTACAGATTAATAATAATCGAAGCAAATGTTGTAGAAAACATATATACAATGACAACTTTTTAAAGTTTTTAAATTCAAGTCATAATAAAATTTCTCCTATTCTGCTTGCGATGATGGTACAGACTGAAAGTTTAGAAGATGTGCTTTTTTCATCCACATGGGAAATAACAAAACGTCTAACACCTAATCATAACGGTAATCCTTGTTCCAATCATTCTACCTAGAATTGTTTGAGTTTTAATCTGAAATCAAAATTTATTCATTATGACTATTCCATATCTAATTATATGACTGAAAAGTCACACAACTCTTTATGTCCCACTTCTGACGACACCGTGCCCCAGCAAGTAGGAAAAGTAAAATGTTTCTCTAAACCCTCTCAACTATCACCGAGTGAAGATTCAAAACTAGCTCAGGAAAAAATAACTATGTTCCACTCCGTTGATAAGTTACACAGAGCCATCAAAGTAAACTGTAATTGAGCGGTTTTCAGAGAAGAACCATTATTTCATAGACACTAGAAGTCTATCTCAGCTTTTGTCCTCAAGAGTAGCCAGCATATTTGTACTATTGTATTTCATAACACAAAGCAAACTCTATACACAATTACGAATGTTTGGATGTTTTCTGCTATCCATTTATATTGATGTTCATATCTATACTGTGTATCCTGGTGAAGATTTCTAGCCATTGCTTGTGAAGTTCTATTCTATTCTATTCTATTCTATTCTATTCTATTCTATTCTAGTCCGTTCCATTCCATTCTTGCTGAAACTTAGCTCATGCACTGGGGGAAGCATTTTGGCAGAACATTGTGGGCAGGAAATCAGAGGGAGAGACACGAGCATATGGG
This sequence comes from Alestes dentex, assembly GCA_037576975.1. NCBI lineage: Eukaryota > Metazoa > Chordata > Actinopteri > Characiformes > Alestidae > Alestes > Alestes dentex. Next base: position 11,986,148 of record JBBIGA010000027.1, on the reverse strand, counting down.
AACCTCTCAGCCTTGCCCGTCACAACAAAGGATCATGTGACCTGGAAGTAATAGAATCCCAGCGTGGCTCCCTACTGGGAAACTCTCCCGGCCTCAGTCCGGAGCGCAGGGCCCTGCCGGAGAGCCAGGCAGAGTGATACTGGGGGTTGGACGGATGCTACTTTCAGTGTCACTTTTGATCCCCATCATACAGCCAGCACTAAACTACTATAGCCCCCCAAGCGCAGAACTGAGGAAAGCAGAAGGTTCTTGTCACTTTCCACTCACAGATTTGCTTCAAGGCAACTTTCTACAGTTTGCACATAAAGGTCAAAAGAGTGCAAGCAACGGAGGCCTTTTGGCAGCAATGTCTTTTTCATTCAGAAAACTGAGCATGCAGATGTAAACAAGCAGGGAGGAGTCAGAAAAGCAAAGGCCTCAGGAAATAGATGGATGGGGGGCATGATATATCAGCTTAAGACTTTCCCGGAATGCTGGTGTACACATTTTGAGTCATTTCAATGTAGACATTTGGGCCATTCTTCCAAGACCAAATCATGTTGGGTAGTTGAGAACAAGCAATATGGATCTGAAGGATTCCTTAAAGGTTTCTTTAAAGAAATTGCTTCAGCAAAATATCACATTTACACATTTTCATTTTACAAAATGAAGTTAACAAGTCAGAGAAGTAGATCATCACCCAAGTCCTTTCTGTAAATATGTCCCCAAACTCCTAACAAACTGTATCCAGGGTTGAGGGACGTTTTAAGGTTGCATTCACAGAAACTACTTAGGTGAATAATCTTGTGCTGGTTAGTCCCTTACAAACCAGCCCTATACTACAGAAGCAAAATCTGGATTTGAAACATGTCTTAGCTGATCGACTGTATCTGGGATTAGTGAAAGACTGTGTGCATCACATTTTTGTTGAAGTATTTTTTAAGTTTCTTCCATAAAAACATCCCTTCTATTGCTCCACAAGACCACACACACACTTTTGTGTCATTACACCAGGCCAGGCTGTGTGTGTTAACCACCAGCTTTTGCTATGCTTTCCAAATGACAGCCTTTTCATTATGCAAGCTTTGTGGAGTTAATAATGCAGGCTAGCTAGAGACTGGGTGAGGGAGCTGAGTTCCCTTTAGGTCAAAACCAAGCATTTGTCCTGTCTGCATACTGATTCCTTTTATATATAACATTTCCTACATGCTTCCTAAATAGCTGAATGTACAATGTCATGTAAAAAAAAACCTTTAAATAGGTTGCTCATGCTCCCACATCTCAATGTAAAAACTGTTTTAAAGATCTGTTTCGCTGTTCTCTAGTTTTGCTGTTTCTTCTATGGCATAGCTATAGAGAATCATTTTTTACATTTTTTTTATTTTATTTTTTATGAGTGTGACTTTTTCAGTGAGCTTCAATTGTCAACAGTTCCTGCATCCACAGACATTGTATGCAAGTTTGCAATATGCTGATGTAATTTTGGACATTTTAAATTAAATTTCTTCATCCATGACTACTACATTTGGCAAAGACAAGTGAAGTTTGTTTGACATAGCTTTAGAAGCTCAAAAATGAAACTACATTTTAAAGTGCCTCATTTATGTAGCTCGTTCTAAATAACGACTACCACATATAGAAGGCTACAAACTATAATTATCTAAAAGGGCCAAGCAACAACGGCTATGTCCAGCCCAGTTTAACAACGGAACACAACCTTCCGCTCAGAAGAGTGATGTGGCAGCCCTACGGGGAGCCATTCAGACTAAAGTTGGGGACACTGACACAAGAAAGATGAAGGAAAGTGCTGAGTCACGCAAGTTGCTCCTACGTCAGTGGCCTGCCTACATTAGCCCGGACTCTCCCTTCAAACCTCTGCCATGTGGCTCCCACAGGAAAAACCAGGCTCCACTGGCATTTAGTTTCTCCTGTTTTCCCACATCTTCCAGTCAAAAAGCCTGAAGGCTGAATCTTCATGCACTTCACTGCCTTACTACAATGACATTTCAGACAATAGGGAAAGTGCATGGACTTTCTAATTATACAGCAGGAGGCTCAAGTGATCTGCAGACGACGACAACTGCTCATAACCTTCCAACAAAGACTCAGTACTTGGGGTGGGAAAAGTTGTCCCTGCGTAAGCACAAATGCAACTGTGACTGAGCAAAAACCTCTGGCTTAACTGGAGAATGTGACAGCCATATTGCACATAATCCCAGTTCAGTGTCAGTAATGGATGAAGCTACTGAGCAGCTTTAAACTGTCAAAAGAGGGGCTTATGTTGTAAACACACATGAAGAACTGAACAATGCATATCAGCCTCCATTAATCTCCCTTTTCTAAACAATATCTCGTGCCCAGCCCTGTCCACATGAGGCTAGAGATCACTTGGCTACTGTTAAGAACTCAAAGTACACCAAGTGTGAAAAAGAATGCACAGCTCTACATGCCAAGAGATGCCCCACTTATCTAGTTACATAATCATATTTAATACATATTAAATATCATAGTGTATATGATTTATAATGTCATAATAAATGGTTATAATGATGTGATGCTGGAAAATACAGGCATTCTCAAATGACCTGTATGTTGGTAGGTGGAGAATCATAACAAATGTTTCTTTTAAAGTATATTGTGAGCATTGTGCCAGTCGTCATTATTTCTGGTCCAGACATAAATACAGTCTAATCTTTCTACACTCTTAAAAATAAAGGTGCCACAGAGGATGATTGATTCCATAGAGGAACCACTTAAAGATAAAGAGAAGCACTAGTAGAACATTTTTGAGGTTTAAACAATTTACAGGTTCATCCTAGAACCTTTACATCATACAAAGGCCAAAATCTGTAAAAAGGGTCTTAAAACTCACACATCGTCTTTACAAATATGGTTCTCGAAAGCAGTGTTTCCCAAGCCAGTGTTCAGGTATGCCCAGACAGTCCACATTTAACCCTATGTGTTGCGATTTGGGTTAAAACAAAAATGAGAAGCTCTATACAAACACTGAAAGGTTCTTCAGGGAAAAGGTTCTTCACATGTTGTTCATGTATGGCACTGAGAAAAGAGCCCTCTCTTGCAACTTTATTTTTAAGAATTGTATAAAGCACTAATACGAGACTACCACTTCTGTCCATAGACTTCTTCATCTTTGGTTCCTGAAAATGCTTTATTTACTAGTGATACAAAACCTGCCCTGGTGGAACATAAAAGGACATCACATGGAGTGAGCGTCCCTTATTATTCTCTGTGCGGTTGTGACTGTAGCCTAGTTAAGTCTGAATTGTGGAAGAGGCACAGTGCTCAGACGTCAACAAGCTTTCTCACTGAAACTGTGCACTGCGAAGACAGCATGGCGCACAGAATGTTTGTTTACTGAAAAGTGGCAACAGCTGTCTGATGATACCACATTATCACAGTTTACCAACCGATTCCTTGCCCAGTGCACAATCTAGCCTTAATAAGACATTAATGATGGTGCATCTCAGCACAACGGGGTGCAAATGAGGAAGGCTAGTTCATAAGTGAATCAATCTGACAAACAAGACTGCAATAATAGCTGAACAAGTTTACCGTCAGTAATCTAAAACCCTTCTGTTTTTGAAAGCCTGTGAAGACCCACATATCATGGGAGCAAGCAAATGGTGTTGCTCATAAAACAGAACTTCTCAATAATCCGGACAACACAGGTAAAATAGAGTGACCCCTTAAAGTCACGTGTGAACACACCACAGCACAGCACAAAGTGTGAACAGTGTGAAATTCTTTCTCTGGGTTTAACCCATTCACCAAGTGAAGCAGAGGGCAGGCAGCAGCGGGGAGGTACTTTGCTCAAGGTAACCTCAGTGGTGCCACTGGCAGTCCAGGGATTCAAACCCACAACCTTCTGATCGCAGGGGCAACATCCCAATCACTAGGCCACCAGCTGGCCCAGCGACATCTGACTCTCTCTGTAAAGTGAGTCTCGTTGCACATGTGGTGACTGTCCTGCAGGAGTACCCTGTTCTTCTATAATTGGACAATCTTGGCTTAAGTCACTGGCTCCCATGCCTGGTGTCCTATATAATTTTGTGTTTTTTTTGCTCTAACACACCAGACCTAACTAGCCCATACACTTTATCAGTGACTTTTTTTAGTATATTTGATGAACAGGTAGCTGTGCTCAGGATGCAGTCCGAGACAGATCAGCTACACAACCTCATCTTACTCATGCCATGTCACTAGTGCACCTCTCTAAAACAGCTGTGCTAAGGCTGAGGATAATCTGAACCAACAACACGTATCATTTACACAGAGATTGTTCGATTAAACAAAAAGAAGTTGTTTAACCCTCATAAGAAATTGCTGGAATTCATTCTTTCCTGGGAAACCCAAGACAATCTGGAGAAATCCTGTTTAACGACCCTATTAAAAATCCTTTTCTTTTTATAAAGTGACATAAATGTCTCTAAAAAGTTACCTAAAAAACCCTGAGCAGGGTTAGGAACCAGGTTAAATGAATGGTACACTGTCTCTGTGGCTAAAAATACTGGAAGTCCAAGCTTCCCCAAAATCCGTGTCATGTCAGCCCTGTAGCTCCTAAGAAAAAAAACAAAGTAAACAGCTACATTTGGAGAGGGGGTGCACTGTGCACATTTGAACCCATTTCTTTAAGCTATCAGGCTCAAAAGAGAGAGGGGGAGGCAGCGGCAGCAGCCACAACACAATGAGGCCGAGCTTCTGGATGGAGCAGCAGAAGCCGTGGGACGGTTTTAGAGAGGGATGCAGGCTGTATCCAGCTCCTCACCTCCTCGGCGTGCTTCCTCAAAGCCTTCTCCCTCTCGTACTGCGTTATGAGCTGCTCGTTGTCCTCCTTGAGCAGTTCCAGCTCCACTTCGTGCTCCTGGTTCTCCGCGAACACGGAGTCCAGGTTCTCCAGCACGGCCACGACCAGGGGCATCAGCTCCTTCACCACGTCCTCGTCGTACTTGCCGATGAGGCGCTCGAACTCGCGGTAGATGGAGCTGGCCAGGCCCGACACCCTCTCGGACATCATAGCTGACGTGCCCGTGTCGTCCTGGTACACCACCCCGTCCTCCAGCTCCATTTTTATTTACACCCCCCCTTTAACACTCTTCAATTCGTATCTGACGTGCCCTAGATTTCCACCTCCCGAAAGCCTAGATCCTCGTATGTCTTATGAAGGCTTTAAGAGTCAAAAAGGGAACAAAAACACCTCGGCTGCTACTCGGTTCCTCTGTTTCTGCGACGTGGTCCTTCTTCTCCTCCGTCTGTCTCCTCCTCCTCCTCCTCACCACGGCCCGTGCTGTTGACCAGAGCAGTGACGTCACGCCCTCCTCACAGTGCACTGGGATCTCTACATTCAGCCCGAAGCCCAGTTCTCCCGCACAAACTCACTGACTGCAAGATAAACGCCAGCTGTGGTGCCTTGTGCATTAAAAGGTGAGTTGTTTGAGAAATCTGTCTGTCATGTATAGCTCAGCTGCTGGACACTGAGAGAGTATGGATGTGTTGGCTTAAAGGGGAACTCCACTCCAATTTTTCTGAACTTCTCCATAATTTAGATATTGGACAAAAGTATTGGGACGCCTGACCATCACACCAACTTTAATGACATCGCATGCAAATACACTTTAATATGGAGTCGGTCCTCCACCCTTTGCAGCTATAACAGCTTCCATTCTTCTTAAACAGACTCTCCACACCATTTTGGAGTGTACATTCATTCTAAAGAGAATTTATGAGGAACTCATCCAACCATGTCTTTCTGGACCTTGCTTTGAGCACTGGGGCACAGTCATGCTGGAATAGAAAAAGTTCTTCCCCAAATTGTGTCCACAAAATTGGAAGCATGGTGCTGTCCAAAATCTGTTGGTGTGCTGAAACATTAAGATTCCCCTTCAATGGCAGTAGGAGATCTAGGCCAAACCCTGAAAAACAGGTGTGTTCCAATACTTTTGTCCATGTAGTGTATGTAGTGTATGTAATCAAAGTCTGTTCAGGGCTTTAATAAGAAATGATGCATTTCAGACCACTTTATTTACTGTCCAGAATGACCAGAGCTATTGCAATTTTTATATGTAATGCTGATAATTGTAAAAATAAATAATTAAATAAATAATAAAACTTTTTTTTGGAGACTGTTTTGCCTTACAGTACCCTGCGTACTTTATACGTTCTAGGCCAAAAGTTTATCTCAAAACTATCATAAAACAAGGTCTCAGACATCAAGTAATACAATAATTTCTGTGAGGGAGCTGAACACTTCTGACTTGACAAATCAGTGGAAGTTCCCTTTAAGACTACATTGTAAGGTGCAGAGGAGAGACGTTTCTAATTTCACAACTAAGCCAGGGGACCATGGCTGAGGAGACTGTGCTAAAATTAGGGAAATTCTGGGTTTTTTTTAAGTACTCAGTTCACCTATTTATAAATAAATAAAAAGACTTCATACATTTAGTTATACATTTTACATTTTACTGCCTATGTTATATTTGTTTAGTAGTTTAGTTTAGTACTTTCGTAGTATACTTTTGTTAGTTTACTTATTTTATTTAGAAACATATAACCTACTTATTGTGGCATTTTGGGCTGATCAATTAGGTACTTTTAACATTAACACAGAAACTATATTAAGAATGAGCTGACACCTGGCGTGCCCTGACACAGGTAGAGAAACAGCACAGGTCAGATTTACAGGTTGCCAGATTTTCCCAAAGAAGGGCAGATTGTTCTTAGGCTGCGACATTCTCACCTGCAGCTTTTTTTTAGTGACCGTTAGACAATAAAATACGTCATGTTACCAGAACTCCTCCACATGCACGAATGTTCACATTCTTACCATTGTGGGATTTGTTACATTTATAAAAGAGTGAGAATTGTAGGAGGCCCTCAAACTGTCTGACTCTGAGCTATAAAGTAAGTCTCTCAGAATTTTATTTATTTGTTAGGGTCCTCTCCATCTCTGAATTACACCTATTGATTATATTATGTTACTTTAGTTACTCATATTAAGTAAAAATACACTTTTTAACAATATGCGATACGTGATTCATAGCGTGAATTTGGCTCATAACCTAGGGGTACTGGGAGAGGGAACACAGGTAGAATAATAATTTTGGAAATTATTATTCATGCTATATAAAATAAATACAGTTAAAAAAAACAAACACAATAACAACACAATTGTGTTTAAGAACAGATTGTATTCACTGGGAATATTTACTAATAACTTTAGTAACATCAATATAACTCATTTATATAGTATAATGTAATATATAATATTTATGAGAGCCCTGCAATGGACTGGTGACCTGTCCAGGGTGTTTCTATGCTGGGACAGGCTCCACCTTCTCCCACAGACCTGGTTAAAGATAAGCAGCGCAGAGTGGGTCGTAACTGGGCCTTTTTTTTAGGCTGCTTATAAATGAAATCAAAGTTGGTTGTTGCAATTTTGAGTGCATGTATTGTTAGAGGGATGGTGCAACAGGCCACAAAATCAAGTTTACTTGATTTTTATTTACCTGAGCCAAATCAATGTGTGAATCACGATATTTTAACACATAAATTATCAAACTGAATTTTGAACACAGAATCAAAAATCATGTAGAACCTAAAGTATGTACACAAATAGACAAAAGTATTGGGACACACCTGTTTTTAAATGATCTTAATGCTTCAGTATACCAAGACATTTTGGACAACACCATACTTCCATCTTTGTGGACACAGTTTTGGGAAGAACCTTTTCTATTCCAGCATGACTGTGTCCCAGTGCACAAAGCAAGCTCCATAAAGACATGGTTGGATGAGTTGGGTGTGGAAGAACTTGACTGGCCCGCGCAGAGCCCTGACCTCAACCCCATCCAACACCTTTGGGATTAACTGAAACGGAGACTGCGAATCAGACCTTCTTGTACAACCTCAGTGTATGACCTCATAAATGCTCTACAGAATGAATGGACACAAATGCCTACAGAAACTCCAAAATCTGGTGGAAAGTCTTCCAAGAAGAGTGGAAGCTGTTATAGCTGCAAAGCGGGGACCAGTTCCATTTTAAAGTCTATATATTTGAATCAAATGTCATTGAAGTCCCTGTCGGTGTAATGCTAAGGTGTCCCAATACCTTTGACCATATGGGTTATGTGTGACGCTTTGGGAAGCATAAGTTACATTTTACCATACTGATGGATCCTGATCACTCTTGAACCTAAACAGCAAATTCTGCACTTATAATGTATTGTAGTCTTTAAGACACATGTGTACTCCCTAATAATATCAATAACAGCGTTATTATGATTTGTATGGTCCCTGTTGGTGTTTGGTCAGGCGTCCCAATACTTTTGTCCATACCCGCATTATTCTGTGAAATCTAGGATAAATCGGGCTTTTCCTGTCCCAGTTCCCAGCGTGTTGCTGTTCGCAGGCGATACAGCAGGTGGCGCCCCTCCACTGTGCGCGTTTTACTGTTGCACATCTGGCAACCCTCGTGTCAAGCCCCACTTTTGTTTCTGGTTTAGAAATACGAATTGTCAGTCCTTTCGGATTAACAGGTATCTGAATGATTTTACTCACTAAATCAAGTTATTTTGCAGTCATAAACTGTCTGCATGGAAGCGTTAGAACCCTGCTATGGTTTATAACGCCATGCTTGTTAGCTTTATGCCAAGCTAAAGTTATGTCGGATAGTTTCTTCTGTCTTTCAGATGTTGCAGAAGTGTTTAATCTCATCAAGTGGATAGAACATTTGGCTACGTTCGAGGATCGTGGCCATAAATCTGTAATATCTGAAATTAACAGTAAAGAGGTAACTTTTGGGTATCGCGTGACTTACAGCAATCTCAGCTAGAACAATATAGGACCCCACCATTTAATACTAATGACGTCATATGACTTGACATTCATACGACGTCTGTATGTGTACATTATAATATGTACCTGGATAAATCCTATTTGTCTGTTTTGTCCTTGCCCCACAAGGTGGGTGTTGGGTATCAATGAACCTTTACTGCCACCAGGGACGCTGGAGCTCCAGGAAAAAGTCCCACGATGATGGAGGTCCTAGGTTATGATGATCCTAAGGTGAGATGTCCTCACAGGTTTACAACATGACACCATCCCTTCATCTGCTGTCACTGAATATTTCCCCCCATCCTTTAGGTTGCAGAGCTCTTGAACACTAAGGTGGGCAAGTACCTCAGTGAGCATCCTTTCTTGGCCCTGGTCCTGCTAGTGTTTGGTGTGACGGCTTCAGTACCCATTGGGCTTTTCCTGGTATTTGCTGTTATCACATTCATCGCTGTTTCAGCATGCTTCATCTTCGCTGAAAGTAAGTAAGGAATATACACAGAGATGCAACTCGGATATAATAGGCCCCAGTGGATTTGGGGTCCTCAAGTTACGACGGAGATCCGTTCCTTCGACAGTGATGTAACCCAAATTTAGGTTTAAGTCGAAACACACCCTAGCCTAAGTCACTTACCGATCCTAACACAGTTGTAAAACCTAGAACTTAAAAACACAAATGAGTCACAGAATAAAGGAAAAGGCCGCAAATATACTGTACTTGTACACTGTACTGTAGTAACAGAAAAAATGACAAAAATGAGTGTAAAAAAATATTCGTTCAGAAGCCACGATAATGAAACACTTGCGCTTAGACAAGTGTACTCCCTCACTCATATGCCGCATCACTGTGTATTCTGCACATTCTGCGTATTTTTCCACCGCGGCACTAAAAAAGTTCGTATGTCGAGACCCTCGTGACTTGAGGACCCCCTGTAATGATACACAATAAGGACAAATGCATTGGGACATCTGTTTTTGAATGTTTGGGCTAGACCCCTTACTTCCAGTGATCTTAATGCTTCAGGAGACCAAGACATTTTGGACAACGTCATGCTTCCAACTTTGTGGACAGTTTGGGGAAGAACCTTTTCTATTCCAGCATGACTGTGTCCCAGTGCACAAAGCAAGGTCCATAAAGACATGGCTGGATGAGTTCAGTGAGGAAGAACTTACATTTACGGCATTTAGCAGACGCTTTTATGCGTCTTCAAAGCGACTTCCATTTCCTAACTACAGGGGGCAGTCTCCCTGGAGCAACTTGGGGTTAAGGGTCTTGCTCAGGAACCCAGTAGTGATATGCTGAAGGTAGGATTCAAATCCATGACCTCTTGGTCCAGAGGCAAGTATCCTACCCACTGAGCTACCACCTCACCTTGACCAACACCAGTGGCTGACCTCATAAATGGCACAAAACACTTTCAACATTTTGTGGAAAGCCTTCCCAGAAGAGTGGAAGCTGTCATGTCTGCAAGGGGGGACCAACTCTTTATTAAAGTCTATGTATTTTAATGCCATGTTATTAAAGTCCTTGTTAGTGTAATCGTCAGACGTCCCAATACTTTTGTCCATTTGGTGCAGGAGAGCCTAGTCATGCCCCTCACACTGCATGCCTCAGTGTGACCACCCCAGCTGCACTGCTGGTAGTTAAGCCACAGAGTCTCGGAACAAACACAAATGACACATTATACAGGGTGATTTGGAATGGACCATTATCCCTTACTTTCGCTCAAAATCACTGTTCTTTCCAAACAGTTTTCCTGTTGATGGTAGGAGGGACCACCTTGCTATGTGTTCTCTTCTGCCTTGCTGTGGTGGCCTTTTTAACCTCCTGCATACTGAGTGCCTCATACATCATTATTTCACACGTGCTGAACTTCTGTTTCATTCATAGGTACAGTATCCGCCCGATTAACTTCACATTCCCATACCATCGATAAAAAAAGGTTCAGGCACATATGCTCATGTTACTAACAGTGTATGGAAGTCAGCAGCCATCAATCAGCATTTCTTAATACTTTTCACTTTCATTCATTTATTAGCAGTGTAAGCCTTATTGATCAATTTCTTTACTTATGTTCATTTTCCCATATGTCTGGTTAGAACATCGGAACATACCGTCTCTACTGATGACTTGGAGACCAAAAAAAACTGAGGGTGAAAAGAATCTGAGCATTACTGCCATCCAGCCTGGTAACCAGCAAGAATGCCTCACTTCAAAAACCTCAGGAGAGACTCTGAGTGTGTTGGGAGAAGGATGCCGAGGAGAGACTCTGAGTGTGTTGGGAGGAAGATGCTGAGGATGGAGCTGCAGAGAAGAGGAGCAGAGGAAGGTATAGTAGGAGGTTTGTGGATGTGGTGAGGGACGACCTGCAGGCAGTTGATGTGGGAGAGGAAGATGCAGAGGACAGAAGGAAATGGAGACAGTTGATCCACTGTGGCGACGCCTAATCGGGAGCAGCCGAAAGTAGAAGACTGATCTGTGCTCACTGGGAAAATGCCATCGACTGCTGCTGTCAAAGGTGGATAAGATATGCTTGTTACATTTCACTTCTCTACATTTTTTTATGAAACAGCTTTATGTTTAATGGGAGAGTTCACTCAGCTTTTGTCCAGTGTATAAAAAAGTGCAGCTGTACAAAAACTATTTTATTAGCTCCTGCAGGGTGGATATAATTATGGTGCAGCCAGGGTGTACAATGTACCAGTATGTCACCATGTTATACTATCTCATCTTCATACTTTTAATTTTGCATATTGTAACACACAATGGATCTTTACTCACAGGTGATACAACTTCCATCACTGCTGCAGACCAAAGTATAGACTGACTATAGTATTATACTCTATATTATGAATCTGGGTGTAACTGACAGATATAACTGACCGCTATAACTTTACATTTGTTTATTTTTGCATTTTTGGCCATTTTGGCTGCTGTAAAGCACTTTGAGGAAAATAAGAGTTTTTTATGGTACTGTACCTACAAATGCTATTTAATGGAATGCAGTGATGTAAACTGTGCTTAAGGTATAACTGAGTAAATAAAGTTATGAAAAGCATCTTACAAGAATGAAAACAAAAAACAATGGCCTGTTTTTGTTTTTTTTTATTGGAGGTGGTAAAATGTAAAAACTAAAAAAAAAAAAAAGAATTCCTACTTAAGTCAAGGGGGAATATTGAGGATGCGGAATCTGGAAATGAATATCTCAATGAACTAAAAAAAAAAAAAAAAAAAAGCAAATTTATGAAAGCCATACACACTCCAGATTGCTTCAGAGAATATGCACACCATGTTAAATTCCATGGGTTGTTTGCCATAAAGTACTGCATGTGAACAACATACATTTAGTTGTAGGACATTACCAATATTATCCTAGTCGGTGTTGTGCATGTTGTATATTACATCATGACCACTGATGAATGACAACATCCCTAAGAGATACAAAATCCACAGTAATTTGGAGCCAATACATAAAGAATACAAACTATCAGTGCTGAATGAATTGGCAGTACAAAACATGTTCTCTTCTTTACACAAAGGTTAATACATGTACAAGGGGGCACCTCTGCTTATATACTGTACCTAGTATAGCTGAAATAAGGCATTTATGAACATTTATGAAAAACATTGCTGTTTAGGTCCAAAACAAACCACTCATTTTGTGTTATAGGGTTATTATTTGACATGGAAAATAAAGATGGGATGTACCAATTTAAAACCATTTATGCAGTACTCAGTGTGTTTTTGTAAACTGCAGTTCAGGATTAGATTCAACACTCTTGAAAACGTGACATGACAGTATGAATATTCGAAAGTACATGTAATAAGCAGAGTTTGTATGGTATATTTTTAATTAAGTCAATCTTTAACATTTGGAGCTTCTTATGGAACACCTCACATAGAAAAGTTCAATTTTTTTAGGGTTTTTTTTTTTTTTCTTTTTTTACAGCACTAAAAAGGTATTGCAAGATGCTGAAAACAAAAATTCGGTTGCCAGATCCAAGAGAAATCCTCATTGCAGTTCATGGCGCTGTCATTTTTTTTTTCCCCAGGTGACATTTCACGTAAAACAGCAACAGTTTCACATACGCGTTCTGTCTTAGGCCTCTTGCTGTGGCGTTACTGGCCCATGCCCCCCTGCGAGTCTGAATGGTGACACAGGTCTCTGTTCTTTGGCACTTATGCTGGCAGGCTCAGCTTCTTTCCTTTCAGCACTGTACAGACCAGAGAGGTTTTGTCAGAAACAGGCCATTCATAACAAAACTCTTCGTATGTATAACTCAATTACAGTTCAAATTCACAAAATTTTTTAAGTCAACAGAAACTCACCTTTTGTGACATAAAGGTAGAAGAAGTCACAATAGAGGATGGTCTGGACCACCCCAGCCACGATGGCGATCATGTCAAAGAAGCCCTCAAAGTAGAACCTCCAGATCCAGTTGAAGAGGTAGAGAGCACGGTAGACGCCCAGGCAGAACAGGTAGTGGGTAGTGATGGTCTCAGCCTCTCCTGTCTTGCTGATCAGGAAGAGCTGAGGCAGAATGGCCACCGATTCAAGATAGATGGAGAAGGTCCACAGGATCTGTTTTCAGAAACATACAAATTTATTAAACATGCAACAGCTTATATATACACTTTGACATATACAACTAAAGGTTGTGAAAGTGTTGTACATAGATGTCTCATTTGCCCATGATTAATAATTATACACAATATAACTATAATAAAATGTGGTTTTAGATCCTGCATACCTCCAGCGGAGAGAAGTCATGATTGACCAGGAAGGCCAGGCCTCCGACTGGTACTATGAGGAACTCCACTCTGAAAGTGTCGTGGTTGCCATCATAAGTGGCCTTGAACTTCATGTAGATCAGGTAGACAGTGGCATAGGCGCATCCAATGTAGATGATCTGTTGTGGGAAACAGATGTTTTATAAAACTTTGATCAGTGTAAGCAGTTTCATCTCAATTTCTCTTTAAGCAAATTATAAACCTTTAATTTGTATTTTTACAGAAATGCAAGTAATTTACCTTCATGCATGTGTTGTAGAGGGATATGAAGGAGGTGAGGAGATCCAGATAACGTGTTGTGAAAACCAAGGCAAAGAGTATCTGGCTTTTCCCAGAGATTCCTGTGGAGCAGAAGTGTGGTTCAGCTTTTCAAAGGTGCAAACAACACCCCTGCTTACTTTGAGTCAGGAAGAGGATAAAAGTTGAAGGCATGACTCTACTGAGTGCCCTTTTCTTACATGCAACTGTGAGACATACAGCACACTGCCACGTCAAAAGAAAGCACGTAATTGAGTGCAAGCTGCAAAGTGGCCCTTAGTACTGTTCTATTAATCGACCCAACACTTTTTTGCACAGATCTGCTGTAATGCAAACGTGCAATATTCAGATCAATTTGCACTTTGGCGTCTCTTGATCGACTTTATCGAAAGATCACTGCTGGATTCGTCCCAGTGCTTTGTGTGTGGCAAAAGCTAATCACCATGCCTTCACAACACAGAGGGAAAAAAAATCATGCAATCAAGACCCCTTTTAATCAAGTCATCAACAGAGAGAGAGACAGAAGAGTTAGTACTCAGGCTATGTTGCCAAATAACATCTCTAGTCACTGTAGATGAGTTATTCAGGTTCCTACTCACTTGAGTATTGCCCAAAAAGATGGGAATACTTCAAAATAATAATAATCAGATACCAAGATATCAGCTAGTACTTAGCACAACAAACATTACCATCAGTTTCAGGTTTTGTGAAGAATCCTGTTAGCAACAAGACCGTTAGCTTGATGGCTAGCTATTTATCCCTAGTTAGGTTATTCCTCTCTAAGCCAAAAGTATATCAGCAAATTAAACATAAACAAATATTGTACAAATGAATATTTGCATCCTGAACCCAGTACATTCTTGCCTAAACTGAGGTGCTAAACTGATGATTATCTATGTGGCTAAGCTGCTAACCCAGATAGCTTTCAGCTGCACAGATAAGAAATAATTCTCCATTTTTGACACCAACAGACACATTTACAGGCGAACAAACACATAAAGACTATTAGTTACTTAAAATAAAACAAATATATATTTGTGAGCTATATTACCTGCGCAGGACCTGGTTTTCCAGATTTTGAGCAGGAGAATGATGATAGCTGCTAGGTGAGACAAGTCTCCAGTCAGTCTGAAGATGTTCATTCTGGCTTTTGCTGCTTTTACCTCAAGCAAGGGAACACAAACCTCGTCAGTCGTCTGTTATTCCAAGGCAGAAATGCTCCAAATTCGCTTTAACCGGTTTCCTACACTTTTCCAGCGCATTCCTCTAAGAAATATGGCGAACACGGGGCGACGTGGCCGGTGGACGTGGCCAAGAGTTAAATTACAATGCAGGCCGGGAACAGTAGTAAAGAGAGAGAGAGTGGGGCCGACCCGCCTACAACAATCCTGGGCGTAGAGGGCCAAAAGTATTGGGACACCTGACCATTCGTACCCAACAGGTTACTTTAATGACATTGCAGTCAAATACTTACACCTGAATACAGTCCCCCTTTTGCGGCCATATCAGGCTTTCCAATAAATTGTGTTTCTGTGCCGAATTTGTGCCGTAGAGCATTTAGTTTTGGGACGCCTGTACATTCCATCAACAGAGAAGTTAATGACATTGCATTCAAATTCATAGACTTTAATATAGTTGTATTGATTGTACAAATATAGCCATTTGCTGTTCAACATGACCAGTAAACCAACAAATCTTCTACTTCTGGGTTTGTGTATGTAATGTTGATAATGGTAAATTAGTGGTAAATAAGAAAATGGGCTTATTTAATGGGTTTTATGGCCTATAACATCCTGCATGTCCCTGTCTTCTGTGAGTAACTGATAAAAAGCACTTTTATCGGGGAAAGTGGGGTGATTTGTACGGGGAAGTTGAAAAAACTGTTTTTTGCCTTTCAAAGTAAAATTTGTACGATCAAGGTTTTTTTTATTGTTGTGTCTGAAAAGTTATAGACACGTTTGAAAACATTTTACACATGTTTTAGGGCTTTGGTAACCTACACTATGAGTCTATTCAGCCAGCATGATGTTAGCTCAAAACTGCTGGATGATGCATTTCTTCCAAAATGGTGGGATTGGGGTGATTTGTGCCAAAGGGCCTGGGTTAAGTTGTGCCAGTGGCACAACTCACCCGCACTTGTGAATATTTTAAACAAATTATTTTATTGTAATTGTACATTGTATTCTTACATTTTATCCTAAAGCCATGTGACATTCTTAATTTAAGACCAAAAACAGAAATAGACAATCATGCCACGGCGTTATAAAAAGAAGCAGTGCTTCCACTCCTCTAGACGACATGGACAGAGCAGTGAAAGAAGTGGAGCAGGGGAAATCCATTCATTGGGTGGCGAGGCAGACGAACATACGCAGGATGACATTAAAACAATACATGGAGAAGAAAAAGATAGATGAAAAAGAAATAAGGCCAGGATGCAAAATAACTGGACTTGCCAATCAAGTCTTTGATGAACATATGGAGAAAGAGCTGGCAGAACATAAAGGCACTACCAGCAATGTTTCGCGGTCTAAGTCCCATGAAATGCCGTGAACTAGCATTTCATGGGACCTGCCAGCTGGATCAAAGAGGAGAAAGCAGGTTGGGGTTAAGTGTGCATTTATTAAGGAAAAGTAATAGGGAATATTTCTCCAGGAAATGGCCATTACCACTTATCACCGTGCAGATAGTTCACAGAGAAGCAACATTGGGTACTTATTTAGAGCATATAGCTTCAACTTATGTAAATCAGACTGTAAACTGCAATGGCTCCATAAGGGACAAATTAAGAGATATGTTAATAATGCTAATAATGCTAAGAAACTTTTAATCTTTTCTAGGACGTGATTGGTTTGCAGCCTTTAAAGCACACCACCATTTGTCATGCCACACTCCTGAAGCATCCTCTCTTGTTGGAGCTACTGCCTTTAATAGGCACAACGTGGGGGAGTTCTTGGCCTTTGATATTATATAATATCTTTAAATAAACCTTAAATGAGCAAATTTGTATTGGATTTGTTTAGCTTTTATATAGAATATATATTTATATAGAATTACACAGTTTTACTTCAATAATCAATGGCACAATTTACCCCAATGTATTCTCTCCAACGGCACAACTTACCCCGCCATGGGGGCAAGTTGTGCCAGGAGACCACTTTTTTTCAGAAAGCTATATTTCTTAAATACTATATTTCAGATCCAAAGTGATTGTTCCCAGGGATGCACCACATTCTGAAATATATGTACATGTTTCAGTTGGAAGCATTACTGTAATGGCCACTCTCCCCTATCTCAAAATACAAAGTATAGAGGGTGTTGGGGGCTGAAACCCCTTGATTGACCCCTGAAAGCATTAACGACATCATTTAGGTGTCTCTGCAAGCAATGTAAAACAGTTGAAATGAGTGATTGCTTGGATTAAAAACGCTCACCAACTTGTTTTGTTTTGTTTCCTCAATGTTTTTGTTTAATTTAATTTGTCCCCAATCACATGCCACTGACAAACAGTCGATTTATTTTTGTCAGTTTCTGCCAATCAACAGATATCTTGTTTTATTTTGCGCGTTGCCAAATCACCACCCACCCCTATCGAAAAAGACCCATAATTGCCACTGGGGTCTCAGTGTGCCATTTTGTGCGCTGTTCATGTAATAGCTTTACATTTTAAGAGGAATTTTGGAGGCATTACGAGTGTTAAGTGAATACGTTTCTCTACAAAGGTGTTTCATATTAAGCTACTGCCAATGACTGTTTACATCTTGCCAATTTAATGATTTAGCAGAGTTTAGATCCCCCTTTAAATAATCTCAGATAGACTGTATGGTACAAATGGACTGATAAAAGTGTATCACTCCCTTTATGTATTTTTGAGTCTCTTCCTTTATGTATTTTTATAGCATTTGTTTTTATGCTGAGTCTGACGGAATTCAGTCTTAACAGTTTAACTCTTGATCCTTACCAATCATGAGCACAGTTAAACTGACTTGTCTGAGCCCACAATATTTTATCACTGCTGAAGTGTTCACTGCAGACCTTAATAAATAACTTACAGAGACTACTGAATTAATTATGTGAGGCATCAGTAAGTGGGGGGGGGGGGTGGCGGCGGCCTGGTGGGTAGGATACTTGCCTCTGGACCTGGTGGGTAGGATACTTGCCTCTGGACCAAGAGGGCATGGGTTTGAATCCTACCTTCAGTACACCACCACTGGGTTCCTGAGCAGGACTCTTAACCCCAAGTTGCTCCAGGGAGACTGTCCCCTGTAGTGAGGGAATGGAAGTCGCTCTGGATAAAAGGGTCTGCTAAATCCCGTAAATGTAGTAAGAGATTAAAAAGACATTTTAGTGGATTTGTCCCAAATTGGAACATTCATATGAATCCAAAAATAGTGCCAGTGTCACGTGTCGAGATAAACATCCAAAATGACTCAGGGTCAGATATGGGCCGTTAGAGGAAGGAAAAGCCATGAAGACGAGGCCAGATCACTTCTCATTTTTATGTCAGACAGTTTCTATTCGTCAGTGACCCTGAAAAACCATTGTTTCAACAGACTGCAAACATACAGCAAACACGGAAACCAGAGATGTTGCTTTGGATCAGAGCTATAATGAACATGAGCATTTTTCTCTACTTTCAAATCTCATTTATTCTCTTCGGCTCAGGTAAGCGGCTGGAAGCTTTCACTTGGTGTTTAAAAGGTAACTGTTGTGTTTCTGTGGTTTTGAGGCTTGTACCCTCCAAACGTGTGATCATTGCATTGCCTTGTGGATTAACTTGTGGTAAAGAACACTTTTTTTACTGTTTTCCCATTTATTATATGACCTAAAACATGATGGCACGTTCTGTAAAATATAGTATGAATACATCATATAAGCCATGTTCTTAAACTTTAAGGCATTTAGAAGAATATTCTATGAAAATGTAGCACAAACCTTGTTGTAACACACCAGGAAAGGCCACTGTTTATGCACTGATGGATAAAATATATAAACTGCAAGGTATCCTATTCAACCAAATCTTTTACAAGCTATTTACATTTGAACTACATTCAGAGACCGAATGAAGGCAATAAGTGCACAAGACAATGTAATGTGTGGTGTTTCAACACACAATCACACACAAACTTGGAACTTGTGAACAGATTAACTAATCAAATATGCCTGAATAAGACAACAATGAACTGAAGATGTTTTATTATTCCTTTTTGGGCCACTCCTTTAAATGGCAGTATTGATTAAAATGTGCCTTCTAGAAGAATCAGCAATAAGTTGCCCTCCAAAAATTCACATACGCACCCATTTATATCCAGTTAAATGCCACATAGTGTTATTTGAGTATTTTTCTTGTTATCAAAGTCAAAGTCAGAGTCAAAGTGAGCTTTATTGTCGTCTCAACCATATACAAGTATACAGAGAGACAAAATGGTAAAGTCCAGGATCCACCGTGTACACAGTGTATTATTTTTTTTATTTCCAAATAATAGTTTGGACATAGGATAAAAAGGTTGTATCAAAAAAGAAGAATAAAACAATGTATATAATGATGGGACTTCTAAAAAATTTTCTTTGTTTTACTATTGTTCAGTGAAGTCTGTTTTATTGTTTGATGTTTAAAAATCAAAACTCTGTTTTTTTTGTTTTTTTTTACAAATTACAATTAACCATTAAGTTAATTGTGTCTGTGAAACTGTCTATACTCTGTACAGATCACCTTTACAAAAAAAACAGATACGTGCTCTTTTAGCACTCTCAGTTGTCAGCATTTTGCCAGGCTTACCTGGGATAACCCTGGAGCTAACAGCATACAGAGAATGAAGATTTTTTTGCATCTCCCCATTGCAGAGCTCTCAGTGAATGGCTGTAAGTTGGAGGTCTGGCAACCACAACAGGTCTTTGGGAGAGAAAACCAGTCAGTCTCTGTCCCATGTTATATCAACATAACCGCCTGCAAGAGTAATGCGCATGAGGTGCTTTGGTACGTGTTCACGAGGGACTCACACCACCAGCTGGACCCCAAGAACCCGCCAAATAAGTACCAACTGCAAACCCAACAACTACAAATCAATTTCCTCTCAACCCATGATGACGGGGTGTATTACTGTGCTGCAACACTGAACAACATAAGGGACAGTGGAGCGCAAGCATTTGGAAATGGCACCGCAGTAATGGTGAAAGGTATGAGCCACTTGAAGAGTTATTGCTGCCTATTTGAAAACCTCATTGTTGTCATGATATCATCCTGCGCAGTACCAATACAGAGGCCTGCAATATGCAAACGAGCCTTTTACCAGTCATTTAACATTTGTCCATATCATGCATTCCTAATTGCTGAATATCCTTGAATGCTTGTATTCAGAACTCTGGCGCAACACAGGTCAAGCTGTACTGTTGACATTGTTGGTCTTACTGGCTCTCTGTAGTCTCACAGTCCTGACCCTCCTCATTTGCATCAAAGTAAGCTTCATCTTTTAATCTGTGAATGAATATGTAGTCTCTGTTGCACAGTTGCTGATGTCTGTATTGTCTTCCAACTGACCTCTACTCATCTCAATTAACTAGACTGGACGATCCACAATGCTCCTAAAAGGAAGATTCAGGGGGACCGACATGAAGGTAGTACTGCTTTTTACACTCTTTTAGAAAAAGGTTTCATTTCAGCCTTCATGAATAGACAATTTCAGACAATTCATGTCATTAATTATATGCCAAATATCCTGTGACTATGCATGTTTTCACTACATTTGTTTAATTACACACAGGGAGATTAACATTGTTTCCCAAAATGCAGTTTTGGGGCTCCTGCAGTTAGACAATGCATTTTTGTATTTTCTGTAAATAAATGCTGTTTTAGAGCTCCCTCGGTTGATTTGCAAAACCTGAGTTTTAATCTTAATAGGTGAGCATTTGATTATGTTTAAATGCATTTCGTTATTGTCTTATTTTGTGTGGGTTTTTTTTTACATCAGCTACAGTTGTGCCATTTGTTTGATCTTTGCGGAGGGGTGTGAATTGTTTTCGCCGCAGGGGAAACTTTCACCCTTCTTTGCTCACTTGTGGCTCAACACAGAGTCAACAGTGTCCTTGATAATTTGATGATAGAGTTACTGGGAAAATGTTTAACTTGCCCTGGGTTCAGTTCCTAGCTTGGGGGGCAAAGGGTCCTTTCAGTGTGGAGTTTGCATGTTCTCACCAGGAGCTCCAGTGTCCTCCCACAGTCCAAGAACAGGGACGTCAGATGAATTGGAGATGCTAAAATGTGTTTCTGCCCTGTGCTGGTCTTGCCTGTCCAGGACCTGTTCTCACTTAACATAATGGAAGGATGGATGAATGATATTGATTTAAAAAAATTCAAGACAATTTTCCTTCCACTGGTGTAAAGGCCACTAGGTGGTCTATAGAAAGAGACTAGTGACCGAAGTCTTTCCCATCACCACTGAAATATTATTAAACTTGGAATTTCTCCAAGTTTCATCATATTTCTTTGGTTGAGATGCAAACATGGTCATTCTCAATCATTTGCTGTGAAATGTTTCATTGTGGATAAACTCATTAAGTTACATTAACAGTACCATGTCTGCAGCATAAATATAACACGTTTTTTATTCGTTGAAAAATACATTTTAGGCCAAACCCATTTCCAACGTATATCTTTTAGAGGTGTTAAACTTAGACACCTGGTTCCTGTCGCCACCACTGTAAACCATCTGCATGTACATTTCAAACGTTGTTGTCTGTTCTCCCACACCCTTTTTTCTTAATTAGAATATGAATTAAAAACGTTTCTCTCAAAATATCAGTATTTTCACCATATACATGGGGCTCCACGCTGACTTTTTGACTACCTATTCTTGAACTAAGTAATCTGAAAGGTTAAAATGTTGTTTCCTGTTATCATTCTTAGAGTGGTTCATACAGGAGAGCGCAATTTGGAGCTGTGGTGCAAGAGATGTACAGCAAGCGGAACTTGCGCCGTAACAAGAAAAGCTCTGGAGAAGTTTCACAGGAAAATAAGGTTCTTTTGTGGTTCTTTTGTTTTTAGAAATAGATGAGAGGTCACAGTACTGTGAATATATGTAGTCTGCTTGGTTTAATATCGCCGCTAAACATCTCTTTCACAGGTTGAAAATCCACAGTCCCACACCGAGAAAGACACCGTTTACCAGAATCTGAACAGGACTGGGTAGAAGGTTTATTCTCTTGCTGTATATCGAGCTTGTGAAACAAACAGCAAGAAAGAAGAGAGAAAGGGGTACCTGGGTACAGTAACAGATAGCATAATATTCGAGTTGGCATTCAGTTACACCCTTGTGAAGACCAGTTTACACCCCAAACCCTAGTCTAAAGCACTATAAGTCAAACTGTGAAATTGATAGAATGTGAAAGTAGCAGCCGTGTAGTGGTGAAGTGAAATGTGCCTGGAGTGAAATGTGCTTTTCCCTGTTCCACAGTCTGCAAATGGTTTATTGCAATTTTTTACTAACTCGAGTGCTAGTGCTAGAGCCTGTTCTGCGTATTTTAGTGCTCTTCTTGCTTTAACACCCCTCTTCAACTCAGAAAGGGGCTGGTATTGCACTGATTTATTGGAGCAGGTGTGTTGGGAGCAGGTGTGTTGGGAGCAGTGAAAACACTCAAATGTGCAGCGCAGTGTCTCTAAGGCAAGGAATGGAAACTAGTTTATTGTGCCTTGCAAATGCTTACAGCTACTCCTCCTACTACTATTACTACTTCTTTTTATGTTTCTCATAGTTCATAAGCAATAGCGCCCTCTTGTGGTTAGGCTTCATTATATAATCAATTACATTACACAGTACTGAAATCATTTAGACTACACAGTTGATGAAGTATGAACACAATGTCTGGGTTCCCAGTTTGAGAAATTTGAAGTGCACATTAAAAGCTGTAACAAAACTCATAATAGGTGTTGCAGGTTGTTTTTTGGGCTGTTTTTTTTTGTTGGTGTTTTTTATATAACTAGGTGTTATCAAAACCCAGTTTATCTTGAAGAAATATTATTTCTGAGAAAGACAGAAGGGCAAGTCTAAACAAAACAGTGAAGCCTCAGTCAGTGATTCCTAGACTGAGCTCTGAATCCAGCATATAGAAAAACAAAAGATAGACTCGTTACTGAAGGATCCAATAAAACGTGCAGAACATTGGTGTAAAGCAGTACAATGAATTTATAGCAATATTGTCACTATCACACAGTTAAAAGACTTCACCCTTTAACAATATATAAGACTTCAACCAGAATGAATGTGTTTTACATTCTTTTCAATCAGTAAAGTTTCTCCTGAGTCTCTTACAGCTTGTAGTTTTTGTCCCTTAACCCGTTAATCTCCGTACCTCACATTTCAAATGATCTTTTGTCCATGTTGTCAATGACCAAAAGAAAAAAACACAAAATTGGTCATTTTACAGGCAAAGGAAAAACTATATATTATTTAGTTCTAAATAAGTGTGAAGGGTTTTATTCAAGTAATTTTAGAGACATTATCTAATTCTCATACATCAAACTAAAATTCACACAATCTGAAATGAGTTCAAATAATGAAGAAAAAGAAACAGGTGAAAATGATATGAAGAAGCATTTTAATTCATCTATAGTAACAGTATACTTCTGACCTAGTTTTACACATCAGTTAAAATCCAAATGTGACTCTGAATAAAAGGAGTGAAAATTATTTTTATTCAAGAATAAAAAAACATATTTCTGTTACATGTTCCTTCAAGGTATACCTATGGACGATTTCATTACTTTTGTCCAGTCAGCATTTTCCTCATCATTCTGAATGTAGTTATTGGACAATCCTCCTGTTTGTCTAATTACCAAGAATGCAAAAAAAAAAAATCCAATTGTGATGTATGCAACTTTTTAAAATAAAAATGAAACCACAAAAACTAAGGGAACTGACTGATATACACTACAAATGGAAATGCTTCATCATACCAAGACATTTTGGATGCCATGCGCCAACTTTGTGGACACAGTTTGTGGAAGAACCTTTTCTATTCCAGCATGACTGTGCCCCAGTGCACAAAGCAAGCTCCATAAAGACATGGTTGGATGATTTTGATGTGGAAGAACTTGACTGGCCCACACAGAGCCCTGACCTCAACCCCATCCAGCACCTTTGGGATGAACTGGAACACAGACTGTGAGCAAGGCCTTCTTGTCCAACATCACTGCCTGACCTCATAAGTGCTCTACAGAACGAACGGGTACATATTCCCACAGAAACTCCAAAATCTTGTGGAAAGCCTTACAAGAAGAGTGGAAGCTGTTATAGTCGACTTTAATGACGTGTCTGAATGCAACGTCACTAAAGTCTCTGTTGGTGTAATGGTCAGGCGTCCCAATACTTTTGTCCATATATAGTGAACACTGACATGAACTAAATCCCGGAGGTCCAGCGGTTGCGCTTGACTTCATTCGTCCAATGAGAAGTTTGTTACGTAACTATGCAAATCTACAATTGTCGCCGCGTTTGTTGACTGGTGGAGCGTTAGAGGGGCGGGGCATGTCCAGGGGGTCCACGCGCTCTCCCAATCAACACTGACTACCATTTAGAGGAGCACCTGAAACATGGTGAGTGCGTTTTCTGTTACATGTCTCTATTTCTGCTAATATGTCACAATTTCCCGTTTTCACAAACAAATCCAGCAGTTCTGACACTGACTACACTGACTGTGTAGCTTTAAGTTGAGTTGGATACAAATTAAGACATCATTCAAAAGCCGAAAGAGAAAGAAGAAGAAGAAGAATTCAAAAGTGGCGCTTGTGCTGATTTTATCTTATTTATTTTATGTGGCTAATGGATAGCCTAAACGTTGGTGACCAGAGTGAAAAACTATTGAAAAGTTATTGTTTTGTTTTGTCATGCTTACTAAGTATTTTTTGTTGTTAAAATGCCATGCTTTTCTGTGTACCCGTGTGTTCTCTCTTGTCCAGTTTTCTATATTTTCTGTGCAAGCTGTGTGGCTTTAATTCAGGCAAAGCTGCTAAAGTGTTACTGGAGTGCAGTCATGTGGTCCATGTTCCAGAACACCATTCATTGTCGACCCTTACAGAGGGCCCTCCAAAAGCCTGGCCCTCAACACACAGCTAGATATTGTTGAACAAGAATAGGACGCGTATTTATGATGAAAAAGAAAGCACATGCAGTAAATAAAGGCTAAAATTCAATCTGTGTTGTTCTGCACATGATGTGCTTTTTGATTCCCCTAGGCAGAAGCAGACATGTGTTTCCAAAGTGGTGGTGGTTACGATGTGGAGCTTTTTGTGGACGTGCCGGATGATGACCTGATATGCAGTATATGCCAAGGAGTCTTACGCTGCCCGGTACGAGCTGCCTGTCATCATGTCTTCTGTAAAAAGTGCATCATGCAATGGCTGAAGAGGTATGTATTATGGTTTCAGTGCTATTGAAACTGATTTGTGGATTGTACTGGCTCTGCTGAACAATGTTGGAGAAGCCAGATGTTGCTCTTTTTCCTCAGACAGGAAACTTGCCCATGCTGCAGAAAGCCTGTCAGCCAGAGCCTCATATTTGTCATGTTCAAGCTCAGTAAAGCCATCGGTCGACTTAAGATCAAGGTAGGATATTGAGCCAAGTATGTCTGCGTACACATTGATTCAGAAGATGCCTGTGTATACTTCACTTCACCTAAAACACCACCCTGGTCTGCTGAAGGGTGTGGGACTGGCATGTGGGCTGAGCAGAAAGGGTGTCTGACCACCACGGGTGCCACTGCCAGTTTAGCACTACCCTTGTTTTTAAAATCTATGCTTTATCGCGTTATAGTATCAGTAGTTGTCCTGTTAATGAAGGTACCGTTGTTAAGAAGGTCTTTATACGTAGTCCAAATGTACAGGTATAGTGTATTTGGGTAAAGTAATGTCATTCGCAGCTCTGATATAAACTATATGCAGTGTAATAATGCTGCCACAATGGACCAGCTGAAACAGTGATAGTCAACTCCTGATGTCCGCTTTGCTCCCTGGTATTAATGCACCTCAAGTTTGGATTTTATTCCATCACAATAAGAAAGAAGCCTTGAAAGCTTTGTCAACTCATTACTAAAAATAACCCCAACCCCCTATTGTCCAGGTAACAAAATCTTCTTGTTCCAGTGATTGTGATCACTGTCACTGTCTTTTTTTATCTGAGGCCGTTTCACCTGAAAACATTTTTATCTGACACAGAGGTCTTAGGATGTTCTAAAACATAACAAACATATTGGTGCTAGATCTGCTGCCCCAACAGCTGCATTTTTAGGGCAATCTCATTCACGCCAAGTACAATAAATGTGGTATTAACGTGGGATTTCACATCACCCTGTGTTCCTGTGTGGGAAAACTAGTGTTTTGCTGAGGTTTGAATAATATAAATCAGTAAATGAATGACAGCTTTTTAAACTGGTGTTAAATTAACAATTATTCTCACTGGGACCATTGACCACAGCAGCTTGGTATACTGTCACCAGACACAGGCCTAGTTTAAAGTGTATCATACAGCTGTGAATACTAGTGATCAGAGGTCTGAGTGTAACCTGTACATTCCTATACTTACGTCTTTTAAGTGCTTCACTGCTGCTCTTTATAAAGTAGTTAGAACTGAAATGAGGATGTGACTGTAAAGTTCATCAAGGTGTGTGATTCTGACCAACAAATCAAATCCCTCCTCCTCCCCTCAGTGTAGGAACGAGATCCGGGGCTGCCGGGCCACATTCCCTCTGTCTGAGCAGTACTGCCACAGCATGAGCTGCCTTTTCGAGCTCATCTCCTGTCCCTACCAGGGCTGCCGGGCGCAGCTGCTGCGGCGTGACTTGGAGGCCCACGCACACCACTGCGAGCACTGGAAGCAGCCGTGCCACATGGGCTGCGGCGCTGTGCTCTCGCAGCGCACCCGCACTCAGCATAACTGCTACCAGGACCTGCGGCGGCAGTACGAGGCCAAACAGCAGACCCACCGCGCCATCGCCGCAGCCCTGCAGAGGAAGATGAGGAAGATGCAGAACACGATGGCGCACATGAAGAGGCAGATCAGCCTCATCTGCGAGAGCCTGGAGGTCATGGACGACGTGGAGGAGGTGGACGAAGCTGAGGAAGTGACTGAAAGCACCACAGCGGGCAGCAGCTCCTGAGAGCTTAGAAACTCCGGATGAGCGAAAAGATTATTTACACTTCCAATTCTGAAATTTCCTTCTGAAAGTGGATCTGTACATAAAACTAGTGTGCTCTTTAGCCAGGAATTTTCACGTATGTTTTACTGAATCTGAATTTGTATTTGATGCTGACTGATAAAAGGGAACATATGACTGTTTCAAATATATGCGTACGATGTGAACATACATATACAGACATTGTCCTGAAATGCAGAGATAGAATTTGGTTTAAAAAGTAGGCCTTTAATTGGGTTATTTCTGTAATTCACCACCCATAATTTTTGGAGAAGCACAGTTTTCTGATTGTACAACTTAGAATTATGACAAGAGAATACATTAATATTGATACCACATGTCATTGATACCACATCCCGCACGCATTGACCTCAGCTAGTGAGGTTAGATGAGGTATGGGCTTTGTCAGTGTTTCACAACCCAAAAACTGGAGACCGGCTGCTCTGCACAGGCTCGTGTTTTCTCTGCGCTAACACCCACTTCAGCTCAGGAAAGGCTTGTAGGTTAGGTCATTTATTCGACAGAAAAAAATACATAATATGCAGGGCACAGGGTTATTCCATAGGTGGAGACCACTGGTGTAAATCAGTAGTTCTCAACTGAGTATCTGTTCTCAATCTGAGCTCTAAATGCTCCAGCTTATCAGGTCATTTTCAAGCCCTTCCTGAACTGGGCTAGGTGTGTTGGAACAGGCAAACCTTGAAACACTGCAGAGCATTAGGACTGGAGTCCCACTGACCTAAATGGGAAAGAATGACAGATGAGCTGTCATTTCAGTTGTGGTATGATTGGGGAAACATTAATATTCTTGTAAAAATTCCTGTTAAACCCCCCTGTTGGGGGTTAATAATTCCTGTTAATAATGTTTGGGGAATAATACATTGTTTAAATGGTGTTGATTGTTTGATAATAAAGACAAGACTGCTGGAGTTTTATCCTCTTCCACTTTCGGCTGCTCCCGATTAGGGGTCACAAGGGATCATCCGTCTCCATTTCCTTCTATCCTCTACATCTTCCACTTTCACTGCCTGCATGTCTTCCCTCACCACATCCGTAAACACCCTACTTGGCCTTCCTCTTCTCTTCTCCCGTCTTTTCTCAACACATGTCCAAACCAATGCAGTCTCACCTCTCTGAACTTTTCCCCCGAAAGGTCAAATTCAAGGTGTACGTCTAATAAACACATCCCTGATCCTATCCATCCTCATCACTCACAGTGCAAATTTTAATGTTTTTAACTGCCACCTCCAGCTCTGCTTCATGTCTTTTCGTCACTGCCACGGTCTACAAACCATTAAATCAGAGAGCATAGCTGGTCTCACTACGGTCTTGTACACCAGCTTTTTCACTCTTGCTGGTACCTGCCTGTCACAAAAACTCCTGCCACTCCTCTCCACCCATTCCCCCCTGCGGGAGTTTTACACAGATTCCTTAGGAGTCTATGCCTCTCTCTTCTCTTTCACATCAAATCACTTCTTCCAGTGGCATATAGGGGGCGTAAGATCTCAGCATTTTGAAATATCGCGAGGTTTCTGTTGAAATAAATACAGATGGAACTCTCGCAGGGCCTTCTTCTTCCTGAACCAACATCACGTAAGTGGATGTGATTTTCAGTCGACACGAACGTGAATCTGTTTGTGTCCCTACCATCGTTTTATGTACAGCACATCTATTGTGCTAGGATGGTTTATAAGTGTATTTACGTTGTGTTGGTATTAGAATTGGCTGAAACTGGATCAGAATATGGTGTTTATTTGGGTAATCTTGGTAACGAGGGGGAGCTGCTAATGAGCATGGGCACTGCATAAATGGGTGAATTTCCTGATTTTACTATTATAAATGTAAAGGGAAAGCACAGTAACGGGTAATAAGAATCATTTTTTATTTAGATTTATAGCTTTAGTTGGTGGGTTTTAACGTGCGGTAATAATCATATTGACTATTTTCCGAGCTAGCATGCCTGCTGCTCATTCATATGACAACGTGGTGGGCAAATGTTAGCCAGACTTGTGATTTATATAAATTATCTGTTTGTTTCTGTAGCAAATGGCGGACGACGCCGGTGGTAGAGGAGGTTTCCGCGGGGGTTTCGGCACGGGTGGTCGTGGCCGGGGCCGTGGTCGTGGCAGGGGCCGAGGCCGGGGCCGTGGAGCCCGCGGAGGAAAGTCCGAGGACAAGGAGGTCCGTATCCAGTCGCTTTCCTCCATCTCTCATTTAACAGACCAGTTACAGGTGTAACCGGCTTTGTTTCTATACAGTGGGTGCCCGTGACCAAGCTTGGTCGTCTGGTGAAGGACATGAAGATCAAGTCTCTGGAGGAGATCTACCTGTATTCTCTGCCCATCAAGGTACGCAAATCTGCTTACTGTTCAAGGTCACTTTTTCATCAGCTGAGTACACGTATATACAGTAATGAGTCGTTTCGCCATTGGCCACGGGGAAACCTAAAGCTACATTTAACAAGTTATGACAGACTGTAAATAACACAGTAAATTAGGACACACTAATGTCTACGTGCATATATGTTTATGGTGTTCATACATATATCCACTATGTGTATACATATAACTACTGTTTAATTGTTTGAAGAGTGTACTTTTTGTTATATAGCTTGTACTTTTTCTGTCCACTTGCAGCTGTAACAGTTATTACACTAAAAGTATTATCTCTAAACCTTCTGGAATGACACTTTTTGTGCGATAAGTATGATTATTGCACAGGGAGCAGTTCACAGCATTGAGCGTAGTGCAATTCAAAACAGTAAATAGCCAATATAGCAGTGTGACTGGGATGTGAATCGGAGACCATACAGTAATTGTTTACAATTGTTTGTAAGTTTACAATAGTGTGTAAACTTGCAGGATGGATATTGCACCATACATTTCACAAGATTATAGTCTCATCATAGATTCAGACAGCATTTCTCCATGTACCATGGTTCGACATACAGTGAGGTTTGACAGTTATGACAGACAATAGACAACAGAATTGTAACAGTAGTGTATAACAGTACAATACAGATGCTACATAAAACACAAAGATTAGTAACACTCCTTACCAGGTAATTCTTATGGATTGTGTGTTTCCTGTCTAATTTCAGGAGTCTGAGATCATCGATTTCTTCCTGGGTTCAGCCCTGAAGGATGAGGTGCTGAAGATCATGCCTGTCCAGAAACAGACTAGGGCTGGACAGCGAACCAGGTTTAAGGTGACACTCCTTTGACTTTGTGTTTTCACTTAAGTTAACGCATGTTAAAACGAGCCTGTATTAACATGTCTGCTCTGCTTTAGGCCTTTGTTGCTATTGGTGATTACAACGGCCACGTTGGACTAGGAGTTAAGTGCTCTAAGGAGGTGGCCACTGCCATCCGTGGAGCCATCATCCTGGCCAAACTGTCCATCATTCCTGTCAGGAGAGGCTACTGGGGTAACAAGATTGGCAAACCCCACACTGTACCCTGCAAGGTGCGTCGTAGACTGAAGGATTACTGGTTTCTAGTTTTGTATTTGCTATGTTTGCTCAAGACCTGCCCAGCTTAATGTTGATCTTCTGGACTCATGTTAGGTTACTGGTCGCTGTGGTTCTGTCCTGGTGCGTCTGATCCCTGCTCCTCGTGGTACTGGCATCGTGTCTGCTCCTGTTCCCAAGAAGCTGCTCATGATGGCTGGTATCGATGACTGCTACACTTCAGCCAGAGGCTGCACGGCCACCCTGGGCAACTTTGGTAAGAAGCCTTTTATGATTACACTAGTACTTGATATTGTGTATGTTCTCCCTGCTCTGGTCGGCTGCACCTCATCTGTGGTGTATTTGACGTTTTATGGGAGGAAATGAACGAGTATGTTAATGCACGGCAGAAGTATGTAGTCAGTGGTATTTCTGTTCCCTCTTTGTGCTCGACATACTACTTATAAACATTTTGCATAACTTACTGCTGAGCTAACTGCCTTACTCATGATTCCGCTTTCTTTCCTGATTTGCAGCCAAGGCTACCTTTGATGCCATCTCCAAGACATACAGCTACCTGACCCCTGATCTCTGGAAGGAAACTGTGTTCACAAAGTCTCCTTACCAGGTAATTAATTTGTCTTATTGCTAAAAGAAAGTTTCTTTTGTGGACTCCTAAATTTACTGTTTCTCTACTTTCCCCAGGAATTCACTGATCATCTGGCCAAAACTCACACCAGGGTCTCAGTACAGAGGAGCCAGGCTGCTCTTCAGGCAGCTTCCTAAGTTTTGTACAACTGACTGAAATAAAGTCCTGGAAGTTACCTTGCTTGTTTTTGCCTTTATTAATGTAACTGTAATTGAAGTAATTTGAAACTGAACTTAAAGGAAGACAGCAGAGTAGCTGGGGTGGTAGTGTTTCACAGTGGTAGCAAAATTAAACAACTGCATTTATGACCTGAATTCTGGAAGTTGAGACATTCTTTAAATTGGAATAAAATGAAAACAAATACTTTCAAATCACATGAGCCAATATTTTATTCACAACAAATGTTCAAACTGGGAAACGTTATCCACTAAAGTAGCTTGTTTCAAATTTGATGCCTGCTACAGGTCCCAAAAAAGTTGGCATGGGAGCAATAAGTGGCTGAAGTTTAAGATTCAGCTGGGAGAACATCTAGCAACTAAGTTGATATCAGGTCTGTAACATGATTAGCTATAAATGGGATGTCTTAGAGAGGCAGTGTCTCCAATCTGTGAAACTGTGTATAATTTTTTTGTAAGTATTCCACAATGTTCCTCAGTGTCAATTTGCAAAGGCTTTCCAATCTCTACAGTGCATAACAAAAGCTTCAGAGAAATTGGAGTTATCTGCGTTAGGGACAAGGCTGAAGACCATAATTGGATGCCTTCAGATGACACTGTGTCTCTCATTGACATGATTGTGTCAATGACATTACTAAATGGGCCCAGGAATACTTCCAGAAACCCCTGTCTGTAAATACAATCTGCTGTGCCATCTGCAAATGCCAACTAAAGCTCTGTCATGCAATAAGGGAGACATTTGAACATGATCCAGAAGTGCCGTCATGTCCTTTGGGCGAAGACTCCTTTGAAATGGACTGTTTCAAAGTGGGAAAGTGTACTATGGTCAGATGAGTCCAAATTTGACTTTCTTTTTGGTAATCACAGATTAACGGGCTAAAGAGGAGGAAGACCTTCCAGTGTGTTCAGTGTTCAAAAGCCAGCATCTCTGATGGTATGGGGATGCATAAGTGCAGCTTGCATGTTTTGGAAGGAACTATGAATGCCTAAAGGTTTTAGAGCAACTTATGCTCCCCTCCAGGCATCTATTTCAGGGAAGGCCTTGTGCATTTCAGCAGAACAATGCAAAACCACACACTGCAGCTATTACAACAGCAGGGCTTTGTCGGAGAAGAGTCCAGGTGCAGAATTGGCCTGCCTGCAGATCTTTCACCTATAGAGAACATTAGGCGCATCTTTAAATGAAAAATACATCTTACACTCTTCAGCAGCTGGAAACCTAAATCAGGCAAGAATGGGACCAAAGAATTCCAAAACTCCAGAAACTCAACCTCAATGCCCAGATATCTTCAAACTTCTGAAAAGAAGATGCTACACCATGGTAAACATGCCTGTCCCAGCTATTTTGAGACCTGTAGCAGGCATCAAATTTGAAATGAACTCATTTTGTGCATACAATTTTTAAATTTCTCAGTTTAAACATTTATCTATGTTCTGTTGTGAATAAAATATTGGCTCATGTGATTTGAAAGAACATCCCAACTTGTCCGGAATTCGGGTTGTAGTCAATTACAGGGTTCATAAAGAAGTAAATGCACAGCCCCTTTTTGCCGGAATGCTGCTTGTTTTGGGTTATTAGTATGATCTTTTGTTTTGGATTCTGAATGTTTTAAATAAATGCTGAATGAGGAGAAACTACACATACTTAATGTATAAACAAATCCGTGCACACATTTTCATCAAGGCCCATGTTCCCTAAATTGCAACAAGAACATTCTGACTTCAGTCAAAAACAATCAGGGATCAATAGAAATTTTACATTAAACATTTATTTTACATGTTTATACACTTGGAGAAAGGAGGACAGAGTTGGAACAATTACGTTTATGCCTTCTGTGCCTCTGCCATCATCCTCTCCTTCTGCTTCATCAAACACCTTCTTCCACTGGCATAAGCTCCGAGGTCCCCATCTGAAACAAAGTAACACGATCAGGAGTGCTATCGAGTGCTTCACTGGAGCAGAGACTTTGGCCTGTTGATTAAGTGGACATTGGTCTCTGTCAAACAGAGAAGTGTTAACTGAAAGTGGAAACTGAATGGGGCTTAAGACAGCGAAGTTGGTATAGGTTGACAGAAGTTGACATAACTCAGAAATGTTACATACAAGATCAAACTGGCTGGATGGCTGGACGGACAAATTGTACTTACAGCGTGACTGGTAGGCACTGGTGACCTGTTCAAACTGTTTGATCTCCTTGACACAGTTCTGCTTGTAGCTTGGACCCTCACGTTGCTGGCAGGCACGAGCGCGCTCCTGAATGATCTTCACAATCTCCTGGTCTACCTTACTAGAGTTAGAAAAAAAAAAGTTCAAAGACATTACAATGAAAGCAAAATACATGATGGAGAATAAAAGGAGACAGGATAATTACTACAAGTGCTTACTGATCCCTCCGCCACTGCATCTCTGCTTCATAAAAGCAGACGTAGTCGTCCTCTTGGCAGTCTATCAGCTCCGGCACGCGGCGAAAGTGCTGGTGGTAGTAGTAAGATTTGTTCTTGTTACGGATGCTGTCGATAGCATCTAGAGGAAGAAATTAACAAAAGAAACTATTTCTTAATAAAATAAGAAATATTTGTTTTTGAAGGCCTATGTAGGGAAGGCTGTTCAGAAAATGTCCAGAAAATGTAAAACAAAGTCTGCAGTTGTGCTGTAATAGCTAAGAAATTAAATCTTTGTTGAATTGCGCTTTGCAGTGGTGAAGAGTGTTCAAATTAGAGGTGATGCACTAAAGACATTGTGGATATGCAGAATATGGTCATTGATGCCATCCACTGCACAGAAAGTGCCTTTACTTTAATAAACAAATCAGGGCCTGTAATGTTGCCTGTCAAACAAGATACACACAAATTGTGTTTTAATCAAAACTGCTCACCTCTTACTTAGCCAACAAATTGTAAGATACACAATTTGCACAAAAGTATTGGGACTTCTGACCATTAGACCATTAAATTACATTGCACTGCATTCAAATACATAGACTTTAATATGGAGGTGGTCCAGTTGAATTCAATGGTTAAGTTGTATTTCAATATTTTTGTTCATATTTCTGTAACTACATCACGTTTTTTACGTGCATACGAAGAAACCAACGGAGTGGACGTTACAATGACAACAAACAAACAAGAAAAACCTCAAACAGTGAGTTATCTGAGCTGAGAGGAATCTGCAGGTGAAGTGAAATCTTAAATCGATGGCCTGACAAGCTCGCGGTTGAGGCCTGTGGAGATGGGTTGTTGTTAAACAGCATAGGCAAAAGTATTGGGACACACCTGATTTCAGGGTTTAGGTCGCTTACGTCCAGTGAAGGATAATCTTAATGCTTCAGCCTACCAAGACATTATTTAGAAAGCCATGCTAGTAACTTGACTGGCCCCCACAGAGGCCTGACCTCAACCCCATCCAATACCTTTGGGATGAACTGAAACGGAGATTGCGAGCCAAGCCTTCTCGTCCAACATCAGTGCCTGATCTCAAAAATGCTCTACGGCACAAATAATCAACAAAACACTCCAAAATCTTGTGAAAGGTCTTCCAAGAAGAGTGGAAGCTGTTATACCTGCAAAGTGTTTGAATGCATTGCCATTACAGTTGGTGCAATGGTCAGGCATCCCAATACTTTTGTTCATATATTGCATTACCAAGCTGATAAGGTCAATTTGCAACAAATGCTGTCACATACAAAACAGAGGCACAGAAAGCCCTTACTAATGTTATGTTTTTAATATAAACAGAATATACTACAGCACACCCATCCCAGAAAGGACAGGACAGAGTTAGCCTAGCAGGTAGCACTCACTTCTGAATGTAGTCACAGGGAGATCCACGGAGTAATAAAACACATTGGACAAAATTAAAGCAGGGTTAGGAAGCGCCGTCTGCTTATCCACCAGAGGTGTCCGACGTGGTGGCTCAGGGTACGCATCTTTATCGTAATCCTTCGGCATTTTGACGCCAAACAAATTGAAGGGTGAATAAAAAGCTGTTCGACCTCCAGTCCTCGCCTCTCCCACACTGCGCATGCGCGCCTCTGACAACATGGAGGAGAGGTCACACAAGGGAGAATGTTTGAAACCCGGATTAAGATTTAATGTTGTTTAACAGTGTTGTTAAATGTTTAAACCCATCAAACAAAGTATTAATGTCACCACTTTATTATTTGTTTTTACTATGAATAGTTCGAAGGTAAAAGGTCATTGGCAACAAAACTTTATGGCTTTTGCCACTAGATGTCCTTGTTATTGTACAGACCAGGGGGCCTGAAACCAAACGGTGTGCACAATATGGACAAAAGTATTGAGACAGAATTGAAAAGTATTGAAATCAGGTACCCCCTAACTTCCAGTGATGGGCAATCTTAATGTTTCAGCATACCAAGACATTTTGGACACCACCATGCTTCCAATTTGGTGGACAAGGCTTGGGGAAGAACCTTTTCTATTTCAGCATGACTGTACCCCAGTGCACACAGCAGGCTCTATTAAGACATTATCGGATGAGTTCGGTGTGGAAGAACTTGACTGGCCCGCACAGAGCCCTGACCTCAACCCCATCCAACACCTTTGGGATGAACTGGAATGTCCAACATCAGTGCCTGACCTCATAAAAGCTCTACAGAATGAATGGGCACAAATTTCCACAAAAACACAAAATCTTGTGGAAATCCAACTCCATATTAACACACAACTCCTTCTGGTTTATGTATCACTGGAAATTATATCCAGTCCAAAGAAAAGCAGATTGTGAGAATGATGTCTTGGCTTCCCCAGTCTCCAGAGCTTTCTACCATTGAGCTGCATGGGACAAGCTAGTTGAAAATGAGTATATATGTACAGCCATTTTTTCTGTTTATTGTTGGTACAATTTGAGGCAGTGAGTAAAATGCACAGGTTGCTATTCTATTATGAACTATTGCAGTGTGAGCTCTAACAAAGTAACAATATAACTATGGCAGACACAATAAAATAACATAATAAAATAACGCCTCCGTATGTGTGGTAAGTGCAGTAGTGTTTGTATAGCAGCTTTTCTATGTGCTGTATTCCAGCAGCTTCACTCCTGATTCAGTTTCCAG
>JBBIGA010000027.1:11876325-11908422 GCA_037576975.1 Alestes dentex | reverse complement strand
TAGTAAATTGTATTGTTTTGATGGTCTTGTTCAAGTTGTTTAAACCTAGAATTTTACTATCTTCGCATGTATTCTCTTTTGACTTTTATTTTCACGGATTTATTTTCACGGATTTAAGATATAATCCCGTAATTATATCTTTTCAATCCCTTAATTTATGTTATAATGTCCAGCTACATTGCGAATGATGATCACCCACAATGTCCTCCAAGTTTAAATAAAGGGTGACTGAAATTTGACAGTAATAATGTTGCATATTTGAGAATGGACATCATTTCCCAAAATTCCAAGTAGGTTGTTTTAAATTGCATTAAAAAATTACTGTAAAATTACAGCAATTGCTTACTGTGCAGGATAAATGTTTTGTTCTGATTTGTAACCTTGGAATATCAGCGAGGAGGCACATTCCAAACAGTGTCACTTCCAACCAGTCTTAAACCAGTTTTAAACTGAAAACTCAGTATTATTCTGAATAAATATCATTACTTCTTTTTCAAGGTGAATGAGATTCCGCAGTTTGTGCTCAGTAGCTCTTCTGTGGGATCAGACTGGATTCAGCATGTTTATTTTGTCGCAAACACAGTTACAAACATACAGTGTGCATGTATCCCTGAATTGCTCATATGACTGTGCAATAATTAGAAAACTGAAAATAGTATACAGAATAGAATAAACTGACAAGTATATACAAACGTAAGCAACATGAATATAACAATATATGCAACCTACAGACTACAGACAAAAGGTGGGCGAGCCCCCACTCTCCACACACATAAATGAGCCTTGGACACACATGAGCCTCTTCACCTGGTACAAGGTACTTTTGGTATTAACCACTGACCAGAAACCCACCACTAGGCCTGCTGTTTTGGAGATCTGGCCATCATAATTTGGCCCTTGAACCCATCCAGCCAGGTCTTTATGGATCTTGCTTTGTGCACTGGGGCACACTCATGCTGGAATAGAAAAGGTTCTTCCCCAAACTGTGTCCACAAAATTGGAAGCATGGTGTTGTCCAAAATGTCCTGGTATGCTGAAGAATTAAGTTTGCCCTTCATGGGGCCTAGCCGAAAGCCTTAAATACAGTGTCCCAATACTTTTGTCCATAGCGTATATTCTTCTGTTTTGTCAGGATATTTATAGAGCTAAAAGAAATTGTATCGTTTCAGCGCATTATGTTTTCTGCAGGGACGGTACCTGTGTAAACTGTTTCTGTTGTTCTTCCAAATCCCCACAGGCCTCAAGTTATATCAACCCTCTGAGACTATCCACTGTTTTAAGGTGTTTCCAGTGACATTGTAGTAGACTGGCACAAAGTGAGAAGTATGACGTATGTGTGAACACATTCACTGGGACTGGGACCCAAGCCATTCCTGTAAGATGATGCTGCAGGATATAAAGTATCCAGGCAAGGACAGTCTCAATACTATACTTGCATCTCCTGTTTCAAAACAAAACAGCGCTGGTGCCATTGTCAAAGGCCTGATCATACCTGCTTACATATTTGAACAGTACTAGGTAGGGGTGGGTGATGTGGCATGTTATCACAACAAATGACATCATGATGCACTATTCTGAGCTGTGGGTATCGACAGTACTTTTATAATACCAAACAATTGCATATTGAAAAAAAGAAAAAAAAAAAAACATTTAAAAGAGATTTCCAAGTGACGTAGCTGTTCAAGGATTGTTAGAATGTCAGTGCTTTGGATAACACGTGTGGCACATTTTGCCTGTTTCAACTTATCAAACATCAGAAAACCTAATGATTATGGCGTATAAAAAAAAGTATTATATATTTTTGCCATATCTCTCACCCATGCTAGATGGTAAGCACTGAATAAAGGTAAAATAAAAATTTCAAACAAATTGGCTGCAAAGTTGGTAGTAGAGATTTGTTGAATAAGAGTAATCTCCGCAAATGTAATTTACAATTTTGTCATTTTTTTGTTTCTGTCCACTAGTAAGGACTTTCATGAAGGACTTGCATGATAGATTACAGGCCTCAGACGCCACCACCAGGATTCGAATTCCCAGTGAAAGGGTGAACACCCAGCCACTCACACTACTCGTAAGCACAACTGCTGTTACTGAGAGCTGTTTCTGTGAATTGCCATTGTGTATATATTAGTGTGAATCACCGGTCATCATCTGTTTTAAAACTGAAAAGCTCTATATGTTCATTGTTAATGACTGTATGTGCACACTGAGGATATTAAGGCAATATATAGCAAATAGCTGTAGTTGTAGTTGTAGACCAGGTCCTTTCACCAATCAAAGCACATGAACATTTGAATCAGCAGCCTGCAAAATGTGTAGCACCCATATTAACACATTAACACATATTCAAAGCTTTTTCCTATAACAAAATCTGTATGTAGTGGATTATCTGTAAAATCTAAGCATGACATCATTAATAACCAAATTTAAAGAGGAATTCCATCAATTCAAAATTTCGGAATAATTTAATAACTTGAGTGGCAATTTTGATAATTGTGCAGAAGTGGCAAATCGAATATTGTGCATTTAATGCACCTCTTTGCCACAAATGCATTTTAAAACGACATTTTAGGGCAAAATCATTTCATTTTCTGAATTAGTTTTCTCAACATACAGAAAAAAAATTATATAAAACGTATCGTATTGTACAAAGGGGTCTGCTTTATGGTGTGGGCTTCAACACCAGGAGGAGATTCTGTAATGTGTATAGTTTGTGTAGTAATAAGACCAGCCACAAAGGGACCTGTTTAATCACTTTTGCTCTGCTTAGTAAGTGTGTTTACTATCTCAAAGCACTTGGAACAGTTGGAAATCTGGGGCTTTCACTGGTCTTTGTCTGCAGTCTCCTATTTGTCTTCGCAATGCATTAAATGGAAACTGTTCTCAGAGCAGACAAAAATGTGTCCTGACAGTAATATATAAAAGAGGCGGCTGTGGTTTTTGCCTTGACGTCATGGCAGTGAAGTTAAAGAGTAAAAGCATGAATGAACAAAAGCCACAGCCTCTCGCTTGAGTATCTCTGCTAGTGCAACTTGTGATGGCTGACACGCATGCAAACATGAACGGAACAGACTAGCCCAGCCTTCGCTAGAGCTAGCTCACAGTGTCTGTGTCCCACACCCCCCCCCCCACACACACACACAAAAACACGCCAGCTTCTCTGGGCTGTCAACTTAGCAGCCACAAGTCAGTGGTAATCCTCAGGTGAGCCGCCAGGCATGAAACTTTATCCTGAACCTATCACAGCCGCCTCAATTCCTCGTCCTTTTCTTGCCTTTTCTTGCTTCGTGCACACGGACACACACTGGTATATCAGGCTTTAACACACATACACACTTGTTTCAGACAATGTCAGGACGTGGGGCTGTACCTACGTCCCATATGGACTATAAATCTATAAATCATTTTTATGAGGTAAAGGGGAATTCCAGCAATTTTTCAAAATCTCAACAACATCAGTGTAAACAACATCATTCAGAACGATTTATTGTGTTAGTGTGTTATTGAGAAACCTACCAACACAGATTTCTTTACAGTGGTGGTGATAGAAACTAGGGGGTCGGGAAGTATAATCATTTTTCACTATTTAATATTATCAGTCTTCTGAGTTTTTATTTGTAGCTGATTGAAATATATTGGAAAAATACATTTTCTTGGGGACAGTCTTTCGAGCACTCTGGTTCCTGTAGGGAGAGGGGAGTCTTTAACGTCAAACCATTCTGAATGAATTTGTTTACATCTTTACTATAAACCTTTCAATCTGGTTTTTTTTTTTCTGTACAATTGGATCTGACCTGCACAGTGTGTGAACGTTTCATAATGTACAGGACAATAGATTTTTTTTTTCTACTTTAAAGTTTCCATTCTAGATAAATGTGTGTGTGTGTGTGTGTGTGTGAATATGATTATGTTTTTATGTTTCAGGACATCACAAACACAATTCAACTGCTTTTACTTAGTTTTGATATATGTTCTGTGTAGACTGTGGAGTGAAGATTGCACTAACATTTACTGCTATGTGTTCCAATACTAGAAATCAGATTTCCATAATATAGGCCATGAGTCTTCTGTAAAAAATCATTTTAAGTTGTTCCCTTGCATCGTAGGTTCATGAAAGTGTATTAAAACACACACATACACACACATACACATACACATGTCTGACATTTTCATGGAGGCTCTACAGCTTTCAGCAGTTTTGTACAGCAAACATTAAAAAAAGCCCAGCTTAATCTTCCAGTGTCTCTTCTATTGACACGTACGCCACTCAGTCAAATCTTTTTATCCATACTGCGCCGCGTATGATTCCCTTGGGTACACAGGACTGGCCTGTACAAGCTTTTCCTGTACCGAAAGCATCTGAAGACCTTTTGTCCTGAACTCCCAGCTGATAAAACAGCATTAGCGCTGCGTGGTCACAGGCACGGCACATTCACCAGCACAGATATTAATTCACTCTTACTCATGTTTCATATGCCACTGACACTCAGCAAACATGCCAGTGATTCTGTTGGCTCTTTCGCTCATTCATCACGTTTTTCTGCTGTCAGTAGCTCTCTATAGATACAGCACTTCGGCACATGTGGTGTGGGCTTGTATGTAAGAACGTTGTAAGCTGAGGATCCAAAGAGCCATTGCCTTTTGCAAACTGAAATCAAAACCTCAGTCAATGCGCTGCTCGTTACACGTACAGACCGGTTTGAACCCAACAGAAATCCTCTGGCAGAGGCTCACGAAAGTGAACTGTTTTTTCAACAGATATTAAATAAGGTTATCTCAAAAATGTTGGACTGTTTTAAGGATCAGGTCCTTTTCAGTGAGCCAAGTCTCTGTCCATTCATGTACTTCTGGGTCGATCCAACACCCATCCACTTGCATAGTTACAGTAACAATTATATTTACAGCTAGAATACATAATCTTGTTTTTTTCTTAACGCTTTGATAGTTATCACTGGGGAAACAAAGACCAGTTTAATTATTATTGATCACGTCATTATATAACACATCGAAAGTAGAGAAATTATATCAGAAGTGTGGACTCCAAACTTTCAGTTGATACCACATTCGTGTTTGTAAACGTACTTCAGTCTTTGACTGCAAAGCACTAATACTAATGTACTAGTAGTGTCATCCATGGCGCAAGATCGGTTGTCGAGGACCTACCTTAGAAATGCTCCGCAACAGTGGACAGATTAGGATGGAGAGATCCAAAGTGATGAGAATGCCGTACCCACCCACTTTCAGTCACCTCGTTCCTGTAAACCTGGAGTTTTTTTTGTACGTATCTCCAGGATGAAAGGCAGCAGGTCTTATGTGGAGGACTACGGCCTGGCCGATCTGCTCTCTGTCTGCTTTGTTCCTCTGATTTATCCTCTCTGACAGCTAGGCTCCAGGTGCTGTTTGAAGCTACTATTTGTTGCTGATCTTTTTTGTTTCCTTTACAATAGTAAGTAAGCAGACCTGTCCCAGAACAAAAGTGATGAGGGCAGTCTGTAGGAATCATTTACAAGGTCCTGTTTTGGTGTACACCCATGGCTTCTTTGGAGCAATGCTATAGAACAACCCAAAGTCTTTGATCAAAAAGGAAGAAAGAAAAATAATTACACACATATATTGAGCAGACTGCCTCACTGCTTTCTGACTGGTCAAACTGTTGTCATCACAACATGGAAAGAAGCCATGTTTTTTTTTACGGTTTGCATTAAAATGGAGATACAAACGAACAATTGGGAAGTGGACGAATTACAAGCATGACTATTTATGACGCTAACAAATGTATCTGTGAGAAATGCGAAAGTGTACCAGGCCTTTGATTACAAGTTAGATGGGTCAGGTATTTGTCACATGGCTAAGAATGCTGAGAAAAAATGTCAGACTCAAACAACACTATAAAAGATAAAAGACCACAATAACAAAAGTGGCTCTGACGTAAAAACTTGCCGATGGTACGAATCCGTGGACGCAGTTTTGGGACAACGACCAGCCATAAACTGGGTTAGCAACACCATTACCAGGCTAAAATATACAATGGAAAATCAAAGCATGCTGCAAGCTCCATGCCATCGTTGTGCAGTTTAGGTACAGCATGGTTCCTGTATGTACCAAGTGCACCATGTGCACCATACCCCTGCGCACAAAGTCAGGTCCAAGGTTTGATGAGTTTGTTCCGAGCAGAGCTCTGCCCCAAACTCAGCTGAACACCTTTGAGATTGATTGGAATGTCAGTAGTGAGCCAGGCCTTCTTTTCAGAAGAAAAGATCCATGGTTTTGGGATGGAATGTTAAACAGGCTCATACAGGTGTGACGGTCAGATGTCCACTCACTTCTGTCCATATTGCATGTGTATGTTAATGTAAAGAACCTTTATAAAGATTAAAGGAACTCCACATAATTTAAAATTCTACACCAAGTCAAGGGTTTCCCTAGATCCTCTTGTCTAAGCCAAGAACAATTTAGGAACCTATTTTTTGAGTCAGCAACTA
The DNA here is from genome assembly GCA_037576975.1 of Alestes dentex. Classification (NCBI taxonomy): domain Eukaryota; kingdom Metazoa; phylum Chordata; class Actinopteri; order Characiformes; family Alestidae; genus Alestes; species Alestes dentex. The sequence goes on along the minus strand of JBBIGA010000027.1, from coordinate 11,901,940 downwards.
TGAGCAGTTATTGATCAGTGTCAAATATATTTGACATTTAGTATGTCTTTGAAATCTTTTTCTGTATAAAGTTTTGCATCGTTGGACATTGTTGAGTATGACAATGAGGGGGGCCAAGGCATGCGAATGTGTCTTCAGCCTGGAACTGATTTTGTGGAGCCGTCTGGACACTCCAGCACTTTGAACACATCAGGTTACAGTGGCTGAGAAAGGCCTTGGGGATGCACAGAGCCTCCTTTGTGCCCTCTCTTGGGTGGTGGTTTTCTTCAGTCCCTCGTAATAGATTTGGCTGGTGGGGATCTTGTGGCTATCGAAAATGAGCACGATCTTCTTTTTGGACCTGGAAATGACAAAATGAGCGTGGAACATTCTCTTTTTGGTGGAGAGGACTTGTAATTTGCCGTAATGGCAGACACATGGACGCACCATCTGTGGGCCTCCAGCAGAGGAAATGTGTCGAAGGGCTTTTCAGATGAAACACACATCCACCATACACATGTTCCTGGCAGCTCCAGAGGGCGGTTTCTTTCAACATCTTTATTTAATAGTTTAGCCCAGGGTTCCGCAACTCCGGTCCTAGAGGACCAGTGCCCAGCACAGTCTGGTGATTTCCCTGCTCGGACACACCTGGTTCAACTCACCTGTTAACTGCCAGATGTTTGAGGAGGGGAACTACCAAACTGTGCTGGACACCGGTCCTTCAAAACTGGAGTTGGGATCTCTGGTTCACGCTACAATTCAGCTTTCATACCTGTCACGACGGATCTAAAAAATGGATTTTTGAAAGAATAGAAGCAAAAAAAAAATTGTCTGATGAAAGAGAAGTCCAACCTCTCACAGGCACTGATCATTTGTTGACAGCTGCGGAGAGCCATTTTAAGTTCACTTTACATTGTTCTAAGGCAAAGCTCTGTAGCGTCAGAAAAAAAAAAACCACGACTGTGCTGATTTCAGACATTCACTGTATGCCGGTCTATATATGATCAGAAGTGGGTGATTACTTTTTATTCCCAATTACATGCACTTAAGTAACATTTTGTTACAAAATAACAAATAATGGGGGAACCCCAGACACTAGGCAGCACATTTGTAACTATATCATGTAACAACTTTCTGTGACATAGCTTTCAGAGACATTAAACACTTCAGACATCTGGTTCCTATCACCGGCACTGTGAACAACTCTGATTTGGTAAAACCACGCTGAATGACACTGTTTCCATCTTAAACATTTAATTATATAGAAATCTTAAAACATTGACGGAATTCCCCTTTAAAGCAGAAGCTGGCCACATTTCCAGTTTCAAGAAAAACACCGTTTATCTGCCTCGTACTCAAAGCCATGAGCTCATGGAAAAGGTGCGCCAGGCTGGCTGGTCCTTTTGGCCATCTGTCACTTTAGCACCTGGGAATGTTTTTGGATGTGCCGCACGTGTTTCCGGGTCTGTACCTCGGTGCCCGGTGATGAACGTCACCTTTTCTAACAGAGTTTCTGACTGAAATCTCTGCAGCTTCTCCTTTCTGTACCTCCAGGGCAGCTTAGTATAGTTCCCAGACAGATGATGTTCACTACTACACGCCTCATATTCATACTGGAGAGACAGTGGGGGCATTAAACCGAGTTCAAAAGAACTCCACAGCCTGACAGGGCTAATGTGATATGCGGTGTGTCTCTACAATGACGGTAGCTCCTTTATAATTGTGATGGTGAGCATTCCCATATGAAGAAGTACTACAGTAACTAGTGATTACGACTGTCAAAGGGAGTATGTCATAGTGCTCTAATAAAATAATATACAATTTACTATATTAAAGGGTAGATGCGATAATATAGTGTTTACTGTAGAAGAGAATAGTATGCCATTGTATTCTAATGAAGTCCTATTGATTACTATAGTAGAGGCTACTTTACTATAGTGTTCTAATGCAAAGCTATGGTGTTTACTATAGTAGAGGGTGGTATACTATAGTACTTCTGTGTAATACTACAGTGTTTACTTCAATGGAGGATGGTATGCGATAGTACTTTCATGTAATACTACTTGTTTGCTATAGTAGGGCATAATATACTTTATTATGTTCTAATGCAATACTACAGTGTTTAGTGTAGTAGAGGATGGTGTATTATAGTAGTTTAATGCAATACTACAGTGTTTATTACAGTATTGTATTACTATCATGTCTATTGTATACTATAATATTGTCTGAACTATTAGTGTGTGATAAAAAATGCAAATCCTACAATGTCAAGCCTTGTGGCTTTAGATATAGTAGATACAGTAATTTAGGTTTGTAGTAAACAGTAAACTGTACAAATGTATGGCTGCTTTATTGTTTTTAGTTCATTTTAGAAAATTCAAATACAAGCACATAAGAACCGGCTTTTTTAAACTGTAGAACAAGTCAAATCGACTGAACTTGCTTGTTTGCTCCTTTTTTGTTGTTGTCTTGACACAGTTTGTTGTCAGGTTTCCTGTAAAAGCAACACGTGCAGCCCAGGGGTTCCGGGGGCAGTTAATCATGCTGGGGTGAAACCTCAGAGTTGACCATCAGTTATGCAGTTCCTGCCTTCAAAGCAAGCAGCTGCTGGCATCCAAGAAGGAGATCATCATGCAGGCTTTGGTGGTTTTTGCCTGTGAAACGCCTAAAGGGTGGGGCCTTTACGCACAGGGCGTGGAAAGGAAGACCTGAGCAGAGAGGAGGCTGGAAAGTTTGTATTCAAATAGTTCGAATTCAAATAGAAAACGAAGCGCGCTCCTCACCCACACTAAAATATCACTTCTTCTTCTTCTTACTATTATAATAACAGAGTTCATTCATCCATTTGCTCTGGTCCTAAAGGAAGGATGTGGACGCGCGTGGAGCACCAGGCGGTTTAACTGGTTTAAAGGGAACACGGTTGTGCGTGTTTGGCGTGTTCGCTATGTTGTCTGCGGTGTGCGGCTCGCGCGCTCATGGGATGCAGTGTGTGCGGAACTAAGCTGAACCTGGGCAGAGCGCTGCCAGTCACCATGCTGCTACTCTTCGCCTACCTCTCCTACTGCCTGATGGGCTGGAGCGAGTCCGCCCCGAGACTCTCTAGCCTGGCCGTTTTTACGCAGCAGATGCCGGGGAACGTCTCCGCGTCCTCGGCGTCTTTACGCGCGCTCCCGCGGCGCCCGGAGCTCGTGCACGGCGCGCTCGAGGCGCTGGGCATGCCGGTCTCGAGCACCTTTGGCGGCAAGAAGTTTCCTCAGGCCATCATCATCGGCGTGAAGAAAGGAGGCACGAGGGCGCTGCTGGAGTTCCTGCGCGTGCACCCGGACGTGCGCGCGCTGGGCGCGGAGCCGCACTTCTTCGACCGCTTCTACGAGAGGGGGCTCGAGTGGTACAGGTGAGGTGCAGGTGTACTGTAGCGCACGAGAGCTCAAACACTGGCAAAAGCGGCTCAAGTAGGTGCTGTGTGTCGAGCAGTAAAAGTGGAGAGCTTTGGGGGATGCTTTGAGTCAAAAATGTATGTGAACGCTCCACAGTGAGACAGTTAATAAGCTCAGCTGCTGGAAGTGCAGTGGTTTTGGTGGATTTCAGTCTGAAATGTATGTAAACGCTCCAACGCGAGACAGTACAGAAGCTCAGCTGCTGTTCAAGTTCAAGTTCAAGTTTATTTCTATAGCACATTATCGTACAAGAGAGGTCTTTCAGCGTGCTTTACATGAATAGAATACAAAATGAAGTAGAATAAAACGGAATAAAGTAATGAAAGAAATAAAAGACGGCATAAGAACATTGAAAGTGCGCTAGAAGTGCAAATGTTTAAAAGAAGGCAGAGAAGCATAGTGCAGTTTTTAGCAGCATTTTCACTAAAAGCCATTTCGCCATGGTGTGCTTGGAAGTAGAGTGTTTTTTGGGATGATTTTAGTCGAATATCATATGTAAGTGCTCCAAAGTGAGACAGTAATGAAGTTCATCTGCTGTGCTTGAAGGTGGAGTGTTTTTGAGATGCTTTAGATCTAAAATGCGTGTAAACGAAGCTCAGTAAAGAGACTCAGCTGCTGAGCCATCGGCAGAGAATTCATACAGGAATTAAAAAGTAAATGATAAATGAAAACTAATGTGAGTCAAAATGTACATTTAAAAATACCTAGAGAAGAGCAAATCCAAACTGCTACTTAAAACCACATAATTCACAATGAAATGGTGAAGGTGTGGTTTGGATTACATTTTTCGTTTCTAGAGAAAGTGATTGCTCACAGTGGTGGCGATAGGAACCAGACGTCTGGAGAAGTCAGTTTTGAGAATGCCTGCGAAAACTTTCTCACAGAAAGTTATTGAACAGAAATAGTTATAAATATGCTCCCCGAGACCTGAGACTGAAAAGGCCTTGGCCTGAAATGTATTTTGGAAAACCCATACATTCCAGAGATGAACATAAAAATGTAGGACAAAATAGTTGCTGGAAAACGAGTGTCCACATTACATATATAACTATGTATAAGATTTTGAGTAAAAGAACTGGCTAAATTTGTGACAGTGTGGTCCCTGGTTCCTATCAGCATAATTGCAAAGAAATCCCAGTCAGTGAGTTTCTTTAGAATGGAGCATTTCACTCTTTGTTCACATCTTTGGGATTGTATGAAGCAAATTTTATAAATATCAGTGGAATTCCCCTTTAAGTAAATAATGTTACTGCCCACCTCTACATCAGCATAAGTTGTCGATCTATTCTGTATCACAGCTCTAAAAGGAGCGGTGTGCAGGGAATTATGTCCATGTGTTCTGCAAAGAAGCATCGAGTGTGTAGATGGTATCTACATTACAAGCTCTTTATCACTCAGATACTTCTTATTTATGGCTCCAAAGTTTCTCCCTCAGTGCTAAATATTCTGGCCAGCGGTTTGGACGGGTATCCCCTGGGCAACCATCTCACCTGTCCTTTAGCTCTCTACTTGTCAGTTCGGAACAAGTGTATTGGCTGATGTTAAATCATTTAGATACCTACTGCTGTCAGGCACTTCTCTTCCCCCGGGTACAATTCATTATCATCATCAAACAGCACTGACGTCGATACCTCCTTACGCTCCATGACAAAATGTGCGAAATGAATGATCGTGCTGGAAGGGTTTGTAATGAGCTACCTTGGTTAAATTCGGCTGGCCAGCGCTCTACTGATGGTTCAGTGTTTAAAAGAAGCACACCCCCTGCTATGAATGAATAAGATTATATGTTGTTTTACATGTGTCGAGAGGCATGTTATATAACAGAGCATTTGGCTAAAATATGTCAAGCGAACAGCTCGGCTGTAAAGAGTTGTAACTACTGTGTAAGTGATAAATTCTAATGGAAAAGATGACCTGGATGACCAAAGCTGTAATTTTGCTGTAGTTCTGCTCGGCTGCCAAGAGCAGTGAATGGAACCCGCTCTTGATGGTCTCCAGATGTCAGGAGGATCCTTGAGAATTCTTCGGCTAAAGAGAGTCTTCTCATTACTCTAACTGTCTCTTGTGGAAGAGGAGGCGTGCGGGAAGAGGGCGAGAGAGGATGGGAGAGAGAGAGAGAGCAAGAGAGAGAGAGAGAGAGAGATAGAAGGAGGATAGTTGACAGATCCAGCGTTCATAGCTGCAATTTGGTCCGGTGATGCTTCTTATAAGACTTTTAGCAGCTCTCGCAATGATGAACGTAAGAGGAACACATGGTAGTGTTTTGCCACTGATAATTTTAGTGCCTTTCCATTCTTCCACACCTCTCCCCCGCCTGCCGGTTCTGCTCGCAGCCACTCACTATAGGGGGAGAGGAAGTGTTTGTGTGCAAATTCCTGTGGCAGACCTTGCCTCCAGAAGCCAGAGCAGGGCACTATGTGTGTTTTAATTGCTCTGAGGAAGCTGAGCTACAGTAGTGGGCACGCCACTTGGAGCCTTTGCCAGTCCCCCCACAGCAACACCCCCCCCCCAACTCCTCTCTTCATGGCAACCTTATTACATACAGATGTGGCCAAGGGAACCATACAAACCGTATGTGTCATGGCGATGATGTCTGAAAAAAGCGTGGTTCTATAACTGACTACAGCACTCTTTTCATCAGAGAGTAGAAGTATGTTCGCTTCCTATGACGGCGTGCTAAGTGGCAGGCCACAGCAGGTCAGCCAGGCGAGGACTCGAGCTGCGTGTGCTGAAATAATCAGGCTCGTGACTTTGAAGAAAGCATCTCTCCTACCCAGAGTGTGGCAAGAAATGAAGCCCGTCAGACAACTTTCAGCCTGGGTGAGAAAGTCATTCACACTGAATGAATGAATCACAACGAGCGATGTTTTCTCAGAGATAAAAGACATTATTGTCAAAACGCTCCTAAAAAAACAAAGATGTTAAAATGGTTCTTCGCAGCGATGACAGAGAAGAGCCACACTTGGTTCCCTTAAGGACCTTTGAGTGAATGGTTGTTAATGAGAAGTGTGAGAGTGAGGAACCTGTTAAAGATCTGAAGAATGGACATTTTAAAGATATGAAGAATAAAAAAGTTATTTACTGTCATACATTTAATTTACAATCATGGTTTTTAGTGCAGTGGGCCTTCAAACCAGTCCTTGGGACCCACAGATGGTTTTGGTCCAGCCTAGCTCACAACACAAAGGGAAAGACGACTATCTGGACCAACCGGGGGTTTTCCTGAAAAGGGTTAGTGAATCGCTGCTGTAGGGAACTACAATGATTCGTCTGTGGGATCGCTCAGGGAACCATTTGTGGCCTTTTTTCCAAAGTGTGTTGCACTTGATTTAGACACGTTCATACCTGTCAACCCTACTCTAATAAAAATAGGGAGGGATGGGAGAAACCCTGCAGAATTTTTACAAAACACAAGCTTAGATATTTATCATTGAGATCAGTAATTATCACAAAGAAAAAAACTAATCTCAGAGTATATGTGCTAAGTGTGTTTTCCACTCTGATAAGCACATTTACACTCTTTACAAAATTAACAATGTTCCCACAGTCTTTACTTCTTGAAAAAAAAATGGAATTAAATGAACAATTCAGGAGGTTCCTTTAATTTGCTTAGCATCAGTTTTGGGAGTGTCAGCGGGCGAGTTATAAAACACACACTATGCCAACTTGAGATGGCCACACTGGCCAATAAAAACAGGAGGTACAATCTAAATAAGCAGCGATGGCCAGTATTAGCTGTTACAGAGATGGGACTGTGCAGCTCCAGCATTTTGCTATGCAAAATAAATTGTTTTTAAGTGTGATAGCCCCTTAGATTTACATTCATGCCTGTCAGACTACAACAAAAGCAAAAAAAAAACATAAACCATGAGACTTGACAGCTCTGCACGTTTCCCTGTAAAAGAAAACCAGTTGACTCCAGACACATCCACAGGAATGATCCTTAGGGAGCCAAAAGTTACTATGGCATCTCTCAAAGAACCCTCTTGGCACCTTTATTTTGAATTCAATATGAAAAGTTCCAAAGGTCAACAGATTCTTCCTTCAAACCCAAAAGTAAGCATTTTTTTTGCCCCTACCTTCTTGCCTGCTTATGCAGACGACTGACAGTGTTCCGTCACCATTGCCCCCAAGAGGAATGGGGTTGAGTGACCCCCAGGCCGCAGGTCACATTCAGTGTGTCAAAGCAGACTCAGAGCACCACGGCTTCCCACCCTGCCTTCAGCAGCCCAGGAGGGTTCTTCTGACTCGCTGCCACACTTGGATACACACACTGTGCTTCGAGCTCACTTCGCATTCATTTACATCGTTTCATCAGAGCGAAGCGTCAGACGCTTCTCTGATCCACCTGTGGTGCAACTCCGCTTCGCTCAACCACAGGATTTTTCCTGGCAGCGTCTTTTTCTACGGCCTCGTCAAAGAACCCTCTCTAATGGCTTGCTTTATAGGCTTCTTGTCATAGTTCAGAAGATGATACTGTGTGATTGTGCAACATCCAAAAGCTTGGTTTCAGTAGTCTGCCAACAGGGGATCAGCGAAAAAGCTGTTTCTGCAGATCAGCATGGTTTTGTTTTGTGTTTCTCTTTTGTCCGTTCCAATTCCGTAACAACTTGCACTGCAAGCCCATAGTACGGGAGTGGCCTCGGTGACTAGGCCCCCTAACACCCCTGTATCACTACCACAGTTTTAAATATGCAGTTTTATACCTAGTTAGTTAAAATAAGCCAACAGTCTATTTCACCATTCCTGTACAGTAGTGCACCTGTTGAGTGAAGAAGGAAATTACGTTCACATTTTCTATTAATTGAAGATCATATGGTGCATTCTTTATTTGTACTGGGACCTTGTAAGGTAACTGGTTTGGGTCCAGTTTCTCACAAGCATCTTAGTTTTAAGACCATCTTGATTGGAAAAGGGAGTGTTCAGTGTGGAGCTCACTTGACCACTTAAGAATGCTGTTTGTGCTAAGATGCGTTTGGGAAATCCGTCCCCAGCCCTGTACGATTTAAATGTACAGAGAATGATTAATAGGTTTGGCTGTCAGCCTTGTGAAAATCCATGGTGTGTGTGTTTGTGTGTGTGTGTGTGTGTGTGTGTGTGTGTTTGTGTGTGTGTGTGTGTGTGTGAGAGAGAGAGAGAAAGAGAGAGAGAGAGAGAGAGAGAGAGAGAGAAAGAGATTATGTGTGCTTGGGTTCTGTTGATTGTCACTGTCACAATGCTAGAGTAACTTTCCTTAAAAATTAGAAGCCGGACTTGAATATTAATACGTAATTGAACATTGAAGCCAGTCTATCCTAGATGTCTCATCACTTGCCAAAGAAATGACAAACCTCGAAATCTGGCCTGTCAAGACTTTTCAGTGAACACAAAAGTAGATGGGTGTGGACTCTATTATAGTGTTGCCAGGAAGGGGAAAGGCGATTTATCAAAAATTATTGTCCAGCACAAGGCCATCAAAGCAGGGGGAAATGCCCGAATGTGTCTCTTGACATCTGTTGTTTGAAACTCAGTTTCAGTTGCTGCCAAGCCCCTGTGTTCACTTTTCTAGAGGCTTTGCTTGCATATGCCCATCTGAGGGCTCTAAGATAGACCCACACAACAGCTCTGCCGGAAAAAAAAAAAACACACCCAAACAAAGGGCTTAATGGGTTTCAGTGTTGATTCATTTGGTTTTAGAGGGTTTTGGAACAATGCGTTTCATAGAGTATGGAAAGCGGCACATGCAGTCAAACAGGAAACCCACCGGCTTTCATGGCATCATCGCGTGGCCGAGTGCGCTGATGCCACAACAGACTCGACTTCAGGGAAGCTGTGCACTTATCTGGCATTCGAGGCTCAGCCGCAGCTCTGTGTGGAGTCGGCAATTAAATCATTTGTTTTCCCGTTTGACTGGAAACAGGTTCTCAACGGATTAAAAAGAGGTCTCTCTACACATAAATCACCAGTATGGAGAAACAACTGTTTGGAAGTTGCTACTAAACTACTGTTTGACCACTGGAAGATGAATAGCTGCTGGAAGACTATATGTTACAGATGGAAAGGTAATACAGGCCACTTAAAAAAGGCAAAGAGGCCTCACACCCAAATGACTTATGGAAACATTCTCATGTGCATGGACGTCTGAAAATGAAATTCTTATGGTGCGGATTAGTTCCATGCTTGTAAAAATCAGAAATCTGGCCTCAAGATGTGCAGTGCCTTTGACAAGAATCCTGCTTGTCAAAATATACGCAAACAAAAGGTTTGATGGTACAACTTGTGTCATAAAACACAACACTACCTTGGAGCTGCATCGATTCCAAACCGTCTGTTAGAGCTTATTCTCAGAAAAAAAAGGGGATTTTTTTTTGTCTTGAGCTGAGATGGACCCTTTTGAACAAGAACCAGGGGGCAGCCTAGCAGCTGTAGCCCAGATTTCAGAGCACACAAAGATAATTGGCATAAACCCTTAAAAATACAGTCGGCAATAAATCGCTTCTTTGGAACGATGGCTCTTTAAATAACAATCTTTTTAAAAAACCAACAAAAGGTTTTTCCAGAACAGTATGTACTAGTGTCCAACCAGTATGAAAGTAACCTTTCTTGGGGTAGCGGTGTTGGGAGGGCTGCTCAAAAATCAGAGAACTGATAATAATGGCAGATAAAACTGATAACTAATTTATCCCTGCATAATTTTCCTATTTTTCATTTGTACACTTCATAAAACAATTTACGAATATTATTATGTCATTTGCCAGGTCCTTGTGCGAGACTAGGTTTTTGTAGGTTTTGTGCATTTTGTATGTTTTTATTATGTGACCGTCTTAGGTTTATTGGGAGATCACAAGTCCACCAATGCCATGAGAAAGAATTATTTAGAAAGAATATGCAGTAATGCGGCGTATGAGAGAGGGACTTTTCCTTTTCCCTTTTCTGTGGCTTAGTTGTGTTTTATGATTTTACAACTGTGTTAGGATCGGTCAGTGACTTAGGCTAGGGTGTGTTTCAACTTACACCAAAATTCGGGTTACATCACTGTCGAAGGAACGGATCTGTGGTGTAACTCGAGGACCCCCCTGTATCGAATGGGTATTAGAATGTTCAAACAAGAACCATTTAGGAACCTTGATTTTTAAGAGTAGGCCATAGCTAGAGAAACAATACCTTGCCGTTCTATTTTTGCTGTTCCTATTTGGAAAGGATCAGATGCTTCAAACAGTAATTCTAGATAGGAATGTATTAAATGATGACAAATACATAGTATAATATAGGGAAAATCAGAAGATCAGCAACGACATTTCAATTAGAGGAAAACCTCTGGCGTGCAAATGTTGTCTTCAGTATGTTGACAGCTTGTCAATGAGGTGACCTCTAACCCCTGACACTGAAGGTTGCTCCTAACTGGATTGAAACGAAAATATAGATATGAATAGTTTATGAAGTGGCATTCATCATCCTGCATGACATCAGAGTTATGCATGGAATACTAACAACCCTATATGTCATTCTGGTCATACTGTATGACCCCAGCATGAGGCAAAGGTCTATCAATGGTTTTGCTTTGTCTGCATCAAAAAATGAACGTGTCTTTAATTTCACTACACTATATACATTCAGTGGATTATATTATAATCTATAAGGTGTCTATTCACACTGCAACGCTATTTACATCAAAATAGATGGAATCAGGCTACCGTTTTTTGTATGGATTCATATTTTTTAGGATAGCAGTTTTTACCAATTCTGTTAAATCTATTAATTCTGAATTTAATTAGGGCACATAGTAACACTGTCACTATGATTGATAACTGTACTTAGACATGGATTTAGGTTGAAAGAAAGTGAAAGATTTATTATGTTTTATTAAACCAACGTACTAATAATGAAAATAAAGCGGTTAGGTAAGAAATAAGATAAAAGTATCAGATTAGATTACATAATTTAATTTAAAAAAATCTACCCAGTGCTGCTGACACAGTATCTGTGTTGGTCCATGGAAGCAATACTAGACCCAGATTTACTCTCTGGCCCATGTAGTCTTTGTAATAAACTCTGATTCTACTTCAGCTCCCTCATGAAAATCTAATCCTCTGCTCTGGCAAGGCGCGTCCAGTTGAAACATGTATGTATAGTACAATAAATCAACACATTAAAAGGAGAACATTACTGGACATTAAAAAGTCATCCGTCCTCCCTCCACAGTGACCATCCTCAAGCATTAAAAATGCATTGATTATGCATAACTTCAGTATTGATCAGACCAGATTAATCTCTCTTTCTCCCTTTGAACCAAATATAAACTTCAGATTGATTGATGGTAAGTTGGAATCTTTATGTCAGAATTAATTCAGTTCTGCCCTTGAATCTGACTTGATAATTTTATGGTGGTGATCACAATCGTCCGTGCAGTTTTTGGCATAAGAATAGAAACCTCTTAAACCTCTTGAAAAAATATATCTCGTCTGTACAATGGCTATGAGACATTTACCTTGTGGAAAATATGGAATATAGCACTTACACGAGCATTTTAAAGGAATGAATGTTAGTGACATGGAACATGTAATGTAACTAAGCGACACCGTACTGCATATTATTGTACTGTATTATATTTTGCTGTAATTTTACGATCATTTTGACCGTTTCTGCACACAAATACTGGTGATATTTCCTCACTGGTGTGAAATACTGCAAAGTAACCAGTGCACTTATATCAGGGACTGCTACCGAAAATGCCCCACCAGTGTTGACCTGACTTGTGGGGGCTACACAGACACAATACAGATAAGCCACTTAGTACACAAAACTGTAACAAGGTCCTATATGGTATAGTCCAATGCCAGGACTAGAACAAACTTTAATAGCAGTAAGGATTAGTCTTGAAGAGGCCTTGGGGTTACCTAAGCTAGCTTCTTGGGAGTATTATCTTACAGAAGTGTCTGTGTGATGTCCAGGCAGAATAAGGGAGCTGAGTGTGGTGGACCTCTTATTATATACAGTTTTATAACCTTTTAAAAGGACTCCAGCACCCACAAGTCTCCACTAGAGTGTTCTCGGGGGGTTAGTAGGTATTATTGGAATTGAATGGGTTTAACTGCAGCGGAAGTGGTTTCCAGCGGGGGCTACTTGCACGTCGTTTTAAAAGTGTCCTCTTTATGGGGGGAAACACCATGGGGGCCAATCTTTCTGAAACACATGTGGTCAGAATTAGCATAATTTGAGGTGCACTGCGGTTCATATTTTGGAAATCCTCTATAATCTTGGAAAGACTTCAGTCGTGACGCGCTTCGCTGGTCCAGTGGCAGCAAGTCGCATAGGAAGAAAAACCCATTGCTGGGAGGAAATAGCACCGAAGTACTGGCCAATATGAAATTTCTATGATGCTTGGTTGTCATGCTTGGTTGCTCTGCCTTCCCCACAAAGAATAATGTTAGGCCTGACTGATGGAAAGTGCTCAATAAAAAAGAACCAGCGCAGGCAAAGGCCAATTGCTTTGTTACACCAAATCAAACAGTTCAAAATCTTTTTTCCACATCATAAGCACACATAATATTATGTTAACGTTTTATTATTTTGATGTCAAAATGCCAGCACATGTAAATAACACACTAATGGGAGTTTCTAGGGTTTTGAAAAAAGGCTATTTTTTAGACAACTGAAAGAACTTTGTGTATTCTTTATTTAAGTTTACGTAAAAGAAATGACTCTGGATTCAGAATTGCAGTTTTTGTGCCTTGACAGATTAAGGCAGCCGTGGTAAGAAAGTCTTTAGAGAGCCTGCTGTAGTAGTGACCGCCCATCTGTTCACCTTACAAAGAATCCGTGTTTCTTCCTATACATGATCATTCTTTCCCCTCCCTAAAGGAGAATAGGGCCATTAGTCCCTGCTGGCTTTTCTCTCAGTAATAAATATAATCATGAATGTTGGGGGTGCATGTAAAGCAATTCCTTAACGAATTAGACACATCCTATTTTACCGTACAGTCACGGACAAATATATTATGACTGATGTTGCAGGACATCTATTTTGAAGTGCGGTGGGAAAAGCAAGAAATTTGTGACAGATCTGACAGAAATATTTCTTAAAAAAAATGACAAAAATTGAGAGATGGAGTATACAAGAATGAAAAGAAAGTCAAAACAGAAGTTTGATTCTTCTTTGTGTTTGCCAGCACGTTACTTCACTGTGCTGTAGCTAATAAGAGTGCAGTTGAAAGAATTTTCATCTTAAACACACGTTTTACACATTTAAGACACATTTACATACTTAACTAAGAAGTTTGAACTGGACTAAAAATGTTATTGGATAGAATCTAGCTTTTGGCTCTTTCAGAACAAACTGAAAACTCCAGGTTAGTGCTGAACAGATATAATTGAACAGAAAATCCAGGTGCAAAAATAAATCAGGCATAAAAGGTTTAAAACACTCTTGGTTCAGTTTATTGAATAGGTCTCTCCTTTGAAGTTAAAACGAATTAATGATTAACAGCCATTTCTCAGAGCGCAAGAGGAACTTTTTGCCAGTGATGTTTTGTTAAATTTGAAGCAATATCAGCCAAAACCCTTTAAGCAGATTCTATTTTAGCTACTAATAACTGTGGAGAAAGGTGTGTGGGGGACACTTAATTGACAATTAATGTCCCTAAAGGGGGCCTTAGACAAAAAATGTTTGAGAACAGCTGGATGAACCATTTCCAAGTATTGCAGCCCAGCATCTGTAGTTACCATGCAGTACCTGGTTTGGCTAGTCAGAGCTATTAAATATTAAGTATGCTGGAGATTAAAATGATCAATAACTAGAACTTAGGAGCAAAGGAACTTCTAACCAGCTAACAACATGACTTTTTTCACACTTTTTTTGAACAATTATTTTTTTTTAATTTTGTGAATAATACAAACAGAAAATGCACAATACTGTTCTTTATACCCACCCTTCACTCACCCGCCCACAAAACAAACCCTTTGGTGAACATCTGTTTAAGAGTAGTATCTTGACGAATCTTGACAAATGACAGCGTAGGTATAAATACACACACAGAGACGTGACAGGCACAGAACGTGAATACATTAATAAATAAGAAGTACAGAAGGGTAAGAGAAAGAAAAAAGATTCAACATGAATTGACGAATTCTTTTACTCTATCAAAAGCGGCTCTTCACCATATCTGGGTTTTGGAGCTGGACCCATGTATGCGACCTGTTGAAACGCCCATGGAGATAAAATCCAGCGTCTTTTTTCCACACTTGTTTGTATTAATTAGAATGTTAAGTAGTGCCTTAACTCCATATCACTGAACTCACATATTGTGTAGATAAAGACAGTTATTCTCTTGGCTGGTGTATTGCGATACTTTTGCACAGTACTCGATTTGGCAGCCAAAGTCAGAGCCACCTCCGACTCCAAGAGTGAAGAAATTTGGCAAGATGTGGAATGCTGTGGATGGTTCTCACAGCGCTCGTTGCTGACTCCTTGTCACAGTCCTCCATCCTGAGGCCATGTTTCTGTCCGTCACTGTACAAGCTTGTCTGTTCGTGGAAACCTGGCGCCTCATCGGGCTCGGCTGTCCAACACTTCAGCTTCTGTCCCCTGAAGTCATGAAGACAGAGCCTGAGAGACATGTAAAACCACAGAACAGCATTGCCCACTTTTGACCCAGTTTGAATCTACACGCCTCTTCCCTGGTCTCAGCCCAGTCACTCATGAAGTTCTACTTTTTGGTTTCGAAGAATGAATCCCTTTGACTGCAAGCGCCTATATGAGGGCCCATGATTTTAATCCCTCATCCTCATAACTACATGTTAGTTGTGTAGTAGGGACTAAATCATTCATAGTAGCTCCTAAATAAGACATTTAAAGATCAGTAACAGAGCAATCAGTCTGAAGTTTAATAGTTCAACCCTTGGAAGCCAAGAGTCATGACTACAGCCTTGCTCTTCTGTTTAAATGTATTTATGTAATTCTGTACTTAATTAGTGAGCCACCTAATTAAGTTTACATTCAATTTACATTCTTTATGGAGAGCTTTGACTCTGCACTCCTGGCTTTTGTTTGTTTTAAAGGCAAGCAATTATATATATATAAAAAAAAAAGAATCA
Organism: Alestes dentex; assembly: GCA_037576975.1. Taxonomy (NCBI): domain Eukaryota; kingdom Metazoa; phylum Chordata; class Actinopteri; order Characiformes; family Alestidae; genus Alestes; species Alestes dentex. Next base: position 11,886,452 of record JBBIGA010000027.1, on the reverse strand, counting down.
ATAAAACATGGAAAAAATGTGCAAGATGATTTTCTTTTCCCCAAAACAGTGTGTTTACAACAATCACTCATCAAATTAAAACCATATACTTTCAAACACGTGTTGTTTTGAATCTGCACTTCTAAGAACTGTAAACTAACAGAGTAAGAAATAATCAAAATAAAATGACACCATGCTTTTGTTAAAACGTATGAGAATTAAAATACAGGCTCTTGCACTCTGCCGTGGATGCAGAGTTCCATAATAGACAAACTGTGCATTAGAGTGTAGAATGACAGCAGAATTCGTGTGGAAAGTTTATAGCTTACATGGTGCACTATAGATGAAGTAGGAAGTCATTCCAGATTCAAAATGCTTGTTTAAGAGAGGTATTGGATTGGTATTGATATCAGCACATATTGGAGGTGATGGAATCAATATTAGTATCAAACATACATTTCACTTTGTGACAAATAAAAGGTACTACTACTACTACTACTACTACTACTACTAAACATGAGAAAGTGATTTTGTGATTTTTTTGTGCCACCCCATATATGATTTAATAAAGAGTTATCCCACTCAACTTTTTTGTGTCGTCTTTCTGAGTGAGTATACTTTAAAATGATAGTTTTCATGTATTCCCTAATGTGTTAAATTCCGTTAATAAACAGTAATTGTACAGAAGTGCACGATTACTTCTGCACAATCTGATTTGCACTGATTCACACTTATGGTTGTATCTCTGTTCTGATATGATCTTGCAAATAGTCTTGCGAAGAGTCGTGTTACACTTTCAGCTACCTACAGATGAGTGGTGGGTAACACAGAAAATGCTAACATTTATTGCTATGACAGGCACGCTGAAAGACAGATGCATGTGTGAACACTAGATGTGTGTGTGTGTGTGTGTGTGTGTGTGTGTGTGTGTGTGTGTGTAAAAGGTGAATTGATAAATAGGGATAAGGAGGTGAGCAAGGCTGCAATTTTTCATGTTTTGTCTGCGCTTGTCATCTGAATGTGAGCTCGAGCGTTGACTGGGAAGACTTTATATCCTGTAATAGCTGCAGTTTGACAGGACTGGAACAAGACAGCTGACCGTCAGTAATGTTCACAAGGAAGTGGTCATCATGGTGACATTAACAGCCCTTCAAGTGTCGGCTGAAACGCACTCAATTGCTTTCGCAGGGGCTCTTTTTGGTGTGTGCATTTGAAATGTTTTATTGTATAGAAGTAGGATATGGTTTTTGTCATATTTCCAGACCCTGCAAGCTCTAGCAGACACTGGACTCTGAGAAGAGCATGTTCCATGTCTGTACATCATTTCAGAGTTAGTAAAGTTGCATGCCAGCAGAGACTTCACTACCACACTTGCAGCTTCATCTGTTTGGGTTTTAGAAGTTTGATGTAAGCCCAGCATCGAATATGTCATTCAACTTCCCCCGTTTGTGGTGTGTGCGGGAAGATGTTCGGAGCATAAGTGGCTACAGCTTGATTTAAGCCGTTTAACAAAACAAACTACATTTTCGAGTGTGCTGCCTAACTGTTGGTGCTTACGGTTGTACAGAGAAGTTAGAAAGCGTTGAATGACAAGTTTTGTGAAAACACAGTAGACATCCTCTTCAGGGAGCCAAACATAAATACGGCATTTTTACTGGACATTTTAGAGCCGATTTATTTACCCAATTTAAAACAAAATACAAAATGTTTCATAGCTTTTGTACACGTCTTATGTTTTTTTTTTCTGCATTAAAATGTGTAGAAGTGTGTTCTTAGTGGAGGATGCGTACTCATTTTCACTTAGAGCATCAACAAAACACGCAGTGCGGGTAGTGGTCCCCAAACAATTGCATATTTTGCATGGATGTGCATGGAGAGGTAGGAAATTGGGCCCTGGAAACCTTGGATGATGGCCAGTTTCAGGTTTAAACTTTAATCATCACCCCAGCAAGATGCTTAGCATACAGAGATGAGCTTTAAGTTGATGTGTGGGTGTGCAGAGGTGTGGGTGCGGTTTAGCTGTATGCAGGGCCAACAATACATACTCACATCAAGCTAAACAAAGCAGTTACACTTAGGGCTCCCCAGTGGCCAGCAGCGGCCCTGGTGGTATGCATGCACACCCAAGCCACAAGCACACCAGGGACATGCACAAGCATCTGCTCTACTAAGTAGCCGACTTATTTATATTGTTTTCCACGGAGTTTCCATGCTGACACTTGATTTACATCTTCTGATCTTTTCATCACGGTGAAAGTGATAGTATAATGCAAGTTCTCATGCTCTGTTTGGCCTGCCTCTGTCTCTGTGGTCTTCATTAACGCCCTGTGTACACGGCGTCTGAAATAATTATCACTGGATCATTCTCTTCATTTTTTACATATATTTGCAAATTTCCCGCTTGTGGGACTAATAATGTTTTTTCTTATCTTATCTTACATTTTTACTGATATCCAAACTAGTACCTTTTCTGATACAGTGGACCTTTCTGCTTTAACTAATTAAACAATGCCCCTAAAACAGTTTATGTAAGTCCACAATGAACATACTAAAATAGATCCGAATGTGTAACTGGTGCTTTCAGATACTCTGCAATAGTTTCTGAGAGAGTATCCGAACACATTCAGAAGAGAGTTCAGATCTCTTAATGTCTCTCTTTCAACTGATTATCCTGCAGCATCATCACCATGTTCTTACATTTTTAAAAATGGAAATAAATCAGTGATATAACTACTGGCGTTCCAAGTGGGGGAGTCTGTAACACTCAGGCCTTCTAACATCTTTATTGGACCCTTTATATCACTGCTTGCACAGTTTTACACTCCATCGTGGCTATGATAATGTTAGCCTCAACCATTAGACTTGGTTGAAATGTAGCAGTGGCAGGTAAAAAATGTTTGTTTTTATTAATTAATAGTCATTTCAAATAGTCATAAAGGGCTAGGGGTCCATTCATTCTTTTTTTTTTTTTTTTTGCACTGAGCCGTGGAAGATTCTGCCTTATGGTGTTCATACACACATATAAACACAGCAGTCACTGTACATATAATCACCTTTCAGACCCCAGGTATATTTCACACTACAGTTCTGTGCAAAAGTGTTGGTACCTCTGCTCAAATTAAAGAACTGTTCTAACAATTTTCTGTACATTATAATGTGCAATTACTGTTTCATTGCTGAAGTTAACATGCTTGAATAAAGTTATGGCACATTTTATATTTTTTGGGGGGGGGGGGTTTCCCACATTTGGACGTTTTTTTCCTCATTTTTTCCCCCAGTTTCCCCAGCACAGGAAATCTACAGAAATTGGACATCAAAAATTAGCAGAACAAAAAAGTATTAGTATTCTCTCTGTCGAAGATGTGTTTTAGAAAATCACCTGAACACATTTGACCATCTCCTTTCCACAATACTGTAACAAATTACACAGGATTGCGGCTGGAGTTCCCATCCTGTATTCGGCCTGCCTTTGTGGTCCTTATTTGTTTGTACCTAATGTCTGATAGCAGTTTTGAATCAAATATGTGAATAAATAAATGAATAAATAAATAAATAGAGTAAATTAAAAGCTTCTTAACTGTGAATGACACAATTTCTCACACTTTGAGACACTCATACCCACTTCATCTGTCTGAGGAGAACTGGAAATGGCTCCTAGCTCTTGGGAAGGGGGTGATTTAAGCATGCTAAACGGCTAAATGCTAGGTTGCAGGAAAATGAGTGGTGTGGAGTACTCGCATGATCATGATGGAGAGGAACGCACATGTATAATCAGAAACAAATTACTACTAGTGTGTGCATTCTTAGAACAGCAGGGAGCTGTCTGTCTAATCGTGGCAGTCAGTTGTTTCCCACCAGTGTATCAGAACACCACGATAATGTGTTTTTCTTGTCAACAACGTAATGACTTGTCCAGATTTCAAGAATAATCAGATTATGACCACTGAACGCCTGGGGCTTATACGAGCTGGTGTTTAAGGAAATCAAATCATAGTCTAAAGTTGCCAGGAAACGATGTTGTGCAGTGCATAAACCTCTCTCCTCTTATGAGTAACTCACTGTAAATAAACCCACCTCCAGCTCGTATTTGCTACTTTTTTGCAGAACCTACTTCACCAATATTTCTTCCTAATCAAATCACTTTTATTTTATTTACATTTTACTTTAGAGGTCCTAAATAGTACAAATACTTGACTTACCTGTTAATTATGACAAAATAGTGACAAAATTACCAGATATATTGTAGGTACTAGGGATGGTAGTCATGGGAAAAAATGAATAGCTTGTTTGCAACTGTTATCATCTGCATAATATATATTTTCATTTCTTTTTACTGGTGTTTTGTTGATAAATGCGACCTATCAAGATGTGCTACCATGCCTTCCTGCGCATGTGCAGTTCCACAGTCTCGGGATTCATTACCACGCCCATTAATCTGTGCTACCTTGCATTACAGTGTTAAACTGACTGTATAAACTGGTAGCTGTAAAAACTAGATAGCATGAGTCAAGATAGCATGAGTCAATAGACAGCTTATTAAATATGTTTTTTAATTAAATACATTTTTCTCTGATTATTTATAGTATTTATTTCTCATCATTATCAGTGTTATAAACTGACTGCGTAAATGGTAGAAACTTTAAGGGAGCATTTTTCAGTTGGGTAGCGTTAATCGGTAGACTCTGCTATTGATTTGGACTATGGTAACATTTTTCGATAAGGCAGCATAAATCGCCAGAACACCGTCACCTGGAAGTAACGGTGGCAGTACTGGATCGGAGGCTGTTTGCCAATTAAACAAGAACGCATTACTGTCAGATAAGACATGAGACATTTTACCTGGTTCCAAATTAGATTTAATTAGATTTTGTTGTTTATTGCTCCTTCAGACTAGCAGTGCACCACTAAAGAACATGAATTAACAAAGAGACAGATTTGGGAAAAGCATAAATGCATGATGCAATATATCTCGTATCTCAAAACTTTGAAGTTGCATGTCATAATTATGAGAAACATAATCTTCTTAGAGACTTAATTTCTCACTTTATTTTTTATTCTGGTTTCTCATTATATTCTTTAACTTATTCTTTCCACTTCTTTTACTACTGTTGCGTTTTGTATTGTAGTCAGGTCATGAGATGCACAAGACACTCTACTCCACATTACCTTATTTTTCAGGGTGCATTTTCAGTTTGGCACCTGAAGGGTTATTTTTAATCCTGTGAGACAACAATTAATGATTTTGTTTGGTGCCATGGCCACATTAACAATGGATGAATACAGCTAGACAGCTTTCAGTCATTCAGTGGCAAACAATACTTATCAGAGGGTCTTTCAGAGTCATAGAAGAGGAGGCAGAAGACACACTCACACACACACACACACACACACACACACACATCCACATATGTGACCTCAGTCACCTTCTGTCCTCCTCTGTACCACCTCGCACCTCAGAGACAGACGCATTGATCTGCAGTAATTGTGGCGTAGAGTGGCAGAAACATGGATATGTGCAGATATGTGATACTACAATGAGGCTCCGCTCTACTCAGCTCAGAGCAATTCATAGATTTTCTTTTTACCTTTCGAGAAACCTTGCAGCCAGTCCTTCACAAATGGGCCGGACACTTAGGATATTTGGTCTAATGATTGCTTAGAGATTCATGACTTTGATAGTTAGTTCTATGAAAAAAATAGTAAAAGGATTCAGAGCATTTACATGATGTAGGGTTTCCTTAACATTACAAAGATTCTTTACACTTACATTTCTTTAAGAAATCGTCCACTGTGAGGTTCTTGAGGGAACACTTTTTTGGCATTTTATACTTGAGTGTTAGTAACATAACACTTCAGGCCAAATGTACTGAAACATACAGATTTTAACAATTCTTCTATAATTAGGTTTATATGTTTATACGCAACACAGCACAACACAACATGTTTATTGACAGGTTTTCATGGACCGGTATGGGAGCAGAAAGGCTTAGCAGATTTGGCGATGCACTATTAGCCACCAACGAGTCATTATGCTCCTCAAAAGCCACTGGTTTGTACGCACTGGCTATAAAATACTATATCTGTTAAAAAGAGTAGGGCTTATACATAGCTTATACATAACTGACTGTGTTTTAAACTATATTTTTGGATTTATTGTCTTCGACAATAACAACAACAGCAACAACAATAATAATAATGATTGTTTCCCCCTTGCTTTGACCAGTTTGTTATTACTTTTCTGTCTTTCTTTCTTTTTAGAAAATCATACACACCTGTTTTGGGTCACTAAGACTTCAGAAATTTCTAAATGTGAGAATCGAGTGGATTTTGGATACAGCTCCAAAATAATCACCAAGAGCCGAACAAAGAATATTACAGAATTCTTCAACCTAACCTCTGTTTTCAGCATCTCTGCCCCTGTAACATACAATTACCATGGACAGTTATTTCAAAATTTTGTCTTGTACCATATAAAGAACACAGAACCTGTTTTTAGACAATGTGAAGGAGCTAAAGTTGCTGCAGACATTTATTGAAACCCTTTTCTTATTTGTGAATAAGCATATTATTAGCTAGACATACTGCCTTCTGCATGTAACCATGTAGCCTCTTGGAATGATCATTGTTTTATATTTGATGTAGGCTAGAATGAATGTATAACTTTGGTTTGTCTGTCACGCATAGCCTGAAATAAAGGTTTTTGAACAACTAATGCCAGCGCTGTCAAAGTACGTCAGTGTCAAACTGCGCTCACTGTAGATAGAATGAGACATGTCTTCTGTGGTCAGTTTCCAAAACCAACATTTATTTATGCCAAGGAGCTGTGCATGTTTATGGATGCCCTTGATTTGATGTGCGTTGGACAGGAACGTCCATCAATGTTAACCATTGATACAAGTTTCTAATATTAAAATGTCATCATGGCCATTCTCAAAGCTTTGTCATTAAACCACACATGAAATTAATTCTAAGCCTTGAATGGAAGTCTTCTGACAAACAGGGCCTAATGGAACCCATGTGGTAAATATCAGTTGGGTTAATGGATGTGGTGGAAGTGAATTAAGGAGTAGTACTTCAGCACATTTAATTTATCGAATGTTTTTGTCACAACAGATCATCCTAGCTTCCGTTATGAACACTTTGGAACATTATTGGAACTTTACAAAAAGAAACTTGTTGTTCGTTAGCGCCATGGTTCTCAAAGGGGGTCCAAGGTCCACCCAGTGTCTGTGGTGTATAGTAAGGGGGTTCCCAGTTTCATTTATTTATTGTTTATTTTTTTAACCAATGTGATATAAGTAGAGTTTTTACACATTACATCCAGTACAAAGACAGCCTGTTGCTCCCATCTGAGCTTTTTCCTTTGTCTATAAAAATGAATGTAAGTCAATATTCTACACTCTGGGAAGGAGACATGCCAAAATATCACATTTCATGAAAACTTATTCTCAACACACAGTGAACCACACAGTAATTGCTGAATTAATACAGACAAAAAAAGCAGTGCATAAAAATGACAATTATTTTTATTCAGCCTCATTTCTCACTAAAACCAGTTAAACATGACTATTGATGCTGTTTTTGTAATGAGACCTGCAGCGATCAGTGTTCTTCTACGTAGCAATTATATCCATTAAATGCTCAGAAAAGCATATTGTCACATAATGTATCATGAGAACAATAACATGTCACCCAGTAAAATGTCATATTGCCTTCCCATAACTTACATACTAAATAATCTGCTTAAGTTACTACATATTTGCATACAGTATAACATTTGAAGAGTGGGAATACAGGAGTCTGTGTATTTGTTTTCACACTGAAAGGTGTTCCAGGCTTTAACTACGCTGCACTTTGCCAACCCTACACTCACCCACCACCCACACTTCGATTGCCGGCCCCTTGACCCTCTTTCAAGCACCTGCTCCCCTGAAGGTCTCTGCACAGCCCAGACCTGTATCATTAAATATTATATGTATTTGCCTCTAGTTTAACAGTATAATCTTTTGTAAGTGAAGATTCAGTGTTATCAAACATGATGAAATGTACACTGGACATTTGTAGACACCTACTCATGCAATGTTTCTTCTGATGTCAGGCGTATTAAAAAGAAGTTGCAGTAACAGCTTCTACTCTTAAGGAAAGGCTTTATACTAGAGGCTGGAATATTGCTGTGAGGATTTGATTGCATTTAGCCACATGAGCATTGGTCCGACTGGTTGATGGAGCTCCAGAGAATGCAGCTCCACAGCTCAGTGCTGGGGGGCTTTATACGCCTCTAGCTGAAGCTTGAATTTGGATTTAAAGGCATCCCATTCTATTGGCAGTGCCATATAATACAGATTATATAAGATGTATGTGCAAGTAGACACCCGTATCAGTAATGGGTGCACTAAAAAGTAGCTGAATTCACTAATTAGTGGAGATTAATTAGAGTAAATTTTTATCATGCGTGAACACACCACAGCACAGCACATAGCATGAAAATAGTGAAGCCAGTGACGCAGTGCCTGGGGAGCAGGGTGTGGACCTTACCTGAGAGTACCTCAGTGGTGCCACTGGCAGTCCTGAGATTCAAACTCACAGCTTTCTGATCACAGGGGCAACTCCTGAGCAGACATTTTGATTAACAAAATATTTTAATACAATGGCTAGTCTGATATTCATTGGTAGACTCAACAAGAAGATAGAAAATACTGGCCGACATTTTAAAAAATCTTAGAGACAGCAAATTAGTTAAGTGGAGACGCGCATTCCCAGCAACAATGGTTCCTAAATGGATCTGCTGCATCTGGAACATACAGTTGATCACCAAATAACTTTGACACATTTTTCTGTACTTTATGCAAAACCTGTTTCCACAAAACAAAAAATCTAGGTTAGAAGTGTTCTGTTGTCTTTGTTTTTTTTTCTAAAGTGTTCTACTGTTGTGCGGTGTTTCTTTTGAAAAAAGGGGTATTCTGTTGAAAAACCTTCCACTGACAGTTTATTAGGCAAGCAAGGTAGGTTCTTCAGTAGCATCGCTCCAAAGAACTGCTCCTTTTAAAGTGGATCTGATTAATGTGGAACATTGTAGCCGTGATAAACTGAGGCTGTATTTCAAGCTGACACTTTATACACTCCTTACAAGTGTATGAAGATAAAGGTCTCTTTTTGAAGTTTAAGATATTTTTAACCAGACCCAGGCCGCATCTATTAGCTGTACACAATTAGCCGCAGATCACCCAAACCACATCTAATGTAACCAAGGAATCAGCTCTGGTGTTTAAGACAGACCTGTTTGCCCTACAGACCTGTTTTCTCTGCCCGGGTTTTTCAGAGACCTGGAAGCCACACATCTACACACACACACACACACACACTCAAAGGGACGGGCCCGAGACAGTGGGGAAGGGCAGGAGGAAGTCTTGGGGCAAATTACTGTTAAGTGGTTCTTGTGGCTTTGTGGCTTTTGCTGATCAGATCCGTATTGAGTGGCATCCTGTTTCACATGAGGGCTATAAGGCTCCTTTAATCACACCACTTTATAGAGTGAGGCCTATACACGGCGACTGACAGAGACAGCCTCCACCATTTGATTTGTCTCATATGTTAGAAAACAAAAACTTGAAGCCATGGTGGTTTGACTTGGATGAGGAGCTGCAGCGTACACTTCCAGTGTAATCTGCTGGCAGTAGGGAGTGTCATTAGTTCTTCGCAGTTGGTGCAAATTAAACGAAGAGAAAACTATTTGTGTGCTTACACAAGATGTTCTGAATCTTTGTTTTGGAGCGCGTGAACTTACTCTGGCCTTGGAGGTACATACCACATCTGAAACCCAAGATATGGTATGTGCCTTCCAGACACTTCTCAGGACCCTGCTCTTCCGTGAACAGTTGCCCATATGATCCTGATACAGCCATATATTTTACTATCTGTTAGAGCCCCACAGTTTGCAAAATGCATTAAAAATTGTGATGTTGCAATGTGACAATATGCATTCTTTTAATTATGAAACCTGATGCATGTACAGTGGATATAAAAAGTCTACACACCCCTGTGAAAATGTCAGGTTTCTGTGGTGTAAAAAAAGAGACAAAGATAAATAATGTCAGAACTTTTTCCACCTTTAATGTGACCTATAAACTGTACAACTCAATTGAAAAACA
>JBBIGA010000027.1:11861140-11876225 GCA_037576975.1 Alestes dentex | reverse complement strand
GTACAGTTTATAGGTCACATTAAAGGTGGAAAAAGTTCTGACATTATTTATCTTTGTCTCATTTTTTACACCACAGAGACCTGACATTTTCACAGGGGTGTGTAGACTTTTTATATCCACTGTACTGTATTAATCAAACACCAACATTTGCAAACTTCCAAAATCACTGAATAACCCAATCTGGGACATCACACACTACACTCCTCCTGTCTTCCATCTCTAGTTTCATTAGTGGATTAAACCACAATTGAATCCAGTCATCATTTGTCTTCTTTCAAAATTGTTATTTTTGTTTGACAACATTTTGTTTGACAACATTTACTGTTATTGCTGCATTGAAATGAATCTTCGAATTAGTCACAGTGTGCTTATTGTGTGCTGTTGGCATCTGTGATGTGAAGTCATGTGATTCCTGAATCAGAACACTAATGTGACCCAACAAATGCAGTTTTGGTCAAAATAATGCAGGCCAGTATTTAATCATGTCACATCGAGCATGCATCATTGTGCTTTTAATGCACCCCAGGTCAAATGACATGTATAGTTTGCATACAACTATAATACACTGAATTGTGTGTCTCTTGCATTGAAGGTTGGCTCTTGGTCTTGTTCATAGCTGTACATTTACATTGTTCTTGCCTCACTTGTGAGCAGAAGTAGCTAGAGTAGCCTTAAACTCCAACTCAAGCAATGAAATGAAATAATGAAGTAAAAGTAAATAAGTAAAAGTAACAAGCAAAATAATATTTGCTCAGAAGTGGAAATTCTTAGTATATTCAGCATCCACCACAATTTTTCTCTTCCTAGCATTCTTTGGGCCTAAAATAAATGATTACATTTTTTTTATATATATATAAGTAGATGGCGATTTTAAAAATAGAAAATGTAGGAATGTACACGTATACTATATACACGTATACAGTGACACAAGATGTCGTGGCTCCAGAGTTTACAGAGTACAAAGGACACAGAGTACACATATCTAAATAAACTATACATATGAACTCTAAACTAGAAGAGAAACATGCATTTTGGTACATGGATGGGCCATGTGGTACACCATTTAAAGAAATGGTGCAAATCTTGCATCCACAGTCAAAATGAATAAATATACTGACAGTATATGAAAAATACACAAACTCTGAGACAGTGTCACAAGAACAAGTGAAACATGGATGTGTTATTGAGTTTGATCTGCTTTTTTGCAGAAACCTGATGCCAAGGACTCTGGATGGCCAGATCACCATGGAGAAGACTCCCAGCTACTTTGTCACCAAAGAGACTCCTTCCAGACTGTGCGCCATGAACTGTGACACCAAGCTGATTGTGGTGGTGCGGGACCCGGTGACCAGGGCCGTGTCTGACTACACACAAACTCTGACCAAAACCCCTGGGCTGCCCTCATTCCAGACCCTGGCCTTCAAGAACTCCAGCTCTGGAGCTGTGGATACTTCATGGAGCGCGGTGCGCATCGGCCTCTACGCCCAGCATCTGGAGAACTGGCTGAGACACTTCCCTCTGTCCAGTTTCCTGTTTGTGAGTGGCGAGAGGCTGGTCAGCGATCCGGCTGGTGAAGTAGGCCGCGTGCAGGACTTTTTGGGCCTCAAGCGTATTGTGGGGGACAAGCACTTCTACTTCAACCGGACAAAGGGCTTTCCATGCCTGAAGAAGCCTGAGGGCAGCAGCAGGCCGCGCTGCCTGGGCAAGTCCAAAGGCAGGCCGCACCCACCCATCCCTAATGAGGTGCTCAAGAAACTCAGGAACTTCTACAGGCCCTTTAACCTCAAGTTCTACCAAATGAGTGGGCAGGACTTTGGCTGGGACTGAGCTTACACTCTTAAAAGTAAAAATGTTCCCAAAAAAAGAGTTATTTGGAGCAATTGTATGCTAGAAACACTTTTGGTTCCTTAAGGAACCTTACAGTTGAGTGGTTGAAACTGACCCATCTATGCTCCATTGCTCATTTTTCTACTTTACCAAAAGACCCTTTGTTTGTTACAAAGCTGACACACATACATTGTGAGACATTTCTTTACATTACACATCAGAGACATTATAAGAGGAGACAGTTCTCTAGTGGAAATATGAATGAGACAGACTGAAGGTTCTCCTTTCAAGAAGTCTTAGCCTTTGGTAAAAGGAGTTAATTGCTTTGTTGGTAAGGGACTAATATATGCTTACATTTACACAAGCATAGATTTAGGGAACTGTTGTCTTTGTGATTGTTCTGACTGACTTGTGGCTAATGTTACTACAGTCCAATACCAGAGACCTTCTCAAAGGACAAACCATAGACGTGGTGCTTACCTTACCCCTTCTTGTTGTGGAGATACGCACATTTGTAGAAGCCAGAACGACCAAAAATTGCGTTTTTGCGCTATTGAGCCTAAGATCACAAATTATTTATGCATTTTTAATCTGATTTTACCTGTGATATCAGATGATGTTGCAACATTAGAAGTTAGATGGTCTATAACTGGAAATAACCATTCATGGGGTTTTCTAAACTGGCCGCCAGATGAACAGACTGGTATGAGGTCTTAGTTACACACTCTTTTGATGAATTTAACCAAGGGAACAAGTGATCCCAGGTACAATTTACTGTACATAGAATCGTGAAAGACTTGTGGCTCACATTTGAAAATGAGTCGGTATATTACATAATGCACAACATACTGTATATACCTTTGATAAAGACAAGCATTTGATAAACAACCTGGAGCTGAACAGGTTTCCCTTGTACTGTATATTTAAAGGTTGTGTGTAAATACTGTACGTTTATCTTCTTCTATGATAAGCTAGTATTGCATGAGCATTCTTGGATCCAGCAGATGATTTCATGATGGCAGATAACCACTATTATCACCCAACGTTACGTTCTTTGTCCATGCATAATCATGGGTGATTCTGAGCTCGTTTTGACCACACAACAGGAGAACTGTCCACGGAAGTACAACAGTACAGTAAACTGTTTTATGCAAATATGTGCTGTGTGTGAAAAGAGCTTCCAGCCAAGCTAAATTTTGTCTATGTGCTGCCTATCAAAGTGTTTTCAGTGTTTTCTAGTGAGGAAATGCTTGAAGTTGAAAACGAGATAAAAAAATATATATATATATATTTGACCATGGTACTATGCATTTCAGTAAAAAAAAGTGTAATAAAATGTTACACTTTGTTCAAGTAACATTTTGCCATTGTCATATCAAAACCTTGATTGTGATCATGGTAAACAGCATCTATTTATACACACTCATTTATATTCATCAGCAGACCTCTCCATTTCATTACATTACATTTAATTACCCAGTATCAACTGTCTGAAATGACACTAATATACCACCAAGTTAAGAACATTTTTTTCTCCTATAAACGTACTGTAGTCATGAGGCAAAGATTCTTGGGTGAACACATAGTACTGCAGTATGTGGCCCTGAGCACACATGGAGGAGGATAGGGGAAACCCAGTGGCAGCCTCAGACTGAATTATAGAGCTGTTGGAGGCCATTTATGACTGAGTATCTCCTTCTGTCCGCCCCGCATCCTCTTCCCATTTACTGATACCATGTGTGCAATGTGCGTAGGCCTCTAATTATAAAATATATCCGCATTGCTGTTTTTTGTTTTATGTTTCTTCGCCCATTTCTCTCCATAGCTTCCAGTGTTACCGTTTCTCTTTCTATTCTCTACTATGTGTGTGTCCTCCACCAAACCTCACGCTGCACCTCTAAAAAAACTCATCTGTTTTCAAGTTTTAAATGACAAGTTCAGCACCTAACAAACAAATATACCTCAGTCACAGGACTCAAGTGCTCCTAAACATCTTCTGCTCTGCATTTCAACAGGACACGCCAACCTAATCTTTATCTGCTGGATATGTTGGGTATAGTCAGTTACCACACATTGTAGCATTTCTCTAGAAACAAATCGCCTGACTTCAAACCAGTGTACAATAGAAGCCATTGGGAAGTTGTGACAACACAATGAAGAAAACAAAACTATAAATGTTACACTCTAACAGTACAGGTCATGGTTGTTTGTTAAAAAAAAAAAAAACCTGAGGCTACACACTTAAAAAGCATTTTTTTTCAGTTGCCTTAGCTTTCTGCAAAGATTATGTCTTTAGAGAACCTACATTTCTGTAAAAAAAAATAATAATAATAATTATACAAATTTTACTTCTTAATCTACAAATACGTTTGACTGAGGAATTCATAGAAAATGTATCTTGGACCTGCCCAGGGTGTTTATCCGCCTTTTGTGCCGAGAAAGGCTCCAGCACCCCCTTCGACCCAAGTTCAGGCTCAGTCCCTGAATTAATAAGTATTTTATATCATGCATTTTATTGCTATCAGAACAAAACTTTCGATCCACAAAATAGTCATTACGGAGCCATCCAAGGTACTGAATTAGAGTATCTTCTTGGTTTAAAAAAATGGTGTGCACCACATACTGTCATGTACTCACAAAATACTATCAGGATGTTATTATGTGCTCACCAGAAACAGATGAGTACCTTTTATGATCCTATCTGGTACACACATGATAATACCTGACAGCATGTGGAACGCATCTGATTATATTCTGATAGTATCTTATGGGGATGTGACAGTATGCTGTGCACTAGATTTTTACTTTTATTTAATTACGCAGTGCCCTGTCAGTAGGTCTGTAAGTAACTTTACAAGATAATTATAAAAAAAAATAATAATAATAAAACAATTATAATGGTTTGTACCATTTATATAACTCAATTAATCATAAAGTCTTCACACAGTGTAGAAAGCAGCAAATAATTATGAATTATATTTAAGCAAGGTTTTGTGTCATCTACACACCACCCAATCAGCACCTGCCCCTGCCAAAACACAGTATGATACATGGTGGTTTATTCACATCAGACTGAAGAAGGGTGTACTATTATTATTGTTATTATATTTACTATTTATTAAAAATAAACATGTATATGTGATGTAGAAGCGTGAGGAACCTTTTTGAAGAAGTAGACATGATGTGAAAGTACCAATTACTACCAGTTTTACCACATTTATACCTGTACAACCAAACAAATAACTATTTAGTGAGTAATTTACATTCTTCATACACATGCTCTTTTTTTTTTTTCACTTGCTTATTCATTAAGGATGCTCTGATGTGACCACACCACAAGTGGTAACTCCCTCTTTCTACACTCGCCTGTAGTGACTGAATCCGTGTTGTTTTTTAAGCACATGGCAGTTGGATGTTTGTCCTGTTAGCTGTATTTCAGTCAGGGACAGATGACTAAATCAATAACAGCGGCAGTAAAACCTAAATATGGATGGAGAGAGTATGGAATGGAAGAGGAGGACTGGTTATCATGCCTTAAATTTCCCATGTATGATGACCCTCTGGGATGAATTTTCCAGGGAGCATCTCATGAGGATTGATTTTATTCTTACACACCTCATGATAGGCAGTTTTAATCATTTGCTACAGAAACATCTGTAAATACACTAAATTATCTAAATATGTTGCAGAGACCGTGTAGCTGTGTGGAAAAGGCATATGCACTAAGCACTGCCTGATGCTACAGTAAAGACAGAGCAAGGTGGCTAGGATATCTAATCATTTCTAGTAATTAATTATGTAGTTATAAAAAAAATAATTCCATTTACATTTTGTATCTAATTTCTGAATTTGCATTTCAAACTTCTGTTTGTTTTGATGCCACAAAAATCTGAAAATGAGACAGATGCAAATACAAATGAAAATGAAAAATGAAAAAGAAAATTAGTATGGTTATTGTCTAACTACATAGTTATTAGAGGCACACAGTAGAAACTAGGACCAAGAAGCTACTGCCATTAAAGAATACCTAATGCCCAAGGACTCCCCGCAGAACACTGTCCAAATCATAGGCACGACCCTCACCAATTGTCCTATATATATATATATATATATATACACACACACCCCATCTGCACTGAAAACAATTCACACCGCTCCACCAGTCCCATGATAAGATGGGTGTCAAAAAACATACTATGCTCCCAAACACAGTACAAAATACAAATACAAAAATACAGTTTGTTTCTGGTTGTGTAAATTGTATACATTTCCACTGAGATATAACTTAGGGTTTTGATATTGATAGTTTTGGGGTCAGTTCCCCAGACAGACTTTAAGACTGGTCCTGGACTACACAGCGTTCCAAACGGAGATTCTCCAGTGTAAGAGAAATGTAGTCCAGGACCTGGCTCAAACCTTGTCTGGAAGAACGACAGCTAAATATTTGCTGGGTACTAAACCACAACCCCAAGCTTAACTGAGCTTAAGTGTAATTGGAATTAAAGCATGACTAGACTAAGTATACAGTTCATCTCATCTTGCCCTTATAAAACGGCCCTAAGATGTGTCCGGTTACAGACGGAGGGCTGAGCTTGATGTGGGGAGATGGTTCTGTAGGCAGACTAATCAGGGCCATGCGAGTAGAAGGAAGGAGGAACACTGAGGGCCCTGCTGGAGGGAATGCCTGATTTGTGGGATTATTGTGTTAAAGAGGTTCTTCCTCAATAAGCCAATAAATTGAGGGTGAATGTAAGAGCTCTCTGTGTTTTCTAGAAAATCACTGTCTTGAGATATGGATGGCTCAGGACGCAGCCCAAGTAAATAAATAACCCATCCAAACAGTAATCCACTGTTAATAATTCATTATAGTGTGTATTTAGCTCCAAAATATAGAGGAACAGGGCTGAACTAAAAAACATTTTCCTACATAGGTTGGTTGGTTGTATTTTTGGTTTTATTTATGTAGTTGCTTCCATTTTGGCAGCCCAGAATTCCACCTTACATTCCACAACTCTATTTCCAGCTCATACCTAACCTTTTGCTATTGGAAATCTACTCAGTTATTTATTAATTCCTCAATTTAACAAAACACCCTGTTATTAATGCTCATGATGGGTGTTCTTATGACAACATGTTAATTAGAATCATGTCAGGAGAAGCCAGACTGCAACTAGAAGAGTCAAGTAGGACCAAACACATAGTTCACTTAGTTTTAGCTTTCTGTATCACGGTCATTGAAATGTGGCGAAAAGTGAGAGGAACAGTCTACGGCTGGCCTTAGAGGATTCTCTTCAAAACAAGAAGCATAACTGTACCTCATGCAGGCAGCGAAGGCTGTTCTATAGAGTTATAAATACGCTATATGTTAATATACAGTGTTTGTGAATAGTTTCAAACCGACTGCTTTGGATCTCTCTATTTGTTCTGAAGGAAAATATTTAAAGCGCACATGAAAGAAAATAAGCCAATAAATTACGAAGGAAAAAAAGGAGAGGAAAAAATGGAATGCATATTTAGACTTGTTGCACTCTGGATCAGCTTTCTCATAAACCACAGAACTTAGGCTGTCATTTATAAGTTACTCTTTTAGATTGTGAAAGAGGATCAATGCACAACACACAGCGCCGGCCAAGTTTTTGATCAATTCTTCCATTTCAGTTTGATTAGTATCGGCAGTTGCATAGCAATCCAACCTCTGTCACAGAGCCAAGACTTTATCTGTGAGGATTCTGACAAATCATACTTTTGAAGAGCTGGAATGAATTGGACTCATTTCAACTCATGCAAAAGGCCTCCAGCAACAGGCAGCGCAAACAGTTAAAATGTATTAAAACATTTTGGGCTCAAAATGTATGGGTCCTTCTTCGCCCTGAGTTTCTTTTTAAAAAAACATTGTTAAATTGCTGTTCTCTCTTAGAGCAACTGGCAGTACATAATAAGACAAATATGGCTGGCATTAGAATCATAGCTTCTACAAAAGGGTCTTGGTAATCCTGACCACTGAATTTCCATTGTACCTTTCAACTCCTTTTACTGCACTAGTGGGAAATAGCATCTGTCAGAATGCAACACTATGAAACAGCGGCCTAAAACTACAAACCAGAAATAGCATGAACGGGCTTACCAAGTGTCAAATCAACCTTAATCCTGAGTAACTTTATTCTGGATGGATCCTGACTGTACAGTTCATTTGAGATGTACGTAATTAACAAAATATCAAAGAGACTGATTGCTGAGGACGCTGTAATTTGGTCAAACAGAAGCTGCACTGAGGAGGCTGTGCTGAAAGCGTGGTGATCCGTGGTGCACTCGGGAGCTGTAGAACGATTGGATTACACACGGCACCACTGACATATAGCCAGTGATGAGATGATGGATCTTGGAGACAGAGAGGCTGAGAGGTGAAATGTAACTGAACCTGGCGCAGATGTTCACCAGGCCAAGACAGAAAGTACACAAGCTCAGCAACACAATACAAGGTACAAGAGATGCATCCACCCAAGCGAGGCCAGGAGGTACGACCAGGAGAAGGACTACAAATATAGTCTTTCAAACTCAGCACATAACATTAGGCCTAGATTTTACAAAACACACTGCAGTGGATGCAGTTTCAAGTTCTTCAGCCTGAGCCAACAGCCGTTATTGAGTTAAGGCAATGTTGGTAGCTGGATCCCTGAAGTGATTCTCACAGCTAAAGCCCATGGTTTAGATTGAGTTTTGGGTTAAAAATATGTATGAAGCAAAAAACAGCTAAGACCAAAGACCCTAAAGGATTGGAACTGATGTAGTGAACGAGTGTAAAACTCTGACTACTTTAAAGGCTTGAAAATCATTTGATAATTACGATACACACTAACTGAGAATGAGTTAAGCTTTCAGACCGTCTTAACTTTGTACTTCAATCCCTGAACTCTGTAAATATTTGATTTCGTGCACTGCCCTCTAGTGGACAAATTGTGTCTTGAACAGGAAATTGTCTCCATAGAAGAGGCTAAAGGGGAATTTCACCTATTTCTAAATATTTCTACATAATTAAATTATTCAGATGGAAACAAAATAATATAGAGAGATTGTGTAACACCTTTCATTCTAGAGAAATGAAATGAGTCAGAATTGTTCACTGTGGTGGTAACAGGAACCCGATGCCCAAAGCAGATAGTTCCTATAAACATTACCTAACAGGAAGTTATAACACAAAATGGTTAATGTTATAATGCCTGTCACTTTGTTTAGAGATAAAACTAGACATTTGCATGGCTGATAGCTTATAGTTTTACACAGTAACCATATTGTAAAAGCACATGCTTTTTATCTTTTGGAACACGGTAACAGGCATTTTAACACATAATACATCAGAAATCTTATTCAGTCTTGACTTTCGACTCAAAAATAGAAAAGACGTGTATCATTTCAGTGCTAGAAGACCAAATTCAATCACTTATTAATTGTTATTACTGATTAGGGACACATCCATTTGTGAACTGCCTATATTTTCATGTTCGAACCTTCCAGTGCTGTTACATCCACATTGCTCAAATGTACGTCTACATGGATTAACACTACACAAGAAACATTTACTTGTACGGTGTTACAACAAATACAGTAAAGTAAATGCACATTTGACCACATTATTGCATAAAGGCTCTGCCATAAATGGACCATTAATTGTTGGTTTGTCAAAAGCATATCTGATCATTAGTAAGACACAAACCTTCTGAAGAGGACTGTTAAAAATAAAATTTAAAAAACAGCCTGTTTGAATTAAAAACTTTTAATTAAAAAAACAGACAGTTACAGAAACTGCTCAGTCATGGCCTTGGTAAACTCTGAGATGATTCATCCTTCTGGGCGTCACCAGGTTTTGCCAATCCTGAAAGTCATCGTGAGGAAGCTGTCGATGCCAGCCTGCAGCTCATCATGCTCCTGCACGGCTGACACTCCTTTGGGGGTCCCGGTGAGTATGAGGTCTCCTTCTTCTAGAGATATGACCTCACTGATGTAGCTGATGAGGTAAGGGATGGAGAAGATCATCTGAGAGGTGCTACCCTGCTGACGCATGACGTCATTCACGCGGAGCCACAGCGTGACGTCGGCCGGGTCAGGGATGCTCTCTTTGGGGATGAAGTCACTGACCGGGCAGGAGGTGTCGAACGCCTTCGCCAGCGTCCAGGGCAGGCCTTTGGACTTGCACTCGTCCTGGACGTCCCGGGCCGTCATGTCCAGGCACAGGGCGTAACCAGCCACATGCTCCATGGCCGAGCTCTGGGGGATGGAGGTGCCTGCTTTTCCCACCACGACCCCCAGCTCCACTTCATGGTGCAGACTGGAACAGTAGCGGGGCACCAGAATCGGAGACCCCTCCTTCACGTAGGCCGAGGGGGGCTTCAGGAACAACACGGGCTCGCTGGGCACGGCGTTCCCCAGCTCTTTCGCGTGGTCCGCGTAATTCCTCCCCACGCAGATGATCTTTCTTCCCCATTCCCAAAAACGAGCCACGTTTCTGGTGCCCATGCTGAACTTCACCTGGGCAAAGTCTCACGACCTCGCATCGACCTCTCAGCCAGGCTGTCCCAACTACAGCATGCAAGCACTGACAGAAAAGATCACAAAAACACAAGGAGACGCGCTTAGACCTCTTTGCAGCATATTCTGGTGCATATATTGCACATGTCTGATTTTTGTGTTTTGTAAACGAATTCTGGGTTTATTTAAACAGCCTGTTTAAAACCCCTACCTGACAGAAGAACCAGTGTCAGCCATTCCGTGGCAGTGTCCCAATTCTCAACAGGACACTTCACTCCCTAAAGAGTGTACTAAGCATTATCACGCCTAGAAGCGGAGATCTGACGGAAAACCGAAAGAAAATAGGAATTCTAGAGCAAATTATAAGTGTAATTCATTTTGTACAAAGTAAGCACATTTGATTTAGTGGCCTAACTTGGGCTCGTGCAACAGATTGTTATCCATTGCTAAGTTACTATAATGGGTCGTCAAAGGTCGAAGAGCCCCCAAAATCGTTGTGTCTTTTACTGGTTAGTGGTCAACTTTTCTATTTAGGATGCAGTGTGAAAGTGGACGTGTCCTATTTGGAGCAGAGCGTGTTCCAAATGCACATGACTTGTTGATGACGTAGTGTACTAGGTGTTTCTCACGTCTGGACCGGAAGAGCTGACAGAAAAAAACAAACAACACTGTAATTTTAATGCAAGTCATTTTAAACTAAAAAGTGAGTGTGAATTTTGCTGATTTTTCAACTTCATGGGACTTTAATCTGTCCGGTTGAATAGTTTTATAAAGCCAGCACGTTTGTTTTGCTTGCCAAATCTAGGATTGTTGTTTATTTGTTTTGTTTGCCGAACCTGGGATTGTTACTCATTGCTAAGTTCCCAAAAAAGGGTCGTCAAAGGTCGAAGAGCCCCGAGAAAACGTCTGTTTAGTGTTTTATATTTATATTTAGGGTGCAGTCTGAGTGAGTGGACGTGTCCTAATAGGAGCGAGGCGTGTTCCAAATGCACATGACTCTGTAGATGACGGGAGACACTCCCCCGTCTCTGATTGGTCAGTGAGGGGGTTCGTGTTAAAATGGGCGGGGCCGTATGTCAGACCGACCCGTCCTCTTCCTCCGTGCGTGGTTTCGGCTCTCTCGGGTCTGGATATGTTATTCAGGCCGCTGGCTGTGAGTGCCTGCACTCTCGGTGTGCTCGGAGCTGCGACTTACACATTTGGTACGTGCTCAGAAAGCCTAGATTAAGTATTTCAATCGTATGTCCCAGTAAATTAGCTGTTTTCAGTCCTTTTGGCTTCGCATGGCCAGTGTTTTGGTTGAGCTAAACAGGGGCTGTCCCACACAGACTCTCTGAAGGTGTTTTACACTAGAGAGTGTCGTCTGACGAAATGTTAACGTAGGCTTGCATTCTGTTATTAAACCTGAACCGAGCCGTTTTGTTATGGTTTTGACCAGAGGAGACCACTGTCGAATAATGACAACAACAAGTACTACTTAGCAACCTGAATTTGGGGGGTTTGGCAGTACTCAGGTGTACTTTAAGTACACTCTCGTACTTTCTAATACATATCAGTCGTTGCTTTATATAGACGAGTCCTCATTAAGGCCCACATTGGCCTACTTACAGTGTAGGAGGTTCGGAAAGTACATTTAACCAGAAATGTGTCAGACAGAAGCTTGTCTAACATGTAAACAAACGCACGTGAGCCCTGAGTCGTGTACCCTAGCTCACACATCATGATCTCAAGACTCTTTATAATTCAGCTGAAATAACACTTCAGAATTGAAATAACGTTTCAGAATTGTATTTTGTAGTATTCCGTGTTTTTCTTTTCAGCCCTGGGTACGATCCAGGCAGCCTTCTTTCGGTCAGCGTGACATCAAGACTCTTTATTATTCAGGTTGCTGAAATAACACTTCAGAATTGTGTTTTATAGTATTCTTTGTTTTTCTTTTCAGCCCCACGTAAGATCCAAGCCGCCTTCTTCCAGTCTGTTGTAAGGAAGCCCTCTGTTGTGGAGCAGGCCAACATGAAGATTGAGCTCCTGCCAGCCCTCACTGATAACTACATGTATCTCCTCATTGACGAGGACACAAAAGAAGCTGCCATCGTTGACCCAGTGGAACCTAATAAGGTAAAGAATTTTACACTTTCCGGAGTAGAAGTGTTTCATTTTTTGCATAGTTGGGTAATTGTTATTGCTGTGTGTTACCAGGTAGTAGATGCAATTAAGAAGCATGGTGTGAAGCTCAAAACTGTTCTAACCACACATCATCACTGGTGAGAGAGGCTTTAATTTATTGATGAGCGAGGAGACCTTTGCAGCATTGCCTTGTTGTGCACAAAGATGATGCAATACATTACTGCCCTGAACCTTTATTTGAAGAGATGATGTAGTTACTTGTCCTGGGATTTTGCTGACAGGGACCATGCTGGTGGCAATGAGAAATTGGTGAAGTTGGTTCCTGGACTGACTGTATATGGAGGCGATGACAGGGTCGGAGCCTTGACCAAAAAAGTGACCCACTACAACACTTTCAAAGTAAGTCCTCTGGATGTGTGGGCTGTAGTTTTGTTCTGGGTTTTCAGAACCAGTTGGTGTATTTATTATAATATAAGAACTGTTATATGCTGTAGTTTTGTAATAAGACATAAATTGGCACTTACAATTGTGGGCCCTAAAATTCAAAGGTTGTCACAACCGATTGTGATACTTAGATGTAACTGTGTAATTACATGTTTAATTACACATGTCATTGATTAATAATTTATATTTCTTCAAATTACACAATGCTTTTGTTATGGCAACTGATATCTGCTGCCTTAGAACTCCAGATCAGGGATGCCCAGTGTCTAACACAGTTTGGTAGTTCACTCATTTAAGCCCACTAAACATGGCAAAAAAGTTGAACTAGGAGTGCTTGAGCAGGAAAATGATCAATCTATGTAGCTTTGGCTTTGCTTTGACAGCTAAACTGAGTGTTTTTGGTTCATTTAGGTGGGCTCACTTAATGTGAAGTGTTTGTTTACACCATGTCACACCACTGGACACATCTGCTACTTTGTGACAAAAGAAAACAGCTCTGAACCTCCAGCTGTGTTCACAGGTATGAAAACCAATAAGGAAAAAAATAGTACTCAATAGTATAAAATCTAAACACAGATTATTATTGTGTGAACTATGATAATGATAATAATCAGAATGAGAAAACATTGATATCAGAGAAATTTGCCTATGCTACGACAGCACAGTCCCACAGAGACACAAAGACACAAAGAACAATATAAAATATAATATGAACATAAGGTCAAAATAAATTAAAACTCCCCAGAAAATACTCTGTACAATATACACTATTCTATACATACTCAATATGCTGTGGTCAGTAATAGAACTAATATAAGACAAGTTATAATAACAGAAGTATAGATATCAGTATGGTTCGAGGAATATAGCTGGGTCTTTTTCCATGAAAGTGCTTAATTTAATAAATGTAATTACATTATCTGTCTTGGTTGAATAGTAGCCACTCTCTTTATTAGTCATGTTCTTCCTGTCTCTTTTACATTTTCTGTCTTGTTTTGTTTTGCTGGCTGTTTGTAGGTGACACCCTGTTTGTGGCAGGCTGCGGGAAGTTTTTCGAGGGCACCGCTGATGAGATGTACAAAGCTCTGATAGACATTCTAGGGCGACTTCCTCCAGAGACGGTAATTATTTCTTCACATCACGTCTAACTCTGTGATTTTCAGACATTCAATGTGTCACACGAATGGATCGGAATGAAAGAGTAGGAAGTTTGTACCCAGGTGTAGCATAGCGGATGAGCCCAGTCGCGGAATAACTGGTGAACTACGCACTTTACTCTGAGAACGCTCCCAGAGGAGAAGAGATTCCCACCAAGGAATCCTCGTTCTCACATGCACACAGAGAGGATATATAAAGGGTGGGTTGGTAGGGGAAGTACTCACGGTACCGCGAGGAGAGTTTGGCTTGGGGTCGATAAAGAGTTGAGGCACGAACCCTAATGTCACCTGTTTTCCTGTTACTTCCGCGCGCTGGTGCGTGTGACAGTATGAGTATACACTCTGTGTGACACTATGAGTATACAAAAATGTGTTCTGCCAAACACATTTTTGGCAGAAAACAACAAGTATGATAATATTGCATTAATGCTATTTGGAAATATTAAGAGGACTGAGATAAAAAATTAATGCAAGAAGTAAGTGAATAAGATACTCTGTGTAAAAAGTAAATTCTGTTGTCTGCTTATGTTTCAGCGTGTTTACTGCGGTCATGAGTACACTATAAACAATCTGAAATTTGCACGTCATGTTGAACCAAACAATGAGGCAGTCAGGAAAAAACTGGCATGGGCTAAGGTACTTTATCATTTTGCTTTTCTGCTTATTTATATTTTCAACGCATTCGTCTAACATCCTTTTTATTAATTAGGAGCAATACGACAATGGAGTGCCAACCATCCCTTCAACCATAGCGGATGAGTTCACATTCAATCCGTTCATGAGAGTGAGGTATTGACATACCAATCCACTGGCACTTAAAGGGATATTTCACCAACATTTAAGAGCAGTGGCACAGTGCTAAGTACACGGAGTTTCTAAGGCTAGTGCAGGACCGCAGCAACCAAAATTAATGCACGTTTTTGTGTTCAAGAAAGCAGGAGACTGTTTTGATACTTTCTTTAAGGGTGTTTTCACATAAAGTCCTCTTTAAAGGAACCAAACTCAGT
>JBBIGA010000027.1:11849784-11861040 GCA_037576975.1 Alestes dentex | reverse complement strand
CATTATAGCGGGGGGAGGGGGGGAACATACCCCCCCCCCAAAACCCCATTTTCCCAAATCATTTGTTTCATCCCCCAACTTTTGTCGCCCCCCCCCCAACACTCCAATTGCTATTTCACTAAACTAAACATCATAATACGGTTAGTATATACAGCTCTGTATATAAAAAATGAGAGACCACTGCAATTTATTTTTAAATCAGCATCTCTATGAGTAGGACAACTATTCCATGCCAGTGTCTGTTAAATTCCTACGCAAGCACCTCATTCTGCTTTATGAGGTACTGAATCACATCTTATTTGATGAGGAATAGTAAAAAAAAAAAACACTGCTGTAACCAACACTTGGATGGCAAAACACTACTAGAAGTATATCAAAGGTAATTGTCATTTTGTTTGAGTGAACACGAGATTTGTTTTCTTTGAATGACTCAAGTTCTGTAAAAATAGCCTGCTTTCTCTTATTTTGATGTTTTGTAATTTTCTTTAAAATCTTGCTTTAAAGAATACTAGTTTTATTTGGAAAATTAGAAAGATTGTGAGCAGTTCTTAAAAACTAAGACAAAGGTGTTCAGTTCAATACTTGCGTAAGAAAGAGAAACATTTTTGCAGTGGTCTCTTATTTTTTTCCGGAGCTGTATTATATTCACTGTTTGGACGCCTGACCATGACACCAACAGGGACTTCAATGACTCTGCATTCTAATGTATAGACTTTAATATGGAGTTGGTCCCTGTTTGCAGCTATAACAGCTTCCACTCCTCTTGGAAGGCTTTCAACAAGATTTTGGAGTTTCTGTGGTAATTTGTGTCCAGGCACTGATGTTAGACGAGAAGGCCTGGCTCGCAATCTCCGTTCCAGTTCATCCCAAAGGTGTTGGATGAGGTTGAGGTCAGGGCTCTGTGGGGGTCAATCAAGTTCTTCCACAATGAACTCATCTAACCATGTCTTTATGGACTTTGCTTTGTCCAAAACGGCTTGGTAGGCTGAAGCATTAAGATTGTTCTTCTAGCGGCCTAGCTCTAACTTTGAAAAACAGGTTTGTCCCAATACTTTTGTCCATATAGTGTACTTTGTAGTATTAGAGTATAGTGTGTAACTAGGACACACCCTTTACACCCAGCTTTAATATTGAGATTTTTTAAATACAGAGTGGGAAGGCACAGGGTATTAAAAGAGGGTATCATAATATTTGTACCAGATAAACATTTTCAGATTTACAATTATTTTATTATTTTTGCACGTGTAGGTGCCCAGGATCCCATCACCAATATTATAAAGAAATCAGCCAGTTTCTTTACGATGTGTTATTTCATATTAAACCACCATCTAAGTTATTAAATTTGGCAGAAACGGAGAAAAGTCAATTAATGTGTTTTTCTACTGAATTGGTTGTGCAGACGTGATTAGTCATGTCTTCAGTGCTCTGCTAGTCAGTTATTAAATTTTGCAGAAACGGAGAAAAGTCAATTAATGTGTTTTTCTACTGAATTGGTTGTGCAGACGTGATTAGTCATGTCTTCAGTGCTCTGCTAGTCAGCCTGGTGCTTCAGCAAAAACATTCCCCATTCAGGGCACGTCGAGACCTGCTCAAAGGTGAAATAAAACTCATTTTTGCATGATTTTAGACACATTTTTAGATATTCCATGCATTAATAATTTGCAGACGTGACCTTTTTAAAAAAATCATGCCTCTGTTTACTATTTTTTAAATATAAATTTAGGGAAAGCTCTGTCACTCAACCTCAACATCAGCATCAAAAACTTAAACCAAAATGTAACTAACAGTTGCAGCTAATTTTGATTTAAGGGGAAAAAAACTTAATTATTAGGCTTAATTATCAACTTTTGATCTTTCTCAGTTCCTCGAGTTTGTTGGGAGCAATGAAGGTGAAGGTTATTTCAGTTTTGGAAGACAACTATATGTACTTGGTCATGGATGAAGAAAGTAAAGAAGCCATTGCTGTGGACCCTGCTGTACCTCACAGGGTAAGGAACCTGTACTAGAAATAAAAAAATGAGTAAATAAATAGATAGCTAGATAGGTAGATAACATTCAAAAGTATCGCCCCCAACTGTAATGCAATTTGTGTTTTTTCATTCTCAGATGCTTGAGATAGTGAAAAGGGAAGGAGTGAGACTGACTGCAGTGTTGACCACTCACCATCACTGGTATGTGTCATTTACACCACACAGCTGTGTCTATCTATATCTGAACAGCACACTCTGAATGGCTGTCACCTTGTCTTTAGTTGTTTTGTGGTGTGTGCAGGGATCATGCCCGGGGAAATGATGCTTTGGTGAAGGAGGTTCCTGACCTGCGAGTGTATGGGGGAGATGACCGCATCACAGCACTGACTGATAAAGTCAGTAATGGCCAGGAGCTCAAGGTGTGATTAAAGAGCATGAGAGTCATTTCCAGTTTCACAGTAGCTCAGGAATGACACGAGTGGCAAAAAATCTGTACTTTCTGTCTTCACTGGTATTTCATGGGGTATTTTACGGGGCAGCAGGTGGTCTGGTGGTTAGGGAATTACCCCTGTGAACAGAAGGTTGTGGGTTCAAATCCCAAAACTGCTAGTGTGGCACCACTGAGGTACCTCTTAGCAAGGTACCATCCCCACACACTGCTCCCTGGGTGCTGTGTTCCTGGCTACTTGCAGCTTCACTTGGTGAATGGATTAAATGCAGGGAAAGAATTTTGTGCTGTTCAACTGTGTGCTGTGGTGTGTTCACTTATGAGAAATCAATACTTTACACTCAGCAGGATTCCTCAGTTTAGCCTGATAACTTAAGCCCAAAGTCAAGTCTGTCCATTTGGAAAAGAACTGAGGGACATTCCTTTTGGACGATTTCCTACTAAAATTCACCATAGCCTCTCACATGATCCCAGGATTGCTGTTTCAGCATGGATGCTGTGACCTACATGAAAAAAAATGATGTAGAAGTGATTTCAGCTCTCTGTGTTGTCCCTTTGCCTCTAGTTTAACACTATAAATGTGAGATGCCTGTTCACCCCTTGCCACACTTCAGGACACATGTGCTACTTTATGTGGGAGGACGACTGCACCGATTCTCCTGCTGTTTTTACAGGTTTGTGCTTCTGTGTTTAAATGAATAGTTCTAGCAAAAAATCAGATTGACCATGTGTTGCTGCCAGCTTCTAGAAAACAATAGGCAGTCCAATTTGTTTCCATAAAAACAAATCACCAAAATATCTCTCAACCTGCTTAAACCGTATCCAGCTCGTCACTGAGGTGTAGATGTAGTTCACAATACAGTATGACTTACTTCGAACTAAAAAAAAAAAGAAGAAGAACAGAACTGTACTACAGGCCATTAATAATGGGGCTAGAGTTTACAAAGCTGCCATAAGGAGGACTGGTTGTGGACTGGATTCCTCTTTATTTAGGACGTTCATCGCCACAAAAACTGATTTTAGTTCGGTGCTCCTACGCCTGTGATGTCTCAAACTTCTGCCAGTGAGGTTTTGTTCATTTTTTAAGTCATACTGTCTCCGTTGAGAGATGTTTTGGGGAAATGGCTTCATAGTTCTAGCACTAAGATATGATGGTGTCGAACAAGGGTTCCTAATAGCAGCCCTTGTGACTGCACTGCACATTCTGTTTTCCCTACATGTGTTTCACAGACCATGAGGAGCTTGTTATGCCACATAGTTATTGATTGTGTTGGTGGTAGTGAGTGTGTGTCTGTCCTGGTTTGCAGGGGATACACTGTTTATAGGTGGATGTGGTAGATTTTTTGAGGGAACAGCGGAGCAGATGTATCACAATCTGACTGAAGTTCTGGGAACTCTTCCTCTGGACACGGTCAGTTCTCTGCTGTCGTGTTTAAGAAACTCGAGGAGATTCAGATGTGTCACATATATTTTGCACAGTTCTGAACTCTTTGTATTTTTCAGAAGGTCTTCTGTGGTCATGAGTACACCATAAAGAACCTGAAGTTTGCAGCACTGGTGGAACCAGAGAACGAGAAAGTTAAAGAGATGCTCAGCTGGGCTAGGGTACAGTAAGCTTTTCCTTTAAATATTCCATCATATTACAAAAAACATTGTCTGGTCTTATTGATGCACGTATTCAGGATTTGTTATGTGGAAACCACACAGAAAGACTAAAGGTTCACCTATCATTATAATTCAATTTAAGTTTATTATTTCATAAAATGCAGTTATATAAAATGTTTATAAAATGTTAATTGATTTTTAGGCAAGGGATGATGATGACAAGCCAACAGTACCATCAACACTACTGGAGGAATTTGAATATAATCCATTTCTTCGTCTTTCGTAAGTGTTTCTTCATTCATCCGTAGTGTCAAACATTTCACCAATTTTAAGTTTAGAAGTAGAATACTTGTCAAGTTTTCTGCCCTGAGATTTGATCACTCATTTCTAAATGTGAGGTATTCCATGTATAATTACCTCAACTTGTCCATTCTGTTTCCTAGTGTTCTCAATTGTTATAGAATCATTAACAGTTCTGTTCACCACACAGCTTCTTACAAAAACATCTACAAAAAAAAAAGGTATTTAGGTTTTACATGATTGAATCCTAACTTTTGAACCTTTGTTCCTGCACAGTGAGGAGGGTGTGCAGAAGTTTACAGGGAAGACGGACCCTATTGAGGTTCTTCGTGTGCTACGCAAAGAAAAGGACAACTTCAAGAAGCCCAAAGAGAGAGTTCTTCCACATGCCATGCTAGCTCTGGAATGGGGTCTGCTCAGACCATAAACAGCCTAATGAAACGCTGGACCACCTCAATGGACTCAATGAGTTGAACCTACATAGAACATTTGCGGTGCTGTTCTTGCTGAACTGATGTCTCTGTGGTACTGAAAATGTTAGTTAATAGACTAACAAAAAATGATGTCACAGGCCATGATAAGTTGACCCATGACCATTGCAAACAACATACATTGCACATAAACCATAAGTACTGTGCGGAATGATAATTATATGGCTGATTTTGCAGAAATTCATTTTCGTTATGCTGCACATTTCTGCACCTTTTCACATTGAGAAGGACGTTGTTTCAAATAGTCTTATGCTCATTTATTTGCACACAATTATACGACTGTACATAATACATAAAATGCTTAATATAACATCCAGATATTTATTGCATTTATTAATGCATTTTCAAATATTTAATTATTTTTTTTGTTAACATATTTATCTTTGAACTAAAAGATTAATCCTAATAGACTGAAATGTTGTAGTTAACACATACACAGTTTAATATGAAAAGGTTTTATTGAGAAATGTTTTCTTTTCCTCAATAAATATAGCAGGAGAATTATTTACATACAATCATCTACCAACGTATATTCTTAACAGATTGTACATGTGATCTAAAAATAAATATGAATTATGTGCACACACTAGTCAAACTTGACTGGTTACTTAAGGCAAATTATGCTTTAGTTTGATCCTTCTGACCTCTCATTTATATATGAATGATTTCATGAATGGTTTATAAACCGAGTAGTTCTTTCTTTGTAGATCAAGACCATGAGCGGTCCAGAGGGTCCAAAGAGGGTTTGGACATAAGAGAAATGTCCTGAAGATGGTCAGTAAAGCCAAGTCTGCTGCCCTTACCTATTTAGATGGAAGGAGTTACAGCAGGGGTGTATTCTGAGTACACTACGTCAGTCTGTCAATTAAATGATTTAGGGAAGACAAGGGAGTGGAAGTAGTCCTGGAGGGCAGCAGCCCAGGAGTTATGAAAAATGTTTATAGAAAAACAATTTCAGTATCACAATTTCTGCCAAAAAAACATCCATATTTGGAGACCTAGTATGAAATTTTGTGGGGCCTTTATAAATTTACTTATAAACTCTGCACTTTGCTTCACCTTCATTATCAGACAGTGTTTTTACAGCAGCAGACATTCAACAAAGTAAACTGCTATTTAATGGTCAAAATAAAGTGTTGGACCCATACTTCAGGTAAGAGAGTGGACCTAAAATACATCGGCCAGGTTTAAACAGTGGTCTGTGATTGGTTTGTATTATTTGCCTTAAATACTTGACAAACCACTGCTATGTGTCCACTGTTTAAGTGACTATACTTGAACTTATGTGTGGTGTGAAAAAACATGAACTGAATGCTCAGTTTAACTGACCTTGAGTACAGCGTTATTCCAATTACTCACAATCTAGAAATCAAAAAACAGAAGACACATGTAACTGGGGACATCTGGGCTCTCTTTCTCCCCTCACCACTTGATGGTAAGTCCATTGGTGCTCTTTTCTACAGCATGGTACTGCGTATGAAGAAGCTGTCGTGCTCCTTCCTCTCCTACACTTTCTAGCCAGGTGTGGTAAAGTTCAGCCACACGTGCGTCCTCTTTGGGTGCGGACGTACGCTCAGCCCTGTACAAATCTTCCACTTGTTGCAGCAGCTCCTTGTTGGACTGATCTGCTACAGGCTTCAGCTGGCCTCCACCATTAAGGCACCCTATGTACAGATATACACATTACATACAATGCATGATATAAATGCAGAGATGCACGCTGTATAATATGCAGTTTGAAATTATATTATCCAAATATGGCACATTACATTTTTGGTTACCAAAGCTAGCTTGGAAAGTTTTTGAAGCTGTTTTACTCTTGCTTACCAGAAGGACATGCCATTACTTCAACAAAGTGGTATGGTGACTTTCCTCTCTTTAGCTTCTGCACAAGGTTCTGAATGTTGCGGAAGCCATAAGTGGCAGCAAAGCGCAAAAGAACTACACCATCTTTCTCTAGAGTGACTTCCTGGAAGTCCTTGTTCCTGTTGTAAAACAGAAAAAAATAGGAAAATGTACACAGGACATAAAAAGAACAAAGGACTTATTTCTTATCCGGTTGCTTCGTCTGCAAATTGATCATTGCACACTTACTTAAGTGTTTTGTACGTAAGTTCCTCCACTTCAACTCCAAAGAGCTGCTTGGCAGCGTGTGTGAAGACATGATGAAGATAGCCCCCTGAACCACTCCCAGCATGACAGAGCAACTCTTCCCCACACACATTGCTGAACCTAGAACACATATGTATGCAAAACATTACGTGTGTGTGTGTGTGTGTGTGTGTGTGTTTGTATAGGGCTACACCCAATGAAAACAAACAAATACACAACCAGTCAAACCTTTTTGCACACACTGAGATTTTCTACATAATATTTGCTAGAAATACACTCTATTCTTTGGTAACAGATAAATATACAGTATGGTCACCATCTGAGTACCTTTAATAACCAGAAAATGTCTTTTTTTTTCAATACTGACCTATAAAAAGCCAC
This sequence comes from Alestes dentex, assembly GCA_037576975.1. Taxonomy (NCBI): domain Eukaryota; kingdom Metazoa; phylum Chordata; class Actinopteri; order Characiformes; family Alestidae; genus Alestes; species Alestes dentex. Next base: position 11,853,733 of record JBBIGA010000027.1, on the reverse strand, counting down.
CTAATATAATGTGGATCATCAGGCAACGGTTAAAATATTTAACAAGCTATTAAGTGACAACATATGGCATTAAATAGTTAACTAATACATTTAAAGTTAAAGGGCAGCCTAGAATATGACTACACCACCACCACACAACCAGTTAACAGGATGTCGGGCATGCACCATTACATCCACTTACAATGTTATGAAAACAAAGGTTTTAACATTTTCATTCACAGTTGCTCACTCAATACCTTTTCCAGTGCTTAATAAAAAATAAAAGCCTGCAGTTTATGAAACAAATAGATATGTCGTGAAACCCTGTGGTGTGCAAAAACATTTGACAGGTGGTGTAAATAATACTACAGATTACAGATATATAATAAATATACAGAATGCTATTAACAGAGAAGAACTGTTTAGGTGAAAACTGTTGAAAGTATCCTATAATTCCAATGTTACAGTTATTTCATTCAGAAAGAAGCTTACATTGTGTCTAAAGGTGCTGGAACTACATCATTCAGAGACACGCCTTCCTCTTCCAACAACCTTTGTACTTCTCCTGTGAACCAAAACAAATACATAAGACCTCATGCTGATAGGGTTTTCTGACCAAAGAAGGTTTCAGTGCCTCTAGTATTACAGCATGTCTCACCTGAGGTAATGACACAGTCCACTTCTCTGGTCTCAAACTCACCAAGGTAGAAATCTGATCTGGAAGCTTCAAGTTTCTTGTCATAGCAAGGCATCACGCTCACATGATATATCTTTTGCGGTTCTAGACCCTGCATAGCCATAAGATCGATAAGATGAAATACTGAAAGGTTAAAGATAATAATATCACAGTAAAAAGTAAAATTTTTGAGAAGACTGCCAAATGTGTGCTACCTGCTGCCTACTGAAAAAGCTCTTGACCAGGGAGCCCATCATCTGTTGTGGGGAGCGAGTCGTGCTGATGTAAGGCAGGATGAAGTCACCATGAGTCTTCTCAGCATAGCAGATCCAACCTGTTCACAGCACAAAAATGTCCATGTAATAAATTACAGCTTCGCTGTGGCAGGTATCTGGATGTAAATGCACAGTAATTTTAAATCTACTGCATATTATAAGTCTGACTGGTGTGAATTGTTCAAGGCAAAGAAATCATACTTATATTGGCACGCATTAGATGAAAAAGTTTACCAGGACAGGCGGATGCTAGCATGGGCAAGGCTTTCTTGTCTTCCTCTTTCCGAGCAAATCTCTCCAGAAACTCTCTCTGGCTCTCCAGCAAACTGAAGGTGCGACTGAAGCCAGTGTCAAAAACATGATGAACACCTGAAATACAGGACAAACAGTGTTGATAGCTGGAGGTCACTGATATAAAGGGAGTATAAACATGGCAACATTTTATCTAAAATTAAAGAGCCTAACATATCTAGCTTGAAACAAAATTCTTGTACAAACTGAGAAATGGCCCTGACCCCACTCTGAAAACTCACCCAGGTTCTTGAAGAAGGCAACAAGCCTCCTGGCTGTCTCACTGCTGCTGAGGCCATAACGTGCAGCTAGTGAGGCTCGGGACTGAGGAGATACTGACACAACCACAACCCTCTGGTCACCACTGCTACTCTGCTGCATAGAGAAACAGTTTTTTGCATGCAGTGGTACTTCCATTGTAAACAAAGCATTACGTTACATAACAAACATGAAGAGTGGAGCAGCACTGTCATATTACAATGCTCTTCATTACTGACAATACCCAACCAACAGAAGAGAATAAAACACCAGCAAGTTTTAACATCACTGCGATCCAAACTCTGAAAGAGTGTGAACTCTGATGGTATTAACTAGACAGCCTTACTTTATTTAGGCGCAGCACTCTGTACAGTTCCTCATGGCTCTGCTGGGTTATCAGGACACTCTCAGCAGAGGTGATGCAACCGCTGCAGGCCAGACAGTCATTCAAAGTTATCTTGGCTTTCTCTAGCTTCTGCCTTTGGCCATCCTAGAGATAAGAAACAAGGCTGAATCAAACATGCTCAATTATTCCAGTCAGTGTTTCCTCAAAGCTTTGCAACATTAAGATCACACTGAGAGTGACAAGGCTTTTAGCATACAATCAATTCATAGTGTTGTAAAGCTTACAACTTTTTTTTATTCTTCATAAAAACATTCAGTGACTTGGTCTGAAATGCACAAGTCAGAACTGACAAAAGCAATGGTGATAGGACCCAGATGTCCTAAGTATAATGCCTCTAAAAGCACCTTCACAGAAAGTTGAACATGAAATGGCTACAAATATGTCCTCTAAGGCCTGATACATTGTTTTACAATCATTCTGAGATTACCTTAAGGCTTATACCTCATTAAAAAAAAACTTTAAAAAATATTTAAACATTTAAAAACTAATGATGGTTCACTGGTAACTTTGGACAATAAAAATGGCTATAGTTATAACCTCTGGTTCCTATCAGCATCGTTATAAAGCAACCTGAGTAAGTTCATAATCTGTATACAAATAAAAATAAAAAAATACAAACCTGGTTGATCTGAAAATAACTGCCATCATCTTCAATTTGGATTTTGGCAACAGATTTTCCCTGCTTCCGGTCCACCTTCACTGGCTTCACACATTCCTGGAGGGTAAATGGCTCAGGGTTAAATTGGCTAAATAACACTATATGCATTCTTTTCAAACTGGTCCTCTATATAGTCCACATGTTTGCTCCAAATCAAGAAAGAACAAAAATATGGACTGCCTGAGGATAGAATTCTAGCAGTTTTGTTACTCCAATTATATATACATACATACATACATATTATATATATGTATGTATGTATGTATGTATGCACATGTATGTATACACTACTCACAAAAAGTTTCCTCATCTCAAACAATTCATTGAAACAAAAGCCAACAACAGTGGTGAGTATACCACAACAAAAAATGTCATTGTTTCAATAACAGGTCATGTGCCCTTGAGCATCAAATACAGCTTGACAACGACGTCTCATGCTGTTCACAAGTCAACTTATTGGCTGCTGAGGCATCCCACTGTTCTTGAAGGGCGGCCCTCAGGTCATTGAGGTTCTGGGGTACAGAGTTACAAGCCTCTACATGGCGACTCAGCTGATCCCATAGGTTTTCTATGGGATTCAGGTCTGGAAAAAGTGCAGGCCACTCCATTTGAGATACCCCAGTCTTCAGCAGCTGTTCCCTAATGATGCGACCTTGATGAGCTGGAACATTTTCGTCCATGAAGATGAAATTAGGCCTCTGTTGTTCATGTAGGGGAACAATGACTGGATTAATGGTGTTATTCAGGTAGTATGGGCTTGTCACTTTACCATTCACAAAGTGTAGTGCAGTTCTATTTGACTAGACACACCTGCTCACTGTAACACCACCACCACCACCAAGGGCTCGTCTGGTGACAACAGTGGCTGATGCATAGCGCTCTCCTTCACGTCTCCAACATCATTGGCGGCCATCATTTCTGCTCAACGCGAATCGACTTTCATCGGAGAACAGCACTGAGGCCCACTGGTCCCTCGCCCAGTGTAAATGCTCCCTGTGCCTGGTGGTGTGGTCAGGTACCCTTGCAGGTTGTCTAGCACGCAGACCACGCTGATGTAAACGGTTTCGAATGGTCTGACGTGACACTTGGGTACCTCTCACCTCCCTTAAATGTGCCTGGAGTTGAATGGCATTCATCATCCGGTTCCACAAGGCACTGTTCACAATGAAGCGGTCATCAGTGTGGGATGTGGCCAAAGGACGTCCACTTCTATTGCAATGGTGCAATGGTGAGGTACTGTTGATCAACAGTTAGGTGTCGTCTTGGTCTCATGATGTCAAAATGTGGACAACATGATGAGGAGGATTGTTTAAATAGTAATTCTGATTTAACCAGGAAATGTATTGGTCGATTCATGGATCAAACACCTGTTGTGAATTTTGCCGTTAAGCTCCTTGTCAGAGAAC
>JBBIGA010000027.1:11833153-11849684 GCA_037576975.1 Alestes dentex | reverse complement strand
TGCCCTTTTCATTCATTTTTAACCCAGTTGTTCTTGTTTATCATGTCATATTATATATATATATATATATATATATATATATATATAAATGTATTATAATAAATTATAAATTAAGCTGCACTATTGAAAGAAATGAAAAACATTTTAAAGAAACATTTGTTTAATTCTGTCATTTCTACAATAAAGCACTATGTTCAAGCCAGTGTTACACTTGATATGTTTAACATTTTCATGCAGCATCACAAATATTTACAGTACAGTACAGTTCCACCACTGGGGGGCCAGGACTGAAGAGAGTCTTGATGCATGTCGTCCTCTTCTTTTCAACAACTTTTCAGGTTGACTTCATAGAGTAGTATTCCCTGAAAGTTAAGAAGAACTGATACTGTGTACTTCCCATGTGTAAATACTTAGTTCTTTCATAAGTACACGAAAAACTTTTACAAAATGTTTTACTAAGTTGCTAAAAATCTAATTGCGGAGATAATATGTAACTTAATCTAGGCTGTTTGAAATGTATCATTTGAAATGTAGAGATTTGAAATGGGGTCATTCTGCCAAAAAGCAGAGTTTTCCTATGCCCATGTTAAATAAAAAGAACTCCACTGATAAGGCTCTACTGTTACATTCAATAACATTTAATTCCAAACCATCATTTGTGTTAATTAGCACATGTCAGTAGCAATTTTATTTATTTATCCATAGTATTTATGTCTGCCTCTCACTGATCACAGCAGTTTCTCTATAGTGTCTATAGTACAGATTATTTTCTGGAGAGTTTTCTTTTATTTTTTTATTTTGACTTTATGTTGTTCTTGTCTTTGTGTCTATGTGTGTCTGTGTAGTCTTGCATAAGTGGTTATTTCCAGGATCAATAAAGTTTTCTGATTCTGATAACATAATCCAGGATGAAGAAAATGAACATTATCCAAAATATCTTTGACACCATTTACTGTGAGTCCTCCTGGGTTGATATTCTAAAACAAGAGGAAACAAGCGCACATTTACAACAGGGTTATAAGGTCAATTAGTAAATTTATTTAACAAAATAACCAATATTTTTAGTATAACTAATAAACTAATGTAACTACATTCTCAGAGACACTTTAAGAACAAGAGTCTTGGGATGCCAGACCATTACACCAACTTTAGTGACATTACATTCAAATACACAGACTTTAATGTGGAGTTGGTCCCCCTTTTCAGCTACAACAGCTTCCACTCTTCTTGAAAGTCTTTCCACAAGATTTTGGGAGTGTTTCAGGGGAAATTTGTGCCCATTCATTCTTTAGAGTATTTATGATGTCAGGCACTGATGTTGGAAGAGAGGGCCTGGCTCGCAATCTCTGTTCCAGTTCATCCCAAAGGTGTTGGATGAGGTTGAGGTCAGGGCTCTGTGCGGGCCTGTCAAGTTCTTCCACACCAAAACCCATCCAACCATGTCTTTATGAACCTTGCTTTGTGCACTGGGGCACAGTCATGCTGGAACAGAAAAGGGCCTTTTTCTCAAACACTAGAAGTAAGGGCCCTAGCCCAAACCCAGAACAACAGATCTATCCCAATACTTTTGTCCACATTGTGTGCCCCTGCTGGTAGACCTCAGACTCCGCAGCGCCACAGTAAGGCAGTCCCACTCCTCTGCCCTTTTGTTGTTATGACGACGAGGTCGTAAATCCGCCATGTTTTCCCTTGTTGTAGTGTTGCGACAGAGACGGAGATTTCGAACGACATGAGTGAAGACAGTAATAATACGGCAGAGAGAGGCGTCATCATCCACACGGCTCTCGGAGACGAAGGTAAACATGGAGGAAACCCCTTAAAACAGACACGACAGCTTCGTTTTCCCTCGCTGTTCTCTCGTCCTTAAGCTGCTAAGCTTGAATCCACTCGTGCCATACTCGCATGCTAACTGGCTAACGCTAGCTAGCGAACTTTCTGTGCTGCGTTAGCTAGCTGTGCTAACCGGCTCGATCCCTGTTTGTTTCGTTTACGTTACGGCGAGTTCGTATATAGATCTGTGACATACACTGTTTGGCCAAAATATTGGGACGCCTTACCATTACACCAATAGGGACTTTAATGACGTTGTATTCTAACACATATACTTTAATATGGAGCCCCCCCCCCTGCTTCTATAACAGATCCCACTATTCTTGTAAGGATTTCTTCAAGATTTTGGGGTGTTTCTGTAGGAATTTGTGCCCATTCATTCTGTAGAGCATTTATGAAGTCAGGCACTGATGTTGGACGAGAAGGCCTGGCTCGCAATCTCCGTTCCAGTTCATCCCAAAGGTGTTGGATGGGGTTAAAGCCAGGGCGCTGTGCGGGCCGGTCAAGTTCTTCCACACCCAACTCATCCGTTTCTTTATGGACTTAATTTAGTAGCTAATTTAGTGAAGGGGGTGGTGGGGGGTGGCAGCTTCATTTGAATGAAATGTCATTAAAGTCCCTGTTGGTGTAATGGTAAGGCGTCCCAATACTTTTGTCCATATTATGTATCTTAGCGACTTCTAAGAGTGTTTGCTAACTTAAATCTCTTCAGTCTGGAGGGTGTAATCTTTTATATAATATTTTTGTCTCATTTGTTTAATTGTGTTCTCTTATTTAAAAGCTTTTAAATTATAAGAATGCACAAGTAAAGACAATTCTAAAGCACTCACAAACTAACCACGGTAGTACCTGTAGATGATGGCAGTTGTATTCCTATTGATACATCTGCTCCTTGTTGTTCTCTGTATGACCTTTGGTGACCTTTAGGCGGCCTTTTAGACATTTCCTTACTGTAGTCAATTGTCATGACATAAAGTAAAGTGGCCCGTTATAGTCACGTGTGAACACACCACAGCGCAGCACACAGTGTGAACAATGTGAAATTCTTTCTCTTTATTTAACCCATTCACCAAAAGAAGCAGTGGCCTGCTACCAATGAGGGGTGCCTGGGGAGCAGAGTGTGGGGATAGTACCCTGCTCTAGGGCAGGGGTGGGCAACTCCAGTCCTGGAGGGCCGGCACAGTTTGATGGTAGTTCTCCTCAAACACATTCACTAAACCTGACAATTAACTGGTGAGGTGAACCAGGTGTTTCTGAGCAGGGAAGTCACCAAAATGTGCTGGAACACAGCCCTCCATGACCAGAGTTGCCACCCCTGCTCTAGGGTACTACAGTGGTGCCACTAGCAGTCCAGGGATTCAAACCCACAACCTTCTAAATCCTAGGCCAACAGCTGCATAGTGGTTAGGGAGCTGAAGGAACATAGGATTCTGGAAATGTAGATACACTCCCCTTTCTGCCTTGTTTATTTATAATTAAGTAAAAGACTTAATATAGCTTTTTAGTTTGTTAGTGTTACTAAGTGATCTGAAACTGGAACGAAAAATTAGACAGTTCTTTAAGTTTCTAGACACTGACAGCCCTGACAGACTGTAATAAGATTAAAATTTTCCAAATGAATAAAGTATGGACACATGATACTGCATTAATGATGCAACAAGGCTCGCAAAGTTTTATCATTTGTTTCAATGCTGTAAACTGTTCCATCTGACTCTGCAGATGAAGATATTCATAAATGTGGGCGGTGTGGCGAAGAGTTTTCCACTTTGGAAACTTTCATTCAGCACAAACTCATTCGGAGCTGCAAACGTCCTCTACAGGACCCACAAGTATGTTGTTTCTCACTGTCATTCGACATAAATGTAATTACATTCAAGCAGTGTTTAGTCTGGCCTAGATTACGTTTTTATTCTCATAATGAAAGAAAGAGAGGAAAAAAGAGGATGCCATAGTTATATTGGTTTATTTGTGTTTGTGTTAGTCAAATGGTCTCAGTGGGTATGCTGCTTCCGAGGTGAAAGTCAGTAGTGATGGACAGCCTTCAGATGATACAGAAAGATCCGTCTCAGGTAGACTGTTTGTTGTTGTTTTGGGGTTTTTTTGCATATAGACTAAATGTAGTCTTAAACTGAAGACGTTAAGTTAATTGTTGTAACATAATCCAGCAGTAGGTTTGTTACTTCCATTATAGACCTTCGCTCAGTCCCAACCAATAAATGTAAACTCTACAGCAGAACTGGTAGCATTTCACCAAGTAACTCTGCCTATGTAGACACTTATGTGAGACACTTTTCTTAGATGAGGGCGAAGGTGTGGTGACCACCACCAGCAGAAAGGACCATGGTGCGTCTGACGATGGAGAGGACCAGAGTTCAGATCCTACTAAACTTGTTGTGAAACTCACTACAGAGGGACGTTACATTTGTCATATATGTGAGAAGACCTTCAAAACGGTATGTTTATATTATCTTCTTCATGTATTGCAAGTATTTTAGATGGATGTCTTGCCTGGAATGTCTGTGGATTAGTTCAGTTTTGAAGCAGTCGTGTTTTTCCTGTTCTCTCCATATCTCCATGTAGACAAACATCTTGAGGACACATTTGTTCACTCATACAGACAGGAAGGATTTTAAGTGTGAACTGTGTGGAACTGCATTCAGAACAAAGGGCTCTCTGATTCGCCACAAACGACGGCACACAGGTACAGAGTGAGGACAAGATTTAGAAACATTATCTTACTGTATCTTAGCATGACTTTATTCTCCTGCCTATTGTTATTTATCTACTGATTTTAGTAGAGATGCTGGAGTTTTCTTTTTTTTTTTTTTGCCTTGCGGTCTACTTATGACATGCCTCTGGTTCCATTCGTTAAGTCATAGTTCATTTTTATATGACAATTTTCCCACCTCTCACTATCCCTTAGAATTAAATATTGTTTTAACTGCTGCGCCCCTAAGACTAATAGATCTGTTCTGATTGCTTTTCCTGTATTGTGTTTAGTAAGTGAGAATAGTAAAATATATGTATATGTAAAAATTATTTTTCTCCAGTTTGAAGTGAAATATTCAGGCCACACTGCAGAAGCCAGACAATCATGTGGCTTCACTGCATAGTTTCATGGACTTCATGGACAAAACTGTCCTGAGAAATGTCATAACACTGACATTTCTTTGTTTCTCAGATGAGCGGCCTTACCGGTGCAATCAGTGCGGCCTCTCCTTCAGAGAGTCAGGTGCGCTGACCAGACACTTGAAGTCTCTCACTCCCTGTACAGAGAAGATCCGTTACAGTCAGTGCAAAGAGATCCTTGTCAGCAAAGATGGCGTTCGCACGGGTAAGTAGAATTAAAGTTACACTGTAGCATGTAGTGCCCCATTTGTTTCTCGTTTCTTTTTTTATCACTACGTGGTTGTAAGTAAAATGCCATTCCCATCTTGGAGCTTGTATTGCTTGGAGCTGTCTCAGTAATAAGTGTCTGCGTTATCTTGTATCGCAGAAGTGCAGCAGCCACCTGTCCCTCTTCAGAAAGAGCAGCCGTTGCCCGTTGTCAGTGTTGTGGAGGCTGCCCCGCATGGCATTCACATACAGGTGGTGGAAGACCTAGGACAAGTTCATCAGGTCTTAACACAATTTTCATATTCCATGTTATTGATTTAATTGGATTTCTTATTTCTTCTTTTTTTTGCTGAACAGGCGTGCTCTTTCTGCCGATAGTCTCTTTATTTCTAGGCTTAGCCCTGTTGTTGCTTGTCAGTTTTCTTAAGCCATTCTCTTTAGCATCAGTAGTACTTGGGAGTTATTAAAGCTACATTAAAGGAAAGATTAACAGAAGAATCAAATTTACAGTTTTCCCCTCACCCCAAACATTTGGCTTTGGCATGTTTAGTATCCAGAGTTTACTTAATTGGTTTTGCACTGAAGTCCGGTGGCTACTAAAAAGAAATGGTAGTGGGTGTTGCCTTAAATCATTTTGAGTGACCTAAACTTTTTTATATTAGCCTCATAGTTCCTCTGTAAACCTAATGAATCAAACATGTATTGGCTGCTTGTTTGGGTTAAGGGGAAGATTGTTTAGTTTGATTTTACAGTGAATTATTCCTGCAAAGCGCGTGTGTGAGACAGGATTGTATCTTCTTCTGGGCAGGTGGTGTCACATCCTCAGACTGAAGCTGTGGTGGAGGGAGACAGTTTATTCTGCCAGGCCATCATCAATTCTGGCATTGCCTTGGAAACTGAAGCCACAGAGGCAGCAGTGCAGGTGGAGGCACGGTCACCTAAAGAGGGCCTGCTGGGTCCTGAGGCTGAAGCCAGGCTTACAGAGATTCAGGTGACTGAGGAGTGTGTGGAGGTGAAAGAGGAGACCGTGGTGAGTGGCAAACTGTTTACTGAGGCCAATTTTACTTCAGAACAAATGCCTTTTTTCATTGCTGACATATTTGTAGAGTCAATATCACCAGACTTTATTAATTCTGAAGGAAATTGCTTATGCTACAACTGCACAGGCACAAAGACAAGAACAATATCATTCATGCATGCATGCATGAATAAATAAATAAATTAATAGATTAAACATATAGATATATATAGATATATATAGATATATATAGATAGCCCAACTGCCTGAATGCTTGCTGGTCCAGTAATAGGTTTTATCTGCATTTCGCTTCTGAGTCATATGCCGTCTCTTTTTTAAAGGACTCTTCACAAAAGGAAGGGGAAGCAACATCATCTAAATCGCACAAATGCCCTCACTGTGATCGAGCGTTCAGAACAATGTCTCACCTGCGTATTCACATAAAAGGCCATGTTGGTAAGATCCAGTCCACTTGCAAATATTCTGTGTTCCTTCACAGTGTCCTCTGATAGAGCTGTCCCATATGCTGCAATTGCTTACCCTTTTTCATTATTTCCTGTTGGTGGTTTTCAGCAAAATGTTACCTTCTTTTTTTGGCAGGCTACAAGCCATTTAAGTGCCTTACATGTCAGAAGGAGTTCCTGACAGGCTACATGCTGAAGAAACACATGGAGGTGCATGTGAGTGAACGCAGGTACAAATGTGGTGAGTGCGGCAAGATGTTCAAAGCCATTGGGCATGTTCGGGAGCACATGCGGGCGCATTCCAGCGATCGGCCTCACCACTGCAACCTCTGTGACAAGAGCTACAAGACAAAGGTGAGACAACAAACACTTCCATAGTATCTGAAAACGGTCTAGGGTTAAAGTGCATAATAATTGGGTTAGTAAGGGATTTAATGGTAGTGTGGCAGTTTCTACAAATAGGTACTGAGCAAAATGAAAATATTTTATTGTTATATGGAAATATCGCTGTAGTAATCGATCCATTTTGCCACCAACTAAAATCGCTAAAAAGAATAATTTCAGGAGAACTAAAAGCAAACAAACAGATTTGAAGCAAAGCCAAATGTTTTTGTCCCTCATAGAATGCACTTCTGGTCCACCATCGCACACATGGTGAGGATAAACCGTATGTGTGTCCACACTGCTCTCGGGGTTTTCGGGAAAAAGGTGCTCTAGTTCGTCACATTCGTCATCATACTGGTGAAAAACCCTTCAAATGCTCTAAATGCGGCAGGGGCTTCGCTGAGCACGGCACTCTCAACCGCCACTTACGATCTAAAGGTAAAGTTGTATGCTATAGGCACAGGCATGACAAAGTATAGGCTTGATTTTACAGCTACAGCAATTGGTTCATTTAAAACTGATCAATGTAATGTGTTTGTGTGTGTGTATGGCCTCCAGGAGGCTGTTATGCAGTCCAGCAGAAGGAGCCAGAGCAATTGTTGAGTTCTGAGGAGCAGCAGGAGTCTGCAGACAGTGTGGGAGCCACAATCATCACTGAGGACCCACACACAGTGCTGGTGGAGTTCTCTTCTGTGGTGGCTGATACTCAGGAGTACATCATAGGAGTGAGTTTAATTTACTGTGTATCTCAATCCTGGTCCTGGTCCTGGTCCAGTATACACACACTGCACAGGAAAGGGCCCTGCATCCCTTGCTTGTAAATTTGAGAAAGATGAACAGCACTGGATCAGCACTGTCCATAAACACTTGATTTGTGATGCAGGGTCACAGCACCACGTTTTCAAGCGAAAGGAGAGACACAACTCAACCACTTTGCCAGTCTACTGATGCTTTTATTTAGTCGAAAAAATATATTTGACATATTCGACAAAATGAAGAAAGGCCTCTTTCCCAGTCCCCAAAACAAAACCCCTGCCAGCTGTCTTCTTGTCACAAACGGGGGGAAAAAAACACCCCCGTCAACAAAACGAAATTGCACTCTCTTTCCTTCACCTTGAGGGTCTTGTAAATGAGTTGAATCAGGGGTGATTGATAAGGAAAAGTAGAAAAAAAAACAAAGATGCATAGTGTGCATTGGACTGGGATTGAGAACCTCAGAGATGTTTTCCTTTTGTATATTAACTAAAGGTAAATGCTTAATTTCCAGGCACCAGCTGAGGAAGCAGTCCAAGGGGAGGAGGTATCCATTATTCAGGACAATCAAAGCCAGGTGAGCGTGCTGTTCTATTGAGAATGTAGCTAAAAGTGAAAATAAAGTGACCAGTATAGACTTTTTTTGGTATGTAGTATCAGTCGTGTTACTTGCTGCTTTTAATAGACCACCGTTACAGATTTTAAAAATGATACTTCTAAGAGAAAAAAAAATCAAATTTGCACACTTTTTTTCTGATTAGCTCAAAGGTAATAGACTTACTTAAGTGTTTTTTACACTTTATGCTCACTGCTGTCTATAAAAATGGACGAAAGTATGTTGCAGAGCTAAAAAAAAAAAATCTTGAAGTCTGAGCTTTGATTGTTGGTGTTTTTTTTTTTGTTTTGTTTTTTGTTTTTGTTTTTTTTGTTTTTTTTTGGGAAATGTTTTATTGCTCAGAATGTATTCTGTGCTTTGTTACAGATGGATAGCCACATCATGAAGGTGGTGCAGCAGATTGTGAGTCAGTCACATGGTAGCCACCAGATTATCGTGCGAGATGTGGGCACTGACGAGAGCCCCAGCGTCTCTGACTTTGGCGACACAATCACCATTGCCACGCCCGAGAGCCTCACTGAGCAGATGGCCATGACGCTGGCCAGTGCCATTGGTGATGGTACTATTTTCACCACCCCCACCACAGAGGGTGCCATGGAGGTGCAGCACGCTACAGTCACCATGGTTGCAGCTGAAGACATGGAGTTGTTGCAGCAGGAGGAGCAGTACGTCATTGCTTCGCCTGAAGACATGGAGATTCAGACAGTGGTGGTGGTCTGAAACAAAGGACCGAGGAGAATTTTTCATGAACTCTGGGAAATGCAGTGTCCCATGGAGCTGTTCATTATTCTGTGTAGGCTTGAATGAAGAACATTTTTTTCATTTCTTGCCTATGGTAGCAGTTTGTTCTCCCAGTATGCCTTATTGTCTTGAATCTTCACAAATACTTTGCACTTAAAAGGAGGAAAATTACTCAGTTTCAGCTTTTTGAATGGTGCAAACCTGATAATTGCACTAGGCCCCAGGCTATTTTTACAATCACTCGGTTGTGTCTAGTTCTCAGCAAACGATGAAACCAAATTAGCCTGACGTATTTATTTTTCCCATAAGATCTAGGAAAGAAGGCGCTATAAATGTGCTCTGCCTTTGATGGCCCATGGGAAGGATTTTGTTAAAGTGCTGCTCGGCGATTAGTTTGTTGTCAGCACAGCTCTAGCCATTAAGACTTGGAAGCAAAGACTGAATCCATGGGAATGAGAATATACTGCCTAAATGCTTTGTTTCAGCGCATGGTTACAAGGTACCGTTTTATGTATATTAAAAGAGGTCATTAAAAGCTGTTTTATTTATGTAATGAGACTCTAATGTCTGGACATAGAGGTGTTCTTCTTTCAAAGGACTTCTCATGCAGCCAGTGAGGACATGCTATTACTTGACAAGTAGGCCAGTGAGAAAAGTTCACTCATATGTTGCAGATTGATGTCAATACACTGTCTCACATTTCTAAAAAGTGTGTGTGTGTGTCTGTGTGTGTGTGTGTGTGTGTACGTGTACGTGTACGTACACACATGCGTGTGCTTGTAACAGATGAGGTAATATTTATGGATGACTTGCTCTGCCTTTCAGGTTACCATCCTGCAAATTGTGTGTCGGGATGTGAGGCAGGCAGAGCATCCAAGTTGTCGATGCTTTTTGTAGCTCACAGCTGTGTTATCAGCAGGTGAGAGATGGAAGGTAGTGTCATTCACCTGGCAGAACTGGGCCACACCACTGTCGTCTTCACCTTGCTGCAGTCCCCCCTCCTGTCTTCCCCTCCTGTCAGGTCATTACTTCACATGCTGTTGCCAAGGATGCCATGAACAATTACAGTTTCTAACCCCTCAGGGTCTTTACATGTGCTCTCATATTGTCTTGCTGTTTAAGACGGAGATAAAAAAAACACTGCCCTAGTACACACAGCTCAACGCCACATATATTATCTAAACTGAAGCATAGAAGAACCATGTGTATTCTACATATCATCCTTCATGTTAATTCAGTAGTGTCTAGATTTTTTGCTGAGCTGACCTAAAGGAAACCATTGTTGCAGTTATTTTACAAACATGTTGCATGTAAAGCAAAGAGCCGTTTAGCTTCTTTGTTTGGAATTCCTACTTAGATAATACATCTAGAGGAACCCTACCTTTTTACTGACCCCAGACCAGCTTTACTGACCCCAGACCAGCTTTAGATAGCTACTGTTCGCATCCAGAGATGTTTGATCTCTGCCATCATTCCCATTTAGAGGAATCTCTATTATTGTCTAACAAAACTAATTCATTAGCACAGGAAACCAAAGAGAATCTCTAGTTCCCTTTTTTCCATTTTCAGACCCGCCATTGTGCTGACAATTATGAATCCTATTACATTTAAGTAGTTTAAATTTCATTTATTTGAAGAAGTCTGGTCCTGTTTGCTTTTAAACACAGGAACCAGATATCTGAAGCACTGAGCGCACAGAAATGTATTAAAAGTTTAATATGATTCCTGATAATCTATGACATTGTTTTATGATAGTTTTGAGAAAGTGTTGCCCTAAAACCCATTTTTAAAAATGAAATGGCAGAACGGTACATGCAGGGTGGGGTTTGGGAAAATTAACCTTATTTAACAGTATTTTACCACCGTTAACATGACATCAGAATTTAAGCTCGTTGGTCTAGTACATAGCAATTTGTATCACTGTAATGAGGAAAAAGCTATTTATTACCCTTTGTGTTAAAAGCCGATGATGAGGAAAGCATAGAATTTGTGTCAATGTATAAAAAAGAGCCAAAGTAATGATTATCATAGCGTTAAACAAGGTCAAGTACATCGCGACAGTTTGAATGGTGCATGGTTATGTGTCAGTAGCATACAACCATTTCCAGAACACTGCAGGCCAGTTTCAGTGAGACAGTGTGCTTCTGCGCAGACACTCCAGTGATTAGATGACCAAGGTCATCAGGCCCTGTGGTATAAACAAGTGCCCCATTGCCAGAGTCTTTCTGCCAGGTAGGCCTCAGGGGGAAATAAATGCCTGGCCCGCTCTGCATTTTTGTCCTGTCACCTCGCTGAGAGAACAGTAAGCAGAATACTAGACGGAGCATTGTCTTTCTTCCACAAAAAAAAAATGCCTTGTAGTCATTACTGCTTGGAAGTTAGTATCTATTCTAGAGATGCATTTTCTTTAGCAGGGTCATGTATTACATGCATTTGTAACTGTGATTCACATTTTTTGGTCATTTTTTATGCTGTGTGCATTTGTGTTTCTTAATGAAATGAGACATTAAATAAAACAAATTTTTTTATTAAATTAAACCAGTTTATATTCAAATGTACACGTATGAACTGCCGTCATTTCCACCACACTGACAGTTTTCGAGGAACAGAAAGTTTACGGTAAAGAGTTTAGTGGTGTCATGTAATTTTGGTTATACATCCTAAGTAGAAAATATACTTATTGTTAAAATAACTCAAAATGTAATTTCCACCATGTTAGTTTGCAACACGTGTTCAGTGAAAACCACTGCTTTCTAGAGTAAAAATGTATTTCTGAATATATGAAAGCAATAATAAACGTAAAATGGAGATTGATAAAATTACGTTACAGGAGGATTAATTGCCAAAATATTCTGTCATGTAAGTTGAAAGTTGTCTACATGTGGACTTAACATGCATAAGCATTATTTTTTTAAAAAGCTAGACACTCTTAGTAGGTCATTGTTCGCACTGGAGGTCATTTCTGGGGTGACCTCAAAATTGACTAATGCTTGTTCTAAGCCTTTACAAACAGTAAGGTTTTATGTCAGCTGCCATGAACGACTTATGAATTCCACCCGTAAATCAAAAAACAACATTCATTTCATAAAACATGTCAGTACTGACATAGGCTCTTCATAATTATGCACGTTGCCTTGCATGCAAATAGCCTTGTTTTCTGGGCCAAAGTATTTTAAGAATTACCCATTTACATTGATCCATTTACATATAACCTTCATACGTCTGCCTTATTGACTGTTATTGTTTTAGTTTAAAATGCTTCTTACCTTATAAGAGAGAGAAGTCCCCAGGGGTGCCACATGACACTACTGAGATTCAAACCCTAAATCCCATCACAAACCCAAAACCCTGCTCTTCTGGGCAATGCTTTTTGGGTGCTATCACTGGTGTCGTAAATATTGATTATGGGTTTTGTGGCAATGTTTGTAAAGCCAAATGTGTTTAAACCGCAGGCTGTGCTTGACCTTGGCCTGAGGACGGGCCTCCTTCCCTTGTGCCATTTCACAGTGTCTCTCTCTCTCTCTCCAGTGCAAATCAGTGTGAAGTGCTGTCCTTCACCAGAGCACCAGCACTCGTTTCTGGGTCAGTACTCAGCCCTCAGAGAGGGCCCGAGCCACCAGTGCGAGAGAGAGAGAGAGAGAGAGAGAGAAGGGGGAGGTATTTATAGAAAAATAGGGCTCCACAGTACCTTTTTCCTTGCTAAAGAGCCATTACTGGGACCCAGCTAGTGTGTCCCAGATTTCTGCTCAGTACTCTGCATGAGGGCCAGGGCTGGACAAACTTAGCAGAGATGCAGAGCCCTGCTTGGAAAGAACTCTGTGTTCTCCCACACTCTTTCCCTCCTCTCCACCACACTTTCCAGGCTGGACCCCATGGTCTAGTGGAGCTCTGAGAGCTTCTGGCTCCTGGCTCGTTGCTTTGTGCCGTAATGACCTGTTGAGGTGGAGGTAGGGGTGGTCTCTCCGCTGCCTCTCCTCAGGCCTTGAGCTTCTCTCACTTGCACGCTCAGACGAAACCCGCAGTGAACAGACCCGCAACGATGATGAGAAGATTCCTGAAGAGCCAGAAGGGCCGCTTCTCTCTCCGCCAGAGCCGCTCGGGCTCGCGCAGCGCCTCCAAGGACTTCTGTGAGTTTTCTCTCTTTTTTTCTTTTTCTGTTTCAGCTTTATGTCTGAAAAGAGTAATAGATCACATTTACTCGATTCAAAAGTGCGCATCATGTCCATATAAATAAAATACATAACACAGTTTTGCCTTTTGGTTTACTTCTGGCGTGGTGGAATACATGTGGAAATGATCTACGCAGGTGTGTTCAGATTTTAATGCACCACTTTTTCAGTGTGAATGGTTTTTGATTGCAGAAGCACTGTACACTGTGTTGGACTGATAGACTGTGATGGACTGATGTGTTGGACTGATAGACTGTGAATTTCAGTCCTGTCGTAAAACTGTAATATGACCTTGCTATTGTGTGGTTAAATTCTGCTTTTTATGATGGACTGTAATTTTCCTCTTCTTTCCTGTGCATTTGTTTCTAGAGCATATCTTGCCTCCTACTGCAGCAAATTACATGCCACCCATTTTTATTGCCCCAGATAAATGCCTCTACTTTGCATAGTAATCACCCTTTTTTGTCTGCACAGGGCTTAGAAGTATTTGATCCACATTATCATAGAAAAAAGGTCATTTTTCCTTGCTTGTGGTGCTGTGTATAAAAGGCTCACAAACGCACAGTGCAGACGTTCGGAAAACGTTTATGGATTGAGCGCAGAAAATAGGTTGTTATATTCCAATTAACCTCACTCTTCAACTGCAGTTTATGCATGTGCATTCACTCCATACTGAAATGCTGCCAATTTAGTCACACTGAAGTTGTACCAATCCCTGTCATATGATCTCCACGGGAAACAAGCTACTATATAGTTTAGAGTCCCTGAGAGACTGTGCAATCATATTAGAAACTCCAGTTAAAATGATTTAGATGATGATTTACGATTTGGGCTGCAGGGTAATACTGACAGAACCAGGCAGCAAGTGACTGCAGTACTAGAATGAGGCCAAGGGCTCTGTGGAGCTTTAGAGGCAGATCCAAAGAAAACAGGTCTATATAAATGGCCTCTAAAATGGAAACAAACTGTGCATTTCGACTGAATAGCACACTAGCGATCATTTCATTTGCTGAAAATAGGATATGATAGATGTGTTGGAGGTAGTGCATTAATGTTCAGTAGGAAAATTACTTGT
This sequence comes from Alestes dentex, assembly GCA_037576975.1. NCBI lineage: Eukaryota > Metazoa > Chordata > Actinopteri > Characiformes > Alestidae > Alestes > Alestes dentex. Next base: position 11,835,298 of record JBBIGA010000027.1, on the reverse strand, counting down.
CATGATGGGGTTTGATAACTTTGGATAATGCGGAACATGTATTATGGAGGTGGGATATATATTTAGTTTACCTCATTTTAAAAAAAAATATTTTTGTGCTCTCTCTTTACAGACCCAAATCCTCAGTTGCTCAGGGACTTTCCATTAAACATTGGTATGTGGAATCTACTCCTATGAAAGTAGTCATAAATGAGCTACTGTGGCATTTTAAGGCAGTTTCTGTATGAAATGATCTGTGATTTTTGAGATACCTGTTCACTGCCCAATTTCTTTTGTATTTCTCCCTTCATCCACTGTATTTCACATCCCACTTTACAGCTAGTTGCCAATGAAGTAGTAACATGTACATTGTGCCCACTCTATCAGACACACCTACCACATAAGTGCACTTTGTGGGTTTACAGGTACTCACTGTAGTCCATCTGTTGCTGCACAATTTATCAGCCATCCTGTCCAGTGGGTGGTCATTCTCGGCACAGGAGTGACATTCACATGGTTGTAGCCACAGCACTGTTGGGTTTTTAACACACTGTGTACACCACTGTGAGCTGGATATTTTGGTTGGCAGATTATTCACAATCCAACTGTGACTCTGTGATATTTAAAACCCAGCCGTACTGCTGGGCCTGATACGCTCATGCAACTGCACCACACGTTATCACTCCACCTCGTACTGTAAGCACTGAATGGTACTGTCATGACCCCTTTCCACTGATGGATGGGGTAGAGGGAGCTGTTAAATTGTTCAGCAACAGATGGACTACAGTCAGGAGCTATAAAGCTATGGTGGGTGTTTCTGGTTAACTGTCACTGAGTACAACTGTGATTCAGTGTAGATTCCTTAAAATGTCCTCTCATCTACTGTCCTTCGTTCCACCATCTATTATATTTACATATCTAAGTCAGTCCTAATTGTAAGTGATGTCTCTCTTCCTGGCTGTGTTCAGAACTAGCCCTGCCAACAAATAACCAGGGCTGGCCTGAGGACTTTGGCTTCAAGCTAGGAGGAGATGGGCCCAGCTACATTCTCTCAGTGGTGGAGGGGAGCAGTGCCTATATGGCAGGACTCCAGCCTGGTGATCAAGTGCTGGAGATCGATGGGCAGAATGTCTCTTCCCTCAGCACCAAAGCTCTTATCGCCTTGGCTCAAACTCTCAAGACTGTGCCGCCCAGCATTGGAGTGGTGTCCCGCATTGAACAGGTCTTTCTTTAACTCACTATTTATACTATTATATTTCATGCATGTATGCTGTGTGTTCAATCTGGCTATGTTAAACACAAAGACAAACTAATGAAACACAAACTAATGAAACACAAAAGAAAAATGTATATGCCTTCTTGGTTACCTAGTCAACCAATTAACCAAATTTAGTTGGTAAGTGGAATTAATTAGACTAGATGCACTCAGTCTTGCTTACTGCTAGACTTGTTAAATCTAACCAGCTCTGAAATATAACCTTTCTAGCAATGCTAAAAGAAAGTGGCACACTACACTGCAATCAAAAGACATGACAACAGATTAGAAAAAAGCATTTGAAATGTATGTATCAGTCTGGAAAAGGTTACAAAGTGATTTCTAGGCCTCTGGAAACCCAGTGAACCACAGGGAGAACTACTACTGAGAAAAATAGAAACAGCAGTAAATTCCTGTAAGAGAATGGTTATGACTCATCTGGAAAGTCACAAAAGAACCCAGACAATATGGGGTGATATGAGTGATATTGCTTTCCTTCAGTAAATAAATTATTAATCAAAAAGAGTTTGGTGTTTCTTTTCTGTTTTCATGTTTTCCTTGTCTTATCTTACATTGTGTGAAGATCTGAAACCATTTAGTGAAACATAAACGCAAAAATATAGGAAATAATGTTTGCACTGTGCCTGTATTGCTATTGGATTGTCAAACAGAATTATAATGTACTGTAAAAGTGCCTAGCCCATGATCCAGAAATGACAATAGCAATGACGGTGCAGTTCACAATGAGGAAACAGAAAGAAACTTACAATGGCATTCTGTGCTTGTTACCAGTGACAAGAAACTTTTGTAATAAACTTCCAACTGTCCTATGCTAAATCAATGTAGAAAGGAGTTCATAAGTCATCTGGACTTGGGTAGAGAGTTGAAGACGTTTCATCTCTCATCCAAGA